>VZTB01001719.1:0-27317 GCA_013397245.1 Thryothorus ludovicianus
TCAGCTTTTGTGCAAGTTGCCGGTGTGCATTTTTGTCCAGAAATGTTGCAGAAGCACCAGATACTTCATCAATAGCAAGTTCTTTTACCAGTTTTCAGAGAGCAGTATTCGCTTGTAAAAAAAAAAAGTACAGCTGCTGTTCATGGGCAAAGTCTTGAGACGTGACTCAGGTCTTTTTAAGTGCTCATAAAACTACAGTCAGGTTGTTGTTGGGAGAGCTGTGGAAGGTGATTTGAGCAGGAATCATCAGAGATGTGGTTAATTTAGAGATACTATTGCCAGTTTATTACAATAACACTCTAATTCTGGAGTAGTAGATCCTAAATAAAATTAAAAACATTAATGCTAAAACATAGTCTTTCGTGGTCCTTCTATATTATTATATGGTGGTCTTGTCAGTGTGGTGACCTTTAACTGTGTTTCAAATAGATTGTAATGTGTTGAAATCCCAAATAGCATTTAGAACTATAAATGGGAATAGACAAGATATTGATCCCTTCCTGACAGCATCTCTGTGCTTGTTATCTTCTTTTTGAGAACCCATAGGAACAAAGCAGAGACACTAGGATATACTTCTAAAAAATATAGTTACATTTTGTGTACTTTATTGGATATTATCTTTTTTCAGGCAACAGCAGAACAGATTCGCCTTGCTCAAATGATCTACGATAAGAATGACACAGATTTTGAAGATAAAGTGAAACAAGTATGTTTCTTATGGTACAAGTTTTTTTGCCCCACAATGAAATGCTCAAATGCTGGTTTACATTTTGGAGCTAGAGCATCTGTTTCTGGGTTCAGTGAAACTTTTTTCAGAAGGACATAAGTTCTTCTTAAGAGACTTACAAGGAAAAGGTGCTCTTACTGCACTGTGAAGTCTGTTTACGAGAACCTGTGTGGTAATACAGCTCTGACTGGATAAGTTATGTCAGTGTATTTTCCTTTGTAGACCAGCTCCTAAGCCAGAACTCATTTGCGCTGATGTCTCTTCCTCAGCATATATCTCTAGTATGGTCCTGATGATTAATGATTGTCAGAATAAAGAATACATTCAGCTTGTTCATGTGTACAAGCGCGTAAGAAAAATGTCACCTGTGTAAACTGAGTTTGCCAGTGTCATGGATGTTTTTCAGGAAAAGTAAAAGTCTAATGGTAGCTTAAAGGTGAATCAAGGTGTTATTTAAAAAAAAAAAAAATAATCTGACCTCACAGATCTGTGTGTGCATTAAAATGATAGAATTACAGTGTAAAAATGAAATCTCAGACCTTTTCCTCTGGTGATTTTTGGGTGTTAGATAGTCAAACTTTCATTTCCTAGTTATAGCTAAGACCATTAATTCAAGTAGTTCTGACAATATGGGTCTCTGTTCAATTGTGGCTGTTGGTGATTTTGTCCTAGGGAATACGTTACAACTCATGAAAAACCTAGGAGTACACCCAGGAGGGAAGAATTAGCTTGAATGCATAAGTGCAGCAAAAGAGCAGATTTCTTGGTTACTTTTAATCTCTAAAACTTCTTCTGAAGCATTATTAAATGCTTTTTGTTGTTCTTGTTGCAAACTAGTTCTGCTGTGCCAAAAATGAAATCTTATGCTTCATGAAGCCAAAGGACCTTCATCAGTAGTGCTTATAGCTGCGTTAGTGGGAAGGAGATGAATTAAATTCAGCATAGAATATGTTTTACCTTCTGCATATGTATTTCTAGCTCATGTAGGTTTTGTTCTTTGGATGAAGTTGCTGAATGCTCTGTGACAGATTAATTCTGTCCCACACTCTTCAGGATGTACACCATGAGTTCAAGGAGCATAATTCAGAACTAGGTCTCCTTAATCAGCTTGTGACTCTGGTGTGGCCTTAGTCTGAATGATTTTCCAGGTAGATCTGTTCTCTGCCATGTCTTGCTATATGTCTTCTCTCACACTGGAATAAAGAGGGGCAAGTTTGGTGGAGAATGAGATAGAATGATACTGAAACTATTGTGGTCCTTTACATCTTTACAGTCATATCTGTCACTTTACACTGTATCTGTCAGCATTTACTACAAGCATACAGAACAAAAAAAAAGTGACAGAGTACTTCCTTGATTACCAATTAATCAAGTGCTTCTTCCTCTCTCTTGTCTGAATCCCAAGCAGATCTGTAAAATACAGATTACTTTATTCAAATTATTAGTTTACTCTGACATGGTAGACATGCACTTTTTGTAATTTATGGTCATATTAGCTCTTATTTTCTTGTGATTGTAATTTAGATATTTTAACGTATCTGACTTTTACTGCCAGCTCATGGAAGTGACGGGGAAAAACCAGGATGAATGCATAGTGGCACTACATGATTGTAATGGGGATGTAAACAGAGCAATCAACATACTGCTGGAAGGAAATTCAGATACGGTAAGGTTTTACTTCTATATTGAACTACTCCTTCTGTTTGCTGTGTTTTTCACCTTCTAGAAGGACATTGGAAAAGTCATGTTGTGGAAGTTTTCAATTTCCATGTCTCCATTCAATTTCTTTTAAAGAAAATGGAAACTGGGGCAGCTTCTCTGCTGAGTGCATACCTTGGAGAAGGCTGAATCTGGAAAATGTTGTGGGTGTTCAGCTGGTCTATTGCAGAGTTCCTATGCTTTTCATTTATATACAGCAGTTTTAACTCTGCAGCAGAGCTCAGTGCTCCCTTAGACACAGGCCTGCTTCTTGCTGCAGGTTTTGTAGTTACTGTGTTGGCTCTCTACAACCCCGAGGCCTGAGACCATCACAAAGGTTGATCTTTGTAAACCTAAGGGCAGGCAGATATTTTAAGTTATGCAAGTTCTGCAGGTGTGGGTTACCTGTATTGAAATTGGAGAACATATCCACATCTGCAGGTTGCATTGATAATGCTGCTTAGGGCAGGAAAGGATGCAGCAAGTAGTTGCTTCTTTAACTGTGTTGCTTATTTACATGACTTAATTGAAAAACAGGAAGAAGACACTAAACTATGTGTATGCAACAACAAATAATGTCACTTGTTGCACAGTGAATTTTTTTATCCCAAGAGATACTAAGAAAATATGTTTTACTGCAGTTGAAGTTTTTCTTGGAGGGATTTCTTACAGTTTGTCCTTAAATTAGATTCTATCTCATCCAAGTTGGAAAAGTAACCTGGACTTCCTTTCTTGATGCTGAACACTCAATGTTTCCTGCGATTTGTCAGGATGTGTACTCTGGCTTATTGTTAATGAGGAAACTCACTCCTCACACACCCTAAATCTGGGACACACTGTTCTGACTGAGGGGACTTTGTTTTCTATCCCCTTTTCATTGTTTATCAGAGTTGAGGTCTTCTAAACACAGAAGTATATGATGTTGACAGACTGGAAGTAGAAGAGAGAGCATTTCACCTTAATTAAATCTGTCTGGGTAATGTGCCTTGTTCCCTCATACATCTCATATTTGCAGTTTTTTAGTTGAACATAGTTTCTGGTTGATACAGAATATTAAATCCTTTCTTAATTTAGCAGTTTGTTGTAACTGATCATGACATGGGAAAAGCTTTCTGAACTCATCATCTACAAGTGATAACAATGTATTCTGGTCTTTTGACAAGTCCTTCTTAACCCACTACTCTTTATTCAAAATTCAACTTAGAAACAAATACAGAAAACTTGGAGTCAAGGAGGAATGAGTATTAATTGATGGATGTGAAGAAATTTATTCTTTTTGAAAGTTTGTGAGCCTCCAGTTGGAAACATTTGTTGTAAAGCCATTATACTTGAGAACAGTCTAACCGTGGATTTGACACGAAGTTGTAAGCTGAGGTGCTACAAATTCTGAATGCAGAGTTCCAAATCTCTTTTTCTAGTCTCACTCTGCTTTGATGTGCTTGAAATTTTTTTAAACTTTATTTGAAAGATACATCCATTTGACTGAAGGAACTAGAAGAGCATGGAGTAATAGCTAAAATGTGTGTTTGTAGTTTATTTGGTACTCATCCAGTTTTGTCTTAGTATTTTTTTTGTTTGCTTTTGGGGTTTAAAGTTGTGACTTACAGCCTGTAAGTGTGTGACTTAATCTCTGTAAAGACTTTCTTTTTGCAGCAGTCTGGCTTGGAGTAACTAGAGGCTTGTGGATGAGTAGAGAAGGACATGTTTCTTTGTCTTAGACTTGTATCCATTTAAGTTTTTAAATCCATTTTATGCTCAGCCGTGTTTTATTTACTAAATCTTTGAAAATAGAATGAAACAAACCTTTTAGATTTTTGTTCTTCCCATGTAAAAACAAACCAACAAGAATTATTCTATTGCAGGTTTTTGAAGGTCAGGCCTACTACTGTAATTTTGGTTGCCTCAGGCATTGTCAGCTGAAACTGTAATCAGTTACCTCCCTTACAAAGAGAGACAGCTTCAATGGTTTGTGATGGATCCCCATGCTTAGAGGTAGCACCATCCTCTTTCTTAAAGGACGTGCCTGACTTTGCAAGGCTTTCCTCAAAATTATGTTATCGGAAAGCATGGATCTGAGGCATTCAAAGTCATCTTTTTACTGATCCTTCCTAAGTTATTTTAAATCTCACTCAGGAGAGGCTGCTTCCTTTTCAACTTTGCAGCCTTATCCAGTTTTGAGTATTTCCTGAAATGGTCAAAGATGTTTTGGCGCCAAGCCCATCAATGCATTAGTGCATTCTGAACTCTACAGACTTGGCTCTTCAGTTGTCAGTGCAGCTATTTTTCCTCCTGTGAGGTGTTAGGAGCACTAGGAGTGTTTCAGTGCAGTTACACCAGCTGTGGTAGGTAAAGCCATGTGGTGCTTACTGGGGGAAGCAGCTTTCTGCCTCACAGATGAGGTGGTGGTGATCAAATCTGTTTAGTTTTTTACCTATGATAGCACTGTCTGGGCTTCCTTGAAGTTGGTTCAATCTTCTGTTCTAGAGGTAGAACTGAAAAGTGATTTCAGCCTTCTTTCTCACCAATGTCACGCCTACAAATGAGAGAGTAACTGTTCTCTTTATTCTATTCTTTCAGAGAAGAGTGTAAACTGCTTTGTTACCTGCTTTCTTCATAGCACTGGCTTCCTTGCCAGGTGAACTAGCTGGTCATGGCCTGGCTCCTCAGGCTGTTGGTGTAATTGAGAGCTAAGATAGGACTTAAAATTACTGATAGACAACCTTTTTTGTTTGATGCAGGTGCCTGTCAGATGTCATACTTCAGTGCTTCGCAACAATTTGTATGTGCAAATATTCTGATATTTAATATTTTACCTGAGTTGTAAGCTCCTAGAAATGGGGACATACATGTAAACCTCTCTGCCATCTTAATGGTTTGCAAATAATACCTTTTCTTCTTCTTACTTGCTTTGGAGATATGGCTCAATAGACTAACCATGCAGTTGCATAATATATGAGTTACTGAGCTATTCTTGGCAAGTGTTTTAGTCATTTTATTTTCAACTCCTACAGATACTCCTGTGGAGCTGATAATAGCTTTGAATTTATTTTAAAGATTGAGTTTAATACTAAAACTGTAGCCTGATGTTTAGACCATGGATCCCGTGTCTTGTTTAGATATAGCTTTTCCTATGTTTTGCTATGTTTGATAGTCTGTATCTGTTACGAATGGATGGTCTGGCTTATTATCAGTTTTCCCAAGTAGTTGTTCTGCCATTCTGTCTTCTGGGACTTAATTCTAGAATGCCTGGATGAAAGTTTTTCTTTTCTGTTTTTTTGGTTTTTTGGTTTTTTTTTGTTTTTCTTTTTGTATTTTTTTTCCCTCCCCTTAGGCCAGATACTTATTCTCACCAATCTTTTGTTCAATGGTACTTACAAGAGTTTTGGGTTTTTTTGTTTTTTTTTTTCCTAGGAGAAAAAGATAGCTTTGTTCATGCTCCATTGCTAGATTTATGAATATATTTGAGAGGAAAACTGTTGCTTGCTTTGCAGATGTTCTGTGTTGTGATAGTATCCAGTCTTTCTTGAACTAGTAGAAGTCCTCTATAGCCAGAAATATTTGGGATTTTCATATTCACTGAGACAATTGAGCTTAAAAAATGTTTCTTTCTTTCTTGTCTCTTTGCAAAAGTACAGCCTGTGTTTCCATTTATATCAGTGTAGTTTGTGACATTATGCAAATACTTGTTTTTTTTCCATGAACTGGAGGGGTGTGGGGGGGAAAGTGTGCATTAAGAGTTGTCTCCTTCTTTTTGACTTTTGTGTCTAATTCTGTTCTACCCAAATAGACTTCTTGGGAGACTGTAGGGGGAAAGAAGAAAAGCCTTGGAAAGGAAGGTTCAGAAAACAAAGAGAACAGAGAGAAACGAGGGGACAGAGAAGTGAGTCGTGGACGAGGAATTTCCAACAGACGGGGAAGAGGAGGCAGCCGTGGACGAGAGTGTACGTAAAGGGATTAATTTTTAAAGACTGAGACACTTTTCTTGCAGCTGGAACCAACTGAGATAAGAGCGAGTGCTTAAAGGAGCATCTGACTATAGCTCAGTATTGAAGGGATCATAACTTATTTATGCCACAGGTATGCTTGAGCTGTCTGTGTGACTTGGTTTTGGGATGGTCTGTACTTGTTCAGAGACACTCAGTTTAATATAAGTCTATATTCTTGTTTGATGAATTGATCTTGTACAAATTGGTGTTCTTCATGTGAGTTTTGGAATTGGCTCTTTGTAAGACTGCTTGAAGGGCAACTATGTTGCTGCACAGCTGATACACATTTTGTTTCTTGTAAAGAAAAAAGCTTCGACTCCATCTCCTTTTATGAGTGGGAGAACTTGAAGATGTTCTCATCTTCTCATAAGGGGAATTAAAACACTGGGATGATTATTAATCTCTAAATATATTTCTCACATAAATCAACCAAAGGTGAGTCCCTACAACAGAGAAAATTCATTGTTAGTTGAAACATTTAAACCTTTGCTACAATTGCAATAGTACATTGTACAAAAACAAACTGATGTTTCCAAGTTAGATAGAGTCATAATAATCACACTTAGATACATGTTGCTTTTTTTAGCTACATTTTGTCAGCATTCTCTGTAATTTTCTGTAATGGCTGTTTGCCGCACTGATAGATGAGAAAGCAGAATGGATACAATATGTTTAGCTTTTCACTTATAAGCAGGAAAAATATTTACAATATTAGCCAACTCATCTTATTCATAATTGGAAGATATTCAACTATTGTGCCAATATAAACGTTATAAATTTTTGCAGCATGGAGTAAAGTCAAGATGAAAAAATGTTAATAAAACATGGAGCTAGACTTAGAAAAGTATAAATTTGATCCATCAAAATGAAAGCCAAGACCAATTTTTTTTTTTACCAGAGAAAGACACCGCTTGTCTCTTTGTAAACTGGAATTAAAGACATTTCAAATGGTTACCAAATGATAGTATTTTCCTCCCAATTTTATGTCCAAGTATTGTTGGTTTTATTGTTGCCATTAGGAGAAATGCAGTACAAAGTCTCAGCAATGAGTATTTCAAGAGGACAGTTTTGTTGTCTTTTTCCTCCCTCAAGTAGCCAGACATATTTCAAAGCACCTTGTCAGGAGTTTCCTACGAAACAGTTAGGTTGCGGAGCTTTTCTAGCACCTTACCTTCACACAGTCATCTCTCTGCTTTAAATATAGAGGAGAAATCTGTTTCCATGCTTGTACATGGTTGCAGTATGGGCAGACAGGAGAAGAGTTGATCTTACTGGTTATCCTTTATTTTTTCAGTGCTGTCAATTGGTACATTATCTAGAAAACACTGAATGAGGCAGCTGTCTTTCCTATCTCATTAAATAGTGTAGACAGCAAAACATGGCAGTTCTAGAGGTTTGTATCCTGAGGGACTTTTACTTCTTATATTTTGCTTCCTAATTGTCCAGTACAAAGGAAACTTGTTTCTAGCGAGGCCTCAAAGAAGAGGGATGATTAAGATCCATTGACTAGCCCACTTGAAAATTTTGCCTTTTGTTTTGAGGGGTTCAGGTTAAGCAAACGGCTGTATTGTCTCATATACGAGTCTCTAAGGCTTCTCTTAAGGTGTCCTCTCTCCACAGTTAGAGCTGAAGAGAATGGAGTGGACAACAATCAAGGAGACAGGCCTTCAGACCGTGGGAAACGTGGCCGTGGGAGAGGTGAGATGGTGGCATTGGTGTGGGACTGGCACTGCTTTCATGTTTTGAAATGGAACTCTCCCATTTGTTTCTTTAAATGCTACTTCTTAAGCATTGTTTGTTGTCTTTTGATTCCATATGCATTTCAGCCACCTTGTACTTGGGTGCATCCCACTCCCTTGCCCTTTATCGTTTCTTGGTCTTGGAACAACTTAAAAGAAATTGACAGAGATCACTTCTATGGTAACTTCCTGTGTGGCAGGCTGCTGTGCACTAGCTGTGGAGAGCTGTTTTCCCAGAGTGACTCATGCCAGTCTCCTGTGAGTAGGAGAATGCTGGGTTCCTCAGGATGTACCTTGGCAGCAAGAGAGCACAAGATTCCATCTGTATGGCTCTTGGGGAAGGATTTGATGTATACTTGTACCATTTCTTTGGGGTGGCTCTGATTGTCAAGCTTGCCTTCTGCTTTTGATAGCCAATCAGAGAAAGAACAAGCCACCTTAGAGACATTTTGCTATGAGAAAGAATTTGGCATGGAAGAATTGGTGAGAAGGAATACTGTGGTACAGTCTTAGGTACAGCTCCAATCCTGTCCTGTAGAAAAGGTGGAATCAAGTGATGTGTATTTGGATTAGATTTTCACTGGTTGGACTGGAAAAAGGCTTGTTTTTTCTTAAAATTGGGGGAATGAAAGTGAGTAACCCATGTATGGTGCAGATTATGGGAGGATGAGGGTATTAAATAAGTTGACAAAATGTAGGGCAGAACTCATGTACTTAGTAAGTAATGTCTGACTCAAGAAAATTCTGCCTTCGAAGGACTCCTTTCTCTTGGGAATGTTGGGTAACAAGGCATTCAGAGTTAGGTGCATCCAACTTCATTGTCTCCAGACCTGCATCTTGAAGGTGTGCAAAGATGCAAAGAAGTAACATCCAAAGGTTTGCATGAGACAGTGCCTGTGAATCAGCAAAAACCCAATAATGTGTGCAGAGAAGGAGCTCTGCAGGACATGATGTGGTATAGTTCACAGCTACGATTTTTTGCTATATTAACAGTTTACACTTTTAGTAGATAGAATGTAAGTCTGGCAGTTATTTATTTTATAAAATAATTCTTTATATTCAGATTATAAGTATAAAAGTAAGACTTTTAAAAAACGGTTCAATGAAACTTAGAGATTAATTTCAAATGCAGGTTTTTTCTTTAACCTTACAAACCATACATTGCTTTGTTGTCAAAACTGTAGCTTTCAAGATAAATACCCTACATCTCAAACTTCATCAGATCCAGCTGACCTGTCTAACTGAAGAACTAGAAACTTCAAAAAGTTTCTTTTCACTGGCTTTGTGTACATAGTATTAGTATACATCTTTACCAAATATTTTAGACTGTACTGTGAGCCAAGTATATTAATGAAGTGATACTATGATAAACCTGTTGGCCCTCTACAGGATCATTATATTACAAGTGTGTGTATTCCATGACAGGAAATAGATAACTTTTTAATTTTACAGTGTAAACACTTGAAATCTTCAGAGATTTTTAGAAATCTGTCTAATTTAGTTCTTATCATTTCAGGGATACCTGACCTTCTTTCTTTGGGTATTAGAAGAAATAGTAATAAAAAGCTTCCTGCCATTTCATTCTGTAATCTTTCTTTTTTGTGACACAGAATTGTCAAATGAGAGATAACTTATTTCAGCTGAGAGTAAACATTTTTGGTAATTACCACAGAACCCATTTTTAGAAATATTTCATGAACTGTATGTGTATAAATCTAGACAGTGGATATGACATAAGGGTCAGCTAATTATCTGAGCAACACACTGTCTATTTTAAGCTACTTTCTCAGGCAGGAGTTATTTTACTGGCTGCTTCTAGGAGATTTGCTGGGCCATTGTATATATTACTGCTTCATTGTACAAAAATGTAATTTTAGGAAATGATAAGCAACTGAAAAAAGCAAAAATGGGATTGACACAGAGATGATAGTGTGCTGTTTACTGAGGAGGGAAAAACCCTGATACTGAGTATTTGATATTCAGTGTGTAAGGCACTAGCTTTATCTAGCAGTAGATCTTCCATTAATGACTGTGTCAAATTCCTTGTAACTTTATAGGGTAGTAGGTAAACATAGTGCAAACACCATTGTGTGCTGGTATGCAGGGCATTAGGGATTTGAAGCATATACAAATTATTGCTTTTCAACAGAATGCAAAAATGTATTGCAGCATATGTAACAGGACACCTCTCAGCTGTAATTGCACTTAGTTAAATATTTGCTTGTTAAACTAAATGTGTAAACTTTGTATTGAAGTCGGGGAATATCTTGTTTTAAGGTGCCTTCTAATCTGTGCTTCTTTCCAGAACCAAATTTCTTGCATGCGCTTGATTTAAATGTAAGAAATACTGTAATGGTGATGAGCAGTAATTTAATCAAACTGATTCTATTTGTCAGTATAGCAAGGATTTGCAACTGCCTAGAAAATTCCCAAAGAAATTACGAAGGCAGATGGTTATGTCTTTAGGATTGTCAGCTATAGAAACATTTTCTCATTTGTGTTTTAATCAGCTGCAGTTTTGTATACAAAATGACAAACTTTACAAGCACTGGTTGTTTTTATGCTGCTGGTTTTAGTGTTCTTGCATCTTCAATTTTAAGTGCAGGTCTGATTCTCCCAGTTCCTCTACTTCATTTTGAAAAGGATGCAGAGAAAAAAGTGTAGAGCTTGAAAAGGCTTTTGAGGTACTGGGAAGTCTGCAGTTATGGGGTATGAGGAACAAGTAGTCTAGGATTTTTCTACCTATGAGAGAGGACTGAGTGGGTGTGTGGTAGAGATCTGTTAAACTTCTGTGGGGGCATCAATTGATCATGCCAAGCAAGTATGCAAAAGAGAGAATATTAAATGAAATCAGCAGGTAACAGCTTCAAGATGAACTTTAAGAGTTCAGTAAGATGATGTGGTGCAGAAAATATACACATAAAAAGACTTGGCAATTTCATCCTAGAAAGGAACCACAGACAAGGAAAAGAAACCACCAAAGATTTTGTTGTATGTAAATTACCTTTGACTAAGGAAGTCAAAGCCATAAATAGTTGAAGGACAGGAAAGCATCCAAAGAAACTGCACTGTGGTGTCAATTCATATGCTCTTCCCTAGATATCTAATTAACCATGGCTTATAAAGGAATAACAGGTAGGTGGGATTTTGGATTTGATTTAGCATAGAAATTATTACAGATTCATGTATAGTAATTCTCCTGGTTTGCAAAGACAGTATAGATTTGTTGCTTGCACTTCTTTTTATCTCTTTACTTTGTTATTCCAGAAAAACATGAGCATGCTATAAATTGAGTTCTACTAGGGATTTTTTTTCCTACAAAATGATACAAAATTGAAAAGAAATAACACTATGTTTTAATTCCAACTCTTGATTTTTCTGCTGGCTGTATAGGAAAATAAACCAGCTTATCCTTTTCCTAGGTATCTGATTATTGTCTAGTTTGTATTCTTGATCTCTTTTCATTGTTTTTAACATAAGAAGTATGCTATCCTTGGACACATTGAGTTTCTGTACTCAGAATTGCATGTATAAACATTTTCTTGGTTTAAAAGATTAGCCCAGTTGGCACAGGATGTAACTTGAATTTTGTTTGCCAGAACTAAGAAGGAAGTTGTTTTCTTCTAAAACATGAATGTGGAGCAGACCTTCTGGATGTCAAAATCTGAAGTTTGATTAGTTCTGCTGTGGCTCATTCTGCATAAGTTAAGAAACTCTGTCGTGTACATTTTTAATTCTTTTGTGATTATAATAATTTAGTTGTAACAAGTTGCCTATTTTCTTTTAAGTATAATTTTAGAGTTGAAAATTTTCAACATGAGTTGTAAAAATGCTTTCTAGAGTAAATGCATTGTATGAAACTGATGAATTGCTTCTAGCTTTATGGTGACTAATAAAGACAAAAGTAATTTGAATTATGAAGTCCAACTTTGGTGTTTGTTTTGGTAGTATGGAGTACCAAGAATACCAAGTTAAGCCTCCTTACCTCTTAAGTCTTAATAAGCCTCTGTCAGCTTGATGCTGCTGGGAGGATGGCTGGCTCTGCACTGCCAGAGCAGAGACCAGGGCAGAGCTCAGTTACTGTATAGTCAGAGATAAGCACAAATTTAGAGTGTTGCCTGCCCTTCCAGTCTGCATTTCCTTTTTCTTGCAGCTGTTCCTCTGGACGTTTCTTAACCTTGAAATAACTTCCTCTAATTTAAACCCTGAATGAAAATCCAAGTTTTGAAATAAAGTGCCTGTGTTACAGTGGAAGGATTTGGGTCTACAAGCTCAGCAGACTTTATTTTCTGCAGAATAGGTTATTAATTTTTTCTCGTGCTACCATGAAGAGTACGTTTGCTTTGGGGGAAGAAATGTTGTGAATGTGGAGAGCAATGCATGGATGGTGCCAGAATGGAGAACTGATTATGTGATGAGTGTTTGAACTCCTTGTGGGTTTTAGTGAAAACAGAAAAACTTGCCTCCTGCCTCAGTTGGGTATAAGTAGAATTCTTTCAGAAGAAGAAATACAAAGAGTAAGGCAGCAGGTGACAGTAGTAAGAGACTTCTCAAAGAGGCACAGAAGCACCTCTTTGGTGATGTGTTTTGCTTTCTAGAGAGGTGTGCTGCTTACCTGGGGCTCTTACTAGGGGTGTCACCAAGATTACCAGGCTTCTTGTAGTCCACTGACTTGCTGCTGTTTCATGTGAGCATCAGTGGAACAGTCTCAACAGCATCAAGGGGGATTACAGAGCCCTGGGTGTGGCCATAAGGCACTCTGGAGCTGGTAGTTTTTGCAGGTAGTTTTTTCATCCATCCTCCCAGTCAAAACCAAAGGGGATTGAAAGGGCCAGTGGTTATAGGCCTTATGCCACAGCAGGAGATTTGACTTCTTAGACCAGGGGACTCACTTTGAGAATTCTGGTCTTCTGGGGACTGATGAGTTACATCTGTCGGGGAAGGGGATAGGCATCTTAGGTCATCATGGCTTCTTGAAGGACAAGTCATGCCTGACCAATCCAGTGTCCTTCTGTGATGGAGTGACCACAACAGTCAACAAGCAAAGGCTGGCATAGTCCATCTAAAGTTCTGTGCAGCCTTTGACATGGTCAGGCATGACACCCTTATTTCTACATTGGAGAGAGGGAGATTTGAAAGTTGAACTCTTTGGATGATAAAGAATTGGCTGGATGGATGCATCCAGTTAATTGTGGTCCATGGGTCTATGTTCAGGTGGAGGCTGGTGACAGGTGGTGTCCCTCAGGGCTCTGTCTTGGAACTGGTGCTCTTTAATATCTTTATCACTGACATAGTGAGGTCGAGTGCACCCTCAGCAAATTTGCAGATGATATTAAGCTGAGAAGTGTTGTTGACACATTTGAAGTCAGGGCAATCCCAGGCATAAATACAGACTGGGAAGAAGGACTCCCTGAGAGCAGCCCTGCAGAGAAGGACTTGGGACTTCTTACAGATGAAAAGCTGTCAGAAGCTGGCAATGTATGCTTGCAGCCTGGGAGTCAAACTGGCTTGTGGGGCTGGTGAGGAAAGTGAAGATCAAGGGCAGCCTGGGCTGCAGTGACTGTGAGATGGTGGAGGTTGAGATGTTCACAGCACTGATGAGGACATAAAACAAGCTCACTACCATGGCCTTCAGGAGAGCAAACACAGGCCTCTTCAAGGATCTGTGTGGCAGAATGCCATGGAATAGAGCCCCAGAGGGAAAACAGGCTTAGGAAAGCTTGTTAATATTTAAGGATTCCTTCTTCCAAGCTTGGGAGTAAAATCCCAACCAAAATAAAGATGATGGATGCATGCATGGATGAAAAGAAGCTCCTGAACAAACTCAAACACAAAGAGGAAGCCCAGAGAATGAGGAAGCAAATAAATGTAGCCTGGGAGGAAGAGAGAGGTGAGATTGTCTGAGCATCCAGGGTTCTGGTTGGGAATGCTAAAGTTTTATTGTTGGTGATAAAAGGAAGACAAGGGAAAATGTGGGCCCTCTCTGTAAGAAAAGCAGGAGACCTGGCTAACCAGAACATGGAGAAGCTGAATGTACTTAATGACTTTTTTTACCTGAGTGTTTTCCCACAATATTTCCAGCCATATGAATTTCAGATGATAATGGCAGGGACTGGAAGAATGAATAACCATCCACTGTAGGAGAGAATCAGGTTTGAGACTGTTTGAGAAATCTGAAGATGCACATGTCTGTGGGGCCTGACAAGATACATCTGTGGATCCCCAGGTAACTGTAAAAGGAAGTGGCTAAGCCACCATCCATCACATTTGAGTTTCCACTGATGAAAAAAGGGAAGCATAACCTCAATTTAAAAAAGGGAAGGAAGGCAGACCTGGGTAACTAGAGGCCAGTCTCATATCTGTCTCTGGCAAGATCCTGGAGCAGATCCTCTTGGAAGCTAAGTTAAGGGACTTGGAAAGTGTGAGGTGATAAGTGAAAGGCAAACTAACCATCACAAAAAAAGAGGCAGTTAATATGGTCACTGTAGACAGCAGGGTATTTTGGTGGCTTGGTGTAAAGGTTTTCTGACATTTATCAAGGTGGGAACTGGTTTGGAGAGCTGATCCAGAAATGAACAAATACTGTTTCCTGGTATTTGTGTGGTGCTCAGTCGCTGGAAAGTGCAAAACTGTTAGTGCACAAAAGAGCAGAGCTTGTGATCACTGGTGAGGAAGACCAAAATTGTAGTAGTTCTAATTTAAACGGGTTTAAATTACTGTGGGACTGCTTGCTCAGTATTAGGGTTCCTGCTCTGAATTCTGAAAGTTTTATTTGCTCACTGATATTTTAGTCACTGTTAAAAAGCATAAAGTTTGTATATACCCTGTGGGCATTCACAGTTGTTTTGTGACTAACTTCTCTGTCTTAAAAGACTGTACCTTCTGTTTTAAGGTGCCACTTTTAAATTTTGACAGCTAAGAGAATTAACTTTCTCTGTGTGGGAGTTTAAGGGTGTGCCAGTGGTCTGGTTGTGTTAAAGAGAATGTTAGCCCTTTCCACTGGCATCTTGCACCAGTGACCATGATGTATGAGATCCTGTGTCTGAGCTAGATAGTGCAGTGGCAAGCAGTATTCACTGTCCCATATTTTGAGTTGATTTTTCATATTTTCTAATTTTCACTTTAGTGTTTTGACTTGTGTTTAGTGTTTTTGTTTAGTTGTTTAGTTTTTGTTTGGTGTTTTTGTTTAGTGTTTTAGATTTAGTGTTTTTGCCTTCATCAGAAAGTTTTTTTTTGCATTTGTTGTTGACTCCTAATTCTAGTTTTGACAGAAAGCATAGACAAAGCATGGAGAAGTTAGAGGAATCCACTTGAAATTCAGAATTATCTTCCAAAGTGATCTGATATAAAAAATGCCTGGTTGGCTAGTAGTCTTAAGACTGTGCATGGAACTTCAGGAACAGCATTTTTTTCTTTTTTGCAGTTTCTAAAACTGTTGCTTGTTGGTTTTAGTCAGTAGTTTATTGTGCCCTTTATAGGAACATATCTTAGTATGCCTGGTTTGCTAAAACATCACCTTCTGTTTAGTGTGCTAAGGTTGTTCCTTCAGGTTTTTGCACTTGAAATACTGGGGTTGCTTACCTTCTCTTCTAAAATCTATTTCTTCTTTCATGACAGCTATTTCAGTTCTCTCTGTATCTAATATCTGTCTCACTCAAAACTGTTTCTGGTTGACTGTTTCTGTGTTTCGCAGCTCCCAATTGGACTTGTACTTCTGGCTGTCAGAAAAGTGTTGATCTCACTTCTGCACAATTTCTTGTGTTTAATGCTCTATTGATAGCAAATGGAAGTGTTTTATTACATGATGGCCCCTACTATGTCCCCAGGTAAACTTATGTAACTGATTGTACTCTTAAAAAAACTTAGTGGACAGAAAGGTAATCCAGAGTGCTCTGACCTTGGCAGAGGATAGCAGTAGAGTAGGAAGGCTGAGCAGCAAGGTTCAGCATCCAGGTTGGGGGCAGTTGAGTACAGCTGGGTTTGGGGCACTGTTGTTTATGACAAAGAGCACGTGGTCTCACTGAAGAAGGGTGCCAGATGCCAGGTTGTGGCAGTTGTTGCTTCTTTCCTAACCTTTGTCTTCCTTTTCTCCAACCAGTTGTGAAAAGAGAGCAAATAGAGGAAAATAATGTAGATAGAACAGAGCTGGTCAGTGTCAGACTTAAGACAAAATGCTGTGTGTGGCTGGATGGGAATCTTTCCTCTACTTTGATGCATCTAAGAAGTCTTGAAAAAGTAGGTCCAGAAATGTCTTTTAACACTTTAACCGTAAACTGGGGTAAGGGGAAGAATGCAAGAGAGCAGGAAACAGAAAATCATTAAAGTAAAACTTACATAAACTGGTGTTACTTTGTCTTGGAGGTTCTGCTCTTGCTCAGTTTGGGTGGTCTCCTGAAAGTAAGCAGTAATTCTGATCTAACTTTGAACAGCCTATCATGAGTAATTCTCATTTATGGACATCAGTGTTTTGGTGATTGAGGATTATAAATTTTGTGTGCTCTGGTAAGCTTGCAGTTGCTTGGTGACTTATAATTACCACATAATTTTGTCGTTAAAATAAACATTGTTTTGTTCTCTGAGTGCAGCTCTTGACCTCTTTCTGTTCTTGTAATACAAAATAATATTCTTACCCTTCCTCAAAAAAAACTGAATAAACTGGTAAGACTTACATAAAACTCTAAAAAGGTGAAGCAGGAAATCTATGCAAAAATGTATTAGATGTAGGAAATAATTTGCAACACTTTTTGTAGACTTCAGCTTTGTGTATTCTTGAATAACACAAAAATGTTTGTGCCTCATTGTCGATACACAATGTGCAAAAATTAAGCAATTCATTGTATCAAGAAACTCATAAACTGTGTCTGATAATCAAAATTTGAGAAAACAGATACTTGTTTTTGTTAAAACAAATGTATATGGATGATAACAAGGAAGTTGAGTTATTTGCTTTGGGTATTTTCCTGTCAGTAACTGTGATGAAGGATGAGGCAGAAAGTGTGTGATCAGAGACTGGCAAAAGCACAGGAAGGTGGACAGATGATCTGAGTCAGAGAAGGAAATAAATGGAGTATTTCACCTTCTTCCTCACAGATATGGAGTGGTAGAGAGTTGCTTGAGAGATCAGGATACTCAAGGAGGCTGGGATTCTAGAGCATCTTAGGCAAGAATAAGAGAGTAGCAACAAAATTCTGAACAATGTCTAAGAAGTTGGCAATAGCAGTGTTTGGGATGAACCTTTAGGTAATTTCTTTTAATGGCTGTCTTGGTTTGAAAGACAGTTGTCTGCTAGGGAAGGCAAGAACCTTCCTTGGAATGGAGAATGTAAACCCCCTCCCTCTGAATTGTTATAATTTTGAAACTAAGGGGCTCTCAGACAAAAGGAGGAGGAAAGGAATAACAGTTCTTTAGTGGTGTGTTTAACAAGGCAAACAGAACAGTCACTATGGCATTAACACCAAACAGAACCAGGGACCCAGTCACGGTCTTTTTGGTTGCAGACACTTTCCCCTTTGGTGTAGTTACCATCACAGCCAGCAGGAGTGAGCACAAGTCCCGGGGTGCTGGGCGAGATGTATCAGAAGCTGCGGGAATATCCCGGCAGGCGGGGGCTGCGGGACACGACCTGGGCAAACCCAGAGCAGGAGCGAAGGAGCGGCGGGCGCAGGGCAGCGGCTTCCAGCAGGGCAGGGAGAGGTGAGGGTCAGAATTCCCGGGTAGCAGATGGTGGTAGGGCCCTCAGGGCTGAGCCTGCCTTCCCCTCCGATGCCAAAAAGCAGGAGAGCCCAGCTGAGCCAGCCCCTGTCCTTTTCCTGCCTCATATTCTCGCGGTGTCACTGTCCCTTCAAAAGAAAACTCCCCGAGAGAAAAGTGTAGCCAGGTGCCACGCTCTTCCCTGACTTCAGCTACTTCTTTTGCCTTTCTTAAGTACCCATAAGTATCCAGTAATTAGATTCCTAGCAGCATCTGAGAAAAAATGCCATAAGAAAGAAACCAAACCCCCAACACTGTCATTTGGAGCTATTTTGTGAGACATAGAAAAGACTGCAAAAAATTGCAGGTACTACTGAAATGCATGGTCTTATATGAACCAAGACTTATTTGAGTGTGTTAGGGATGCAAATTCTGTGTGGGAATTTGGGAAGTAAATGATATTAACTTAACTATGGTAGTGTTGTTTAACTGTAGCATTCTTTAATGTGACAGACTAGTGACTGGTGGCTCCTCTGCTGTTGCTGTTAAATGGTGTTTTCTCTCCTAGGGTTTGGACGTGGCAGAGGGAGAGGAGCGGGGAGGTTTTCAGCCCAAGGCATGGGGTAAGAAACATGCAGAGCACAGATTTTGGCAAGGATCGAACTCAGCGGCAATATTAATTGACAATGTTGCCACTGTATGTATGGATATTGCTATATGTTTGATAAACTGATATGGATGAAAAAATTTAAAAAATCTCTTAGATGATGAATGGAATATTTTTGTCTTAAACTAGTGTTTATAACTAGGCACACCTGTAGAATCCTAATATATGTCTATTCACTGTTAATATCTCAAAAGATGGAGAGGCACAACTGCTCTCAGTAGCAGCCACACAGTGTGTTGGAGTCTGAAAACTCTGTGCTACATACAGTCATAGGTCAGTTTAAAACTAGATTTATTTCAGTGTAGTGTAGAACATGCAGTGAACATATGTAAAACTTTAAAGTGGCAATTCTAAACTTTCTTCTGCTTTTAAGGCTTCATGGTTAAGCTGTTTGAACACAGACCTTAAAACAGATTCCTAAGAAGTTACTCAGCAGCTTAAAAGTTTGGTCTCAATTTTGTTGGAATAGCTTGGTTTATAGAAATGTAGCATCTACTATCACTCAGTGTTTGCCTTTAATGACACTTCATGCAACATCAGTGATGTCATGATGAACTGGAGTCTTTTTCTACTTCTCTAATAATTCTTCTTGTTCATACTTGCAGGTGATGAACTGAAAAGACGTTTTTCTTCAATAATACTATTTCACCTTTTAGCTGCATCTGTGTATTTTGACATTGGTGTCAGCAGAGCACTTCAAGATAATCTTACTGGTGCTCTGAAAGGACATGATACTGGTCATATATCAGTCAGCCATCTGCTGAAAAACCTACTAGTTGAGAGAGGCTTATCACTATGTGTATAAACTAATGCTTTATAACACTGGGAGGAATAGGGATGCTTTTAACTGGCTTTTCAGGAATTGATTTGGTCCAGTTTCTCCACAGGAATTTTGTTACCAGTCTCTTCACTTTTTTCTCTTCTTCTCTTTTCTCACTTTTTATCTCTCTCTGCTCATAGAAGATTTTTTTTAAACTAAAGGCTGTCAAGATAACTTATGTGGAAATCAAGATGTTAAATCTAATACAACTTCAACTAAAAATTATGAAACTTGTACTCATTCAATGACCCATGTGTTCTCTTCCATTTCTTAACTTTCAAAACTCTAGGACATTTAATCCTGCAGACTATACGGAGTCTTCTGCCACTGATGGCTTTGGGACAAAGTCAGAGATCTGGGAGACTGGTCAGAATGATGCAGATGATGGAACTGGTAAGATGCTTCAAGAAGTGGAAGGATTGGAATGAAGACCTGTAGCAAATTGCAGCTAAAATAGCCATTCTGATAGCGTTGAATTAACTTCTTAAAATTTGTAAACATCTCTTGACACAGATACTAGGTGGTTTCTAAGTTTAACTGCTGCTGATGTGCAGAGCATGAGTGTCCCTCTGGTGAGAATGAAGAGAGGCATTTTGCAATTCTTTTATTATAGTACTAACAAACCCTTAAGAGACAAAGGAATTTGAAGAATCACTGGAAGAACCTTGTATGTAAAGAACTGTTAAGACACCTTAATACTGCTTAAGATCTCACCTAATGTAGTTAAGGAGCGTAAATCCTCATAGAATTGATTAGTCCACAGGCTTTAGGCAATAGAGTGTGAATGTCTAAGAAGAAAAAGAAAAGTTTACAAGTATGAATTCACTCAGTGACACTGGGATGGCTTTGGAAGCCCCAGCTACACAATGCAGGAATGTCAGGATGAGAGTCTCTGGATGGAGGAGAGTTTCAAGATCTGCAACTTTTGAAGAGAAAAACGATTAACTGAAGCACGAGTAGGTACTTGAATTGAAGCCAAAAAGCTGTTGACCTGTCTGAAGATGGAGGCAATGTCTTTCTGTACAAAGTTTCAAGTAAGAGAAGTACACACTTCCAGCTACAGGCAAGAGACTGACATAGTTTGGAAAGGAACTGTTTGGCAGTGGTCTCATGGTGATTCAGAAATAAGGAGGGTGGCCTGCAAATCTGTGATGGGAAAAATAGATGCCTTGCTGCATCCTGTGTTCTGTGACAGGAGATGAAGGCAAAAGAAACCTTGTGTTAGAATGGAGGAAGTCATGTATGTTTTCGTCCTCACTTGGGAGCCACAGAGTAAATTTCTTTTAACTGCAGTGATGGATAACTTTTCTGATCTCTTCATTGGTGAAGCCTACTCAGTGATTTTTCATCATCTGCTGTGTCAAGTGTGGAAGCTGATCCTGAAGGACAGACTGTGCTCTGTTGAGCTCTGCTGTGAGCCACTTGAGGTGCAGCCTTCTGAGTGTCTTAGAAGCCATTTTCCACTTAACCAGAGGACAACAATAGGCTCAAAGTTTAGGGAGGCTTATTAAGCAGCTGTCTTGTCACTCTGATTATATTCTAAACCAGTGTGGAGGAGTGGCTTTGAGTGTATTAGTGGTTGTTAATGGCAGCATTCTTGCCAAACATCTCTCTAAGGAATTACTTTCTGAATTACTTGGTGCGGTAGCACAAGTAGAAATACACCTTTTGTTTTCGCTCACATTAGTTTTTCAAATAAGGGCGATACATAATGTCTTGAAAATTCCTTTGGAGATTCTCACATTGTTTGCTACATGTTAGCGAGGGTCAGGGTATGTTA
Source organism: Thryothorus ludovicianus (assembly GCA_013397245.1). NCBI lineage: Eukaryota > Metazoa > Chordata > Aves > Passeriformes > Certhiidae > Thryothorus > Thryothorus ludovicianus. The sequence goes on from VZTB01001719.1 coordinate 21,108, forward strand.
TCACAAGTGTTGCAGAATCTGTAAGGTCAAGTAAGTAAAAAAAGATCTGCAAGAAAGGCGCTAGGAGATTGGACTAGAGGTAGAGAATCTCTGGTTTGTCACTACTGATTGCAGCTGTAAGGGTGTAGCTTACGTATGACTTGTGCTCTACTTCTGAAATGAACTCAAGTGTTCTGAGACCCTCCCTGCTAATTCAATGTAGCCTCCATGTGCCTCTGTTACAGCAGCCTCTGTCCTTGTAGGCGTCTCCTTAGTGTTCAGTAATGGAAGAAATCTGCCTAGGAATAAGAGTAGCTTGGTGGGGGTAAACAGATCCCTCTAACAGTACAAATGTGTCACTGTGAGAAAGGTGTGCTGCTGACAGGGATTTGACATGTGGAGTATCTGTTTGGATGTCAAGTACAGTTTTACTGTGCACATGTCACCAACAACCACACTGGACATCAATAACACAGCTTAAGGCATGCATGGAAATTTGGGAAGCGTTGTAGGAAGAAGGTGTGAGAAGGCATTTGGGAATTTTTCCTGGCCTTGTCAGATGAATGAGTCTTTGAAGTATGAATGAGTGGGTGTCATTGTGAGGGAGTTCCTGCAAAATTACTTGGCAGAAAATTAAACTAGGTAAATGTGAATGTTCTTGTTGGGTGTGAAATACCTTTTTGTTGCTAATCTTAATTTACTTTCAAATGAAAAAGGCACAATAAGTAGCAAAACAAAAATGTCTCTCTGAAGAATGATTTCTTTTATGGTGTTTCTTCTTTTGGCAAGCTCTAGGAATGCTTCTTCTGAGAGAAGTCCCTGGGCCAAAAGGAATCACTTCAGAAAGAACAGGCTTTAAAATTGAATCATCAATTTTGTCCGAGTGGGTAGCACTTTCAGCCATGTGTTGGAAAGCATCTTGTGGGTTTTTAGAGGAAGTTGCAGCTGGGGTGGTAATTTTACAGCGGAAGGGACATGGAAGCAATGCTAGGAGGGGACAGTGGCAGACAATGTATGTGGCTGGAAGTAGGTTGCGTAAAGTTAAGCATGATTTGACTTGTTAATCCCAAATATTAATTTTCAGGTTTTTCCCCCTGAAATGTACAGTGCCGTTTTAAATTACATATCAATGACCCAGTTAAGTTCCCAATGGGGAGTTAACTAAAGTTTTGAATGTGGGAACTGTATGCATATGGAAAACTATAAAGCTTTGCAGTGGACTTTATAGTTGTCACATAAGAGTTTATACAGGATGGACAGGAAGGAAATCCCTCTCTTTATTCTTCATTACCCAGTCCTATTTCTTATTTCATCTAAAAATAAAGTAAACAATATTAGCTCATGCTATCTACTTAGAAAACTAGTGTCTTTCATCTGCAGTTACATTAAAGAGGAGATAACTGGGTAACTGCCTAGAGAAATAAGAGATTTTCTTATCAAAATATTTTCTGAAGATGTCATACAAATATAAACTCATTGAGACATTCTGAGTTATTTACTAAATATTTCTCCTTTTGGCCAGTGCTGGGGAAATAACTATTTTCATTTAAAAAAATACAGTATTAATTCCCAAAATGTTTCTGTCATGTGTACTCTGAAAATGCACTACTACCTCATGCCCTGAATTGTTGGAGATGCCAGAGGCCTCACAATAACTTGAATAGCGTTCTAGGTGCACTGTTGTGTAATTTTGTAGTAGAAAAGCTAGCTGATTCTGTGAAGGTAAAATTTAGTGTAAAAATTTGGAATATAGATTGAAGGGCAAGTCTTTAATAGTTCATAATGTTTAAGTCTAATTGTATTCCAAATAATGCAGCATCAATTTTCCTGCATCCTAATTTATATAGAAAAAATGTACAGATAAAAGGCAAAGAGAAGGGACAGATGAAGAGAAACAAAATTAGTAATCCTCCTCCAAAAGTGAATAAACTTGAGCAGCATGATTTCTCTCTTACCTTTTTTGTAATGTACAGGGCAGTGGGAGAAAATGGATGCAAGTCACAGCAGTACTTATACGTAAATTATATTGGAGGTGCTCACTGTTCAAAATGGCCTTGTGTTCTGGTAATTTACTCAGTCTCTATCTCTTTGATAGAATTTCATAAGTTTCATGGAAAACGTTCCATTGTTATCTTAGTTATTAACAGCCTTAAATTACTCTGAAACTGAAGAATGATGAGAAATTTTAAAAAAAAATGAAGTAACTTTCAAGAGGGACAGTTGCATTCCTTGGAAGGTACAGGGAAGTCAGTGTATGAATTTTTGTTATTTGATGGGTTTGTGTTTGGATTTTTTTTACTATCTGCTGTAAAAGTCAGAAGGAACCTTTTAAGGAAGCCTTCAAGTCTTTCTAGAATGCAAATCCTGAAAGCAAGTGCAGTACATAAGTTTAGCATAGACAAGTTATATTTATTTTGGGGCTAATATCAATGATGATTGAAAGAAAGGGTAGAAAATTAAGTAGTGTGATAGGAAGAGAGGAGGACTTGGAGAAATATAACTGAAGACTCACAAAAAGATGTATTCTGTTTTTATTGGCTTGATAACTTTCTAAATCTGAACTTGTTACAAAGGGAAAGAGGAAAGGGTCACAAATAACCATCTAGGTTGAAGCTCGTATGACAAGGATCCTTGGAAACACAAAGCATAATTTTGAAAAACAGAGAACTCTTGGATTGTGGTGCTTTGCAAAGCTTGGGGGAAAGATTGGGAAGAGGGTGCGTGCATTGTAGTAATGCCAAGGTGGGTTTTGGACTAAAAAGAAATTGATATGCCTGTGGCAAGGTCTAATTTAGAAATCTCATCAATAGGAGGAAGACATTCAAAAACTGGATTTAGTATAGAGAAGAGTACGGAAATAACTGAGAGTGGAAGGACTGAGTTAGAAAGGAAGAGTGTTAAAAAATGCCACTAATAAACTTGGCAACTTGGGTAAACTAATAAAAGGGTGAAAGGCTGTACACAATATTTAAAAGAGCAAACCCTCAGAACTAGCTTTATAAAAGGAGACAACAGATAATTGTTTAAATTGAATGTCAGGAAAACATCACAGGTATTCCAAGTAGTATTAATTTGGTCTCTAAAGGTAGTGGAAAATACTCCGGATTCTGACTTGATATATCTGATCTCTTTTAGTGTTTATTATATCAGACTCTGAGCTCTGTTTTTGTGTTCTGGCCTGTCTTCTAGAGACAGGCCTTGGCACTGGCTTATGGGAGATAAATACAAGCATGGCAAATAACTTTGATTTCTTCTTCAAAGAAGAAATACTGGGGGAAGGGTTTCTGTGCTGGTCAGGGGAAGGGAAAGAAAATCAACTGTTCCTGTAAAGACTGCTGCTCATTAGGCTTTTCCTGCTTTTCAAAATTTCTGTAGAAATGTGTGGATTGCTCTAGAAATTTGAGACATTGTAGTAGTTCTGCTACAGGGTATGGTTAGTCATAAAACCACCAAGCCCGGGTTTGGGACCGTTTGCTAAAATGTGAGCATGAGGTGTTTCAGGCAGGTCTGTGTTGCTCCACAGAGCCCACACAGGCGGATGTTACCTTGCTCGGGACTTGCCAAATAATTTAGGATGCCAAGGTATAGTTCCCCTCTCTTCCCCCCCGTGTAACCTTCATGGTCAGCCCTTTTGTCTGACAGGACTGGCGCCACTCGACCCTCCTCTGCCAAAGCCCACTGCGGTGTCATGGGGCATGACACCAGTGCAGTGCTGGCATTAGCACCAGGTGGCTTTGATGCTGTCCTTGGGGGGCTTGTTTCTGGATTAATGCGTCTCTGACAGTTCTGGTTAAGTGAAAGGAGATGATTGAAGCAGTAGTCCTTTTGCTTTTATACTTTATCCAAGGTGCTGGCAGCACTACCTTTGGTGCTGGTGTTTTCTTTGCTCGTGATTGCAGAGTTTACACAAAGGCTCTGGTTTTTGGGATAACCTTCCCTGTATTGCTGCCAGTGATCAAGGCCTTCAGTCCCTTCATTGCTCTTGCATGGCTGTACTTGCTGTTTCCTATGGAAGGGGTTGAGTTTTTGCATCTGTAGGATTATTTTCTGTAATTTTCCTATTTCTGCATGTTACACTGTGCTCCAGTGGTTGCCAAATCCATTCTGCCAGAAGTTATGGGAAGTATTTTTTAGCTACAGTGGAAATTTAAAGGCTGTCCTGCTACCATCGTAAGAATTATTTACGTTCTAAAATAAATTCCTCTCTCAGGGGAAGGAATTGGAGTTGTTCTGCTCTGAAGAGGGGAAGGAATTGGAGTTCTACTCTGAGGAGTGAGTTAACAAGTTGGAAAGTAGTTTTCACAGGCATAGCTTGGGTCTTGAAATTAAATGTGGTGAAAGTAAGATTGAGGGTATTGGAGCAGTGGTGTGATTCTGTTTTGTTCTGTATGAATTTGTGCGTGAAACTGGGGGATCCTGAGGGAGGGTTGAGTAACCTCTCGCTGTTGTTGGACCCATAGAAGGAAGTTTTTCAGGGTTTGGAATTAATCACTGGGTGCAGATGTGTGTTCATGCAAATTAAGTCTGGTACCATAGTGGCTAAGAAGTTCCTGAAATCAAAATTTAAGGGCAGGGGAGATGGAGGAGTGGTGATATTTCCCTTCCAAAATTTTAATTCTGCAGACCAGTTGCAGACCAGTTTCCTAGAGCTTCCAAACATGTTTCCAAATATGTTTCTAGCCTCCATCTCCTCGCTTTGTGTTCCACTGAAAATGAAAACAGGATTGCTTTTAAAGCAGAAGGATTGAAACACAATGTTGCGCCTTTAATTTGTACCTGTTTTTTTCTTTCCCCAATTTTAATAGGAGCATGGAAAAACTCAATAGAAGAATGGACAGCAGAAGACTGGAATGAAGATGTAAGTACAACTGGTTGGATAAATTGATTCTTTATTCTCTTCAGAGTTTGTGTTGTTTGCAAAAATGAAATATTTGAAGTAACCCATTGTTTCAAGTTTATTTTCAGAAAAGTAAATTAAGTCATCCCTTTTGCTTCCTGCTGCAAGGTGGAATGTCAGTGTTATTCCTGGAAATGTGTGAATGTTTCACGAAGCTGATATGGAAACTCCATCCTTACCTAATGACAGGGATGTGTCTTTTGAGAGAATTGAAAGAAACTCTTGAATTCCTAGGTTTTCTGTATCAGTTAATGTCATCAAAAGCTGACAGATTTTAAACCTGACCTCAATTTCTTCACAATGTGCTAGAGATGAACTAAGGGCTAAGAATGGTGGAAATTTTATGGGCTATTCTCGCCCCTGTTTGATGCTGGTACATTACAACATTTGTTCTATGCTGACTAGGGATAGAATTTGTTTTAATTAGTTACTAGAGCTAAATAATTTGCAAATTAATTTTGAAATCTTTATCCAATTGTTAATTTTTATTCATTTTGGACACTGGAAAAATCCCTGTAACCTAGGAGAAAGTTGTTTGTCTGCTAATATTTAGAAAGAGTGAATTAAATGTCAGGATGCAGTTAAATTAGCCCAAAACATGCACAAAAAAAGGAGGAAAAATATGTTGTATCTTTTTTTCTAAAAATAATTGCATTTTATCACAAAACATATTAGTGTATTGAAATCTGCCTTGCAAATTTTGGCAAATCTGTTACAGAAGGACTCTTATCGAATGTGGACTTTTGTAGGGGGGCTAGTAGTCCCCCCAGCCTGGGGCCAGGTGGCATCTAGTGCCCTCATCAATAATTGGGAAGTAAGACTAAAGTAATTGCTTAATAAAATGTTTGGGAAATACAGAAAATATTGGAATAGCATTTGAAAGTAAGCCAATCATGGAGGAAGATTTGGACCTCTGCAAGATTTGACCAATTTTTCCAATGAAAAATACTTTAGTATAGCCAAGTATCCATTTGTTTTACAGGAATAAAGACATATCTTCAGAACAAGGGCCTGGTGTCTGTAAACCAGCAACTCAAAAGTTTTCAGGGTTATAGTGGATGATGAAGAAAGAACAGCTCAGCATGACCTGATGCTGTATCAAAAAAGCTCCCATTGTAGTCTTTTTGCCTGTTCACCCTTCCCCATCTCTTACTCATGCTTAAATTATGTTTCTGTATGTGGGTGCTCCTGAACTTGATTCTTAAATATCAAATCTCATTTCTCATTGCTATTACAGATGAAAAATTGTGTATAATATCTGAAAATGTCTGATCAAAAGTCCTTGCAAAGGGAGATTTCAGTTTAGAGAATCTGAAAGGGTTACTTCAGGAGCA
>VZTB01001719.1:27391-44020 GCA_013397245.1 Thryothorus ludovicianus
AAAGGGTTACTTCAGGAGCATATGATGGACTCTGGTTTTAGTCTAGCAGAGGTGTAGTATGAACCTGTGTCTGGAAAATGGATCCACGCATTTAAGCGTGTAACAAACAGTTCTACTGGCATGACTATTGATTAAAACAACCAAGGAAGCTGATATATTTGCTGTCTGCAGGGAAAGACCAGGTTTAAATATTTCTGTTTAAAGAATATTTCTGTTTAAATGTGGAATTCTCTAGTCAGATACATGTTATGAGCAAATGAGTGAAATTTAACATTGCTTGACCCAAGAAGAATTAGATCTTTGTGACCTAATAGTCCTGTCTGGTCCTTATCTTTTGCAGTGAGTACTGAGCAAGTATAATAGGTTGTCAAGGGGCTATTAAATAGAATGGAAAGTGCTTGCAGTGAAAATAGGAGGTTGTATTTTGTTCAGGGCGTGAACAATGAAGTAATAGATAAATATTGAGGTACTTTAGATGGCTGTGGATTTTGCTCTTAAAATTATGATCGCGCTCTCCTGGCTGAAGAAAATAAAGTTTAACTACAGAAACGATCCCAAAGGAGAGAAGTATAATAAATACAAGTGGTTGGAAAGTGGGTGATGGCAAATAGTTTTTGTCCGGTGTTGGTAGTACTACTTTTTATTTGAAACCGCAGCAAGATTTTTTTTAAAAAAAGGAAAAAAACCTCAATATGTTTTGGTGGAAGTGGTTTCTTTACCAGGAAGCAGCATGAGAAGTTGTTTTAATTTCTTTACCTTCACTACATCATACCAAAGCAGTAATAAGCTTTTTTTTTTAATTATTTCTGATTTGTTGATGCTGAGTTTCTGTGAGCATGCCAGAGTATATTTCCCTCTTCTCCTCACCATTCCTGCATTTAGGACCTGATAGCTAGATTTCAAGTGCATTGTCTGTTTGGTGATTAGAGAATGATTTTATCATAGGAACAGGAGCTGGAAAGCATGGGCATTTCACTGCAGATGGAGAACATACCCCTGTGAGGCCAACACCAACAAATGGCTCACAACCATTCGTTCAGTTCTGGGAAAATGCCAGAGCCTCAGTGAAAGATTTGTGAGTTTAGTGTGCAGCGAGCATAATGGCTTGACTGGGAGCTGAAAATACTCTTTCTGGAAAATACTAAATACTTCCACGTAATAAAACTTTTCAGCTGCCGCAGCACGAAATATGTGTTCTGACAAATGCCGTAATCCCTGCAAAGTCCTGAATTAAGTGCTTGATTGGACTTTGTGGCAGTGAGTTTGCCACAGGGTGCAGTGTAAACCTCAATGTAACTGAGCTGGTAGCTGGAGACTTTAGTTTGCATGCTGGTTCATCTGTAGAGAGCATTTACTCTCTCACACATCAAGAATGCATTTGCATTGTCACAAACACCTTCAGTCTCCTTAACTAGCCTAATTTTTTGGTTTCTTCAGTGTTTGTCCATGGTTAGTCTTTTCCTGAGTTATGCGAGTGTAAGAAACTGTTGACATTACAAAGAATTTAATATTTAACCAAGGGATTGCAGACCACAGAGTGCTGCTTGTGCCATTAGCTGACCTCCTTGTGCCATGTAACGCAGGAATATCATAATACCCCAGAAAGTACAGTACACATTGCCTTAAAATAAAACACATGGTGGGGAAAATGCTGAACAATAGAGGAACAGCCTTTTTAACTGAAATGTACTTAAGCGGAATGTTCTTCCTTTGTTTTGGTCAGTACACAGAGTTGCAGGCTGTCAGCATTAATCTCAGGACAAATGATCCAGAAATGAGGGATTAAAGTGCATTGTGTTGGCAGCAAGGGAAAGGCAAGAAATGGAGGGAGGAACTGTGGTAGTACTGATTTCTTCATGGCCTCATGTACTCCTTACAAGAGGGTGCTGGGAGAGTATGTGAAATAACTGCCTCTGAGTGCCTCTGGTTTGCTCCCAGTCAGCCCTTCTGTGCCCTTCTTAAATGAACAGCATTTCATAGGAGACCCCTATCAGATGTCAATGTTCAGGGATACACATGGTCTCAGTAGAGCTGCCTGTGGGATGGCAGATGAAATCGACTCATGTCTGTGATGTCCTTTAAACTGGCTGCTAGAAATGTATGCAATTAAAAATGCATCATTTTATAGAAGGGCTGTATCAAATGGCACATTCTAAAGGTGTTTGAATAGGTCAGTTATTCTTCAAAGACAAGGCTACTAAAGGAATTAAGAGTGGTTTTATGAAAATGAAATTTAAAATGCAGACATTCTACATGTGTATCTCTGTCTTGCTAAACCTAACCTGTACTGATTTGCAAGTTTTCCTGTCAATAAAAACAAATTAGCCCTAGGAAGCTGTAGCTGTTCAACTACTACTTTTTAAACAATAGAAAGCATTTAAAAATCCAACTATACAGCAAAAAAACAACTCCCTGTTTTTCCCCCAAAGTCCCAAGCAGCTCCACTTCCCCAGGTGCCTGTGCCAGTATGTCTGTATTGTAACAGCATGGTGCAAAGAGCGCAGCTTTCCTCTGTGAATGGTCTGGCTTGTTACATTAGTGTCAGCATGTCCCTCATTTTATTACTGTTTCCAGGCTCTTGCTCTCTGAGCGCTCAGTTACAGACCTTACTGCCTCATCTAACAGAGCTGCCGAGAAGGAACCGTGGATGCTGGTTCACTGTACTTACCTGTACTTACCTGCCTCTGCTGGTGGTGGGAGCTGAAATGTCAGATGCAAGGATACATTGAATGAGTGGGAGCAGTGCAAAGTGTTTCCCTTGTGCCACAAGATTTATCGGAGTTGCTCTGTAGTGTCATAAATTGTCTGCACATAGATGGCAGAATGGCTGTCACAATAATTACTTTCTCCTGGTGTATGTCAGTTAAACTGTTTCCCAAGCTGATATAGTTATATTGTTACATGTTCTGTTCTCCCGTGTGTTTTCAGTAGGTCGAATTTCCTAACCCAACCCTCTAATTAAATAGGTACTTGATTCTGTGGGGAAGATTTTACTCAAGTTTGACTACTATGTTTTTGTCTTTTTAAGCAGAGCTTCAAAGTAGCTGTTTGTAGTGGTAGTTTGACTTGACTTTTATCTTGAAAGTGCATGGCCAAAATGGAATTGCTGCAGATTGCAGGAGGGAAGTGTAAGCATACAAAATTCTTTCCCCATCTCTTTTTCAGCTTTCTGAAACAAAAGTCTTCACTGCGTCTTCTGTTCCAGCTGAAAATCATGTGACTCCTGGGCAAAGGTAAGCTCTTTTTTCATGTTTTCTCTATACTTCTTGATTAGCAATGTTGGCTTACACACATAAAATATTTTCTCAGGGATTGGTCAAACTTATCTCAAAATAGAAAAAGACTTGCTTGCGAATTGTTTCTGTGAATTCCCGGGTTACATATTTTTGATGGTGAAAGTGGAGACAAACTTACAGAATGTGTGATCATAACACATTTTCGGCACCAGGACTGCTTACAGGTAGAAAGAAAGGTGGCTCGGAAGAAAAATTTTTTGCTGTTGGAACAGAAACTTTAGCTTTAGTGTCCAGAAAATGGAAAGCCTGCCTTTGTAGATGCAAAAAGTGTTCAGAATGTAGTGCTTTGACAAATGTGTTAAATGAAAGCTCGCATTGGCAAAAAGGTGAATTTCCTGGTAAACATCACAGTTATAAGCCTTCACTGATGATAGAGGGTTAAGATCAAGAACCAAAAATACGTCAGTTGGTGCCTTCCTTTGCTTGCCTTTATCTTCAGATGCCTTGCTGGTGATGTTGTGGAATCAGCTGCATCTGTTAGCCTTATGTTCCTAGAGAGCAAATTAAAGTTTAGTGATGAAGACATTGGTAGTTGGATAGCATGAGATTTCAAAACTAAACAGATTAACAGTCTCAAATGTCCTGATTTTGCTGTGCTGCAGCAAAATTTTCCAATTGTATGGATGTAATTTGCATGAGGCATGGTGTCAGGTGGTGTATAGTTTATATTTCTTTCTTTCTTAAATGTAGTATATTCATGGTTTTTGTTCTGTTCTTCCAGTGGATGTCCCTCAAATTGTGTTAGAAAATGTTTTAGTTCATCCACTCAAATTAGGGTAGGATTTTTGTGTCTGTTACTTACTGGCAAAGAACTCCCTTCTCTCTCTTGTATGATAGACAAAAAACATTTGAAAAAGCTGTTAATCAGTAAAAACTCTGTTGTTGGGATGACAGCTTTAGTATTGTTAGTGCTTTCCTCAGTGTCAGTGAAGTTTAATCATTGTGTTCATCTCAGCCAAATTTCACTGTGTCTTACAGCATTGATTTGGTGACACTGCTTCAAAAGCCGGTGACATCTACCCAGGAGACAGAAGGCAACTCATTTGAGTCTTCCCAGCAGCAGACCTTTGGCCAAGCCTTAGTATTCACAAATTCTCAGCACAGCACCCAGATGGCATCAGGAACTGGCAGCTCCAGTGCTGTAAACTCTTATTCTCCTCAAAGTCTGGTAAAACTATCTTATGCTTTCTAAATACTATGTTTTCTAAATGTTGTTCATGAGTAAATATTTCAGTTTAAACAGGTTTTCCAGGGCCAGTCAGTTCATGAGATGTTTTGGTATTTGTTTAAAAGCTGAAAATGAAGAATATCGTTCCTTCCTTTTACCCCTCTCCCCCCCTCAAAAAAAAATAAAAGAAATTACTTTTTCTCTTTTTGCTGGTTAGTTATTTCTGGGTTTACAGGAAGTAGTTATATTAATTTTTGATTAGAGAGCAGATGTACTCATTTCTTGCTGATGTAGGATAAAATAATTTGTTTATAGTTAAGAGTTCTAGGCCAGAAAACTGATGTGTTATTTCCAAGCACATATTCAACTGCTTCTTGTGGAATCATGCCTACTTATGAGTCAGTTTTGAGGGTGTGACATGAGGTGTTTATTCTTTAAAAATTGGTCCAACTATTAGTGAATCTATGATATTTTAAGATGCATGGGTTCAAATAAGTTAGTATTATTCTGATTACAGTAGTGGAAGTTTTGCTGGTCATTTGTTAGGAATCTAGGTCTGAAAAGATTTTTGTTGCTGCTGGACAGCAGCTGTAGCCATTGACCCTATGATTTTGTTCAATTATAAGTTCAAATATTCATTCTCCCCTCTTCTTCTTTGTCTTTTTGTAGTCAGCAGTTCTTTGTTCTGGCTTTGGAGAGCTCAGATCCTCTAAATTGGCAAACTCTACTGGTTCCCAGATCTTGGACCAATTGAAATCACCAGGATTGGGTCAGTTTACCTCTCAACAAACCAATAGCAGTTCTGCCACCACTAGCACAGTTGCTGCGTCATCCTGGGATCTAAAACCACCTAGTACTCAGTCCTCAGTCCTCAGTCAGTTTGGTAAGTGCTTTGACACTGCTTCTTCTCTCTTTCTCTCTATATTAGCCAGTAAGATTTCTTAATGCCAATGATAGTTTAAAATTACTTTAATGAAAGACTTCTTCTAAAAAGTTTAATCATAGTTATACAATTACTTACAACATTTTAAGTGTTATGTTTATTTGCTGGTAATAGACATCACAAGTATATCATAAACTAAGTTTTCCTTAGCTTAAGCTTATCCATAAATGTCATTACATCTTTAAAGTTATTGAGCCTTCCAGGTAATGACATCTTTGATTTAGTGTGCTTGAATATTTACATGGAACTTTGTTGGTGATTATTTTTCACAAATGCTTAAAAATACTTATTTTCATTGTAGCAATGCTGCTTTTAGCTGAGTGTAAAGTTATTTGCTTGTATTTTTTTATTTTTTACCAAATTTTCTCTGCTAATCATTACATGAATTTTGAATGAGTACTATGTAATTTCTTCATAATGTGCATCACATCTCAGTGTTCTTTCCCTAGTGTGAATGATTCAGGTTACTTGTTTTGTGTACTTATAATTGTATGAATTTTTCATGTAATTGAGTAAAATTAGTAAAACAGTGAGAATGACAGAAACTTATTTTCTGCAGTGTTGTTCCTAGCAGAGTTGTCACTGTGAAGAGGATAGCTTTTGTGTCTCTCATATGTGTGTGTATATATTTATGTGTAGATAAGCAGCCATTGGTGGAAATTACTGTCTTTGACATGCAGAAGTTCTAAAAATATTTATGTACATTTTAATGCTTTCTAATGGACTTCACCAATTTAATTAAAACCTCTTCACTCTGGACATGCTGGAGGTCTCTGTGGTGGTTGACGAGTGTTTTAGGTCAGTTCATGGCTTTCAGCATCCAAAAACTATGAAAGGGGAGACTGAAGAAAAAACCTGTTCATGTCCAGCATCTCTTTGACTCTCAGCTATTATGAGATGGTAGAAGACTTTCTATTTTCTTTTTTTTTAATCTTCTTCTTTGCAGTGGAAGGGAATCCTAAATCACAATACCTCTAAATTGCAACAACTCTTTACCCCTTGGAAGTAATCACATTATATCAGCACAGTTAATTGAAGTGAAACTTGAAATGTTTGATTAAAATAATCCATAAAAATTTTGAGGACTTGTGTGTGATAATATTGTGACTGTATAGATAGATCTGTTTTCATATTTTTGGAAAAATCAGATAATGCTTGACCACGGCTGTTTAAAGTAGATGTATCAACTGTTGTCTTATTAGTGTTAGGTAATTGGTAATGATCCATGTGAAATCCCTATGATGTCTGAAAAGACTTGCAAATGCTATAAGCATCACCCAGATTCTTCTATGAAGAGCAGAATTGTGAAGAGCAGAGTTCAATGCTTTAATTTTTATATTTCTTTTTCCCAACACTGACCAGACTTTAAATCCCAGCCTGAGCCATCTCCTGTTCTGAGCCAGCTGACCCAGCGACAGCAACAACAAATGCAGGTGGTTCCTGTTCCTCCTCCTGGGCTGGAGTCATCCTCCTCCCAGGTAAAACTCCGAGAGCCATCACCAGTAGACACCTCTACAGCTGTTAGCAAACTATTACAGCTACCCACTATCTCTATGGATAACCAGGCAGTGACTGTTCACCAAACCCAGCAGAAACAGATAAAACCACCAAAAAGGAGGATAACTCCAGCATCCAAGGTGGGTAATTGAGTAGTGACTTGTGATTAGTAAATGTTAAAACCACAAAAACTTGTGTCAGCAGTGGCATAGCCAGCAGGACTGGGGCAGTGACTGTCCCCTGTACTGGGCACTGGTGAAGGCTGCATCTCAAATCCTGTGTCCAGTTCTGGGTCCATCACACGAGGAAGATGTTGAGGGGCTGGAGCGTGTCCAGAGAAGGGAACGGAGCTGGGGAAGGTCTGGAGCAGAGGTCTGAGGAGCAGCTGAGGGAGCTGGAGGGGCTCAGCCTGGAGAAAAGGAGGCTCAGGAGAAACCTGATCACTCTCTAGAGATGAGGGTGTAGCCAGGTGGAGATCGGTATCTTCTCCAAGGTAACAAGTGACAAGAGCAAATAGCCTCAAGTTGCACTAGGGAATATTTAGATAGGATATTAGGAAAAATGTCATCACTGAAGGCGTTGTCAATCACTAGAGCGTGCTGCCCAGGAGTGATGGAGTTACCATTCCTGGAACTGTTTAAAAGATGTGAAGACATATGCTTAGAGACATAGTTTGGTAGTGCTGGCTTTGATAGTTGGACTTGATCTTAATGCTCTTGTCCAGCCTAAATGATTCTGTGATTTGATTCAGTGCATGCTTCATATAAATTGCTAGGAGGAAGAAGAGCAAAGACCTTGATATGTTTCTTATTTATGAAGCGGGAAATACTAAGTTGGGTAGTTATTAGGTCCAAAATATTCTGGTGATATCTGTTGCAAGCACGTACCTGGTTGCTCTGTGTGGAAAATGGCTGTTGCTGAGTGATTTTTAGATTGGCTTAGAAGCCACGGTAGGAATATTGGTAGAGGGAGGAGGGATGTACACAGATGATACTTTACTCCTTCAGCTCCAGATTAGAGCAGAATCAATGGATTAATTTCAGGTTGCAGGTGCATGCAAAGGAATTACAGCTTTTATTTCTTCCTTTAAGATTCCTGCCTCTGCTGTGGAGATGCCCGGATCAGCAGACATGACAGGGTTAAATGTTCAGTTTGGAGCTCTTGAATTTGGATCAGAGCCTACACTCCCAGAGTTTGGATCAACTTCAAGCAGTGAGAATACCAGCCAGGCGACCAACAATAGCTTATATTCAAAATCTTTAAAGTATGTGTGAGTTGCCCTCCTGCATTCTCAGGTGTTCTTGAAGGGGGTCAAGGTTGTGCCAAAAACATCAAGACAGGGTTACAGTGTAGTGAGAGGAGAAAATATGATGACTTGTTTTCTGTGGACTGTATCTTAAACAGTACATTTCTTCTCTAATGGTAATCAAAATCTTTCTGGATGGGTGGATATGAATCTGGAGATGACATGAATGTAAATAACCTTTGAATAAGCTGTCCTTTATAGAATTTCTTTCTCATGTTAAATTGCCCTGATTTTCAAGTGTTCTGGGGATTTGTTCTTCATTACCCTTGTTTTTCTCCATCTGATCCAGCAGAGCCGACCTTTATACTATGTGTGTGTGTTAGTTGATTGGCACCTGGTTACAGATCTGATGCTCCTATAGGATGAAAAAATGAGAAAAGACACTAGGCTTTCTGTATGCAGAAGCTCTTACTGACATGCTAAAACAGACAGTGATAAGTGCCAGTGTACCAGTAAACCATTTTTAATTCTTTACTCATTGAAAAATCAGCATCACTAAAAAGCTTCCTGAAGTTAATTAAGAAATATTAATAAAAATGAACTCTCACATAACTTTTAGTTTTTATACATGATGTGTAAGCTTATTGGAAAATAAAATATTTCTCCATGTTTGAAAGTATTTTTTAGCTCTTGGCATAATTCATTCTGTAGCATTACATTAGAATTCTATTGTAAAAAGAATCCTGTTGTGGTTATTCATCATATACCAGATTCTATTAATTGTGCTTGTTTAAAAAAGAAAGATTATGATTATTAACTTATCCTTGGAAAAGGTAGAAATAACATGGCTGAAAAGTGCTTGTGTGTATATTGTCATCTGGGTTGGGCTGGAATGAGGAAGATGAATGGTGCTTAGTGCAGCAGATGTTTTGAAGCAGTGATTAGTGAGGACCAAGGAAATATTTTATTTTTTTTTTACATTCTTAGATTTTCTAATATAAATAGTGTAGCTTTTTCTACATGTTCAAACTAGTTTTAGATAGCTATGTAGGAGCTGATATTTTCATGAAGGTATTTGAAATAATACCAAGATGATAAATAATTCTTTTTTCCAGTGATCCTTTGAATACCTCTCTGCCAATATCCAATACAGTACAGGAGTCCACCTACACAACCTCTGTCGTCAGCTCTTCCAGTCTGACCTGCTCATCCCAGAGCACTAGCCCAGTAACAACTTCCTCCTATGACCAGACTTCTGTACATAGCAGGATAGCGTACCAAAGCTCCATGGCTCCGTCTGAACCAGCCCCTGTTGCTGTTACGGTGAGTTCATTGCAGAAACAGGACCTTGAAAAGGGGGAATATTCCTGTGTTAGGTTTGTATTCCCCTCATACACTAATGCTTTAACCAAGCCAAGTGGTATTTTTGGTTCCCAAGCCCACCCTCTTACTTGTTTTTGCTTTTCCTGGTGTGTAGTCATTTTTGGTAATACTGTATTTGGGATATAAGAGGCTCTGATTTTGTGCGTTTTGACATCTTAAATTGTCTTTTGACTTCTTTTTAGTGAAACTTTAAATTCTATTTGAGTTTCCTTCCCTGAAGCTAAGGAACTGTCTCTGTATGTAAATATCAGTTATGGTATTTTGCCATAACTTGGGAGTTTCTATACAAAGGTATATTATTTACTAAATTTATATGGGACCTAGAAAATGGATCCCAAATTTCTTTTGGCCCCTCTGGCATTACTTTACTGTTGTATTTAAACACGTGGGAAATAGTTTCACATGTTATTTTAATAAGGATAAGGAGGTGTCTAATACAGGACAAAGAATCTCTTGGGAGCTTCAGACACACCTGTTTTTTGTATATGAAATGTAGGTTTGTTTTAAAAGCACTGAGTTAATAAATATGTTAGGAACTTGTGAGAGTTTGTAAGTTTATTTTCTTCTGGCCTTTTTTATGTGTTGGCTCAGTCACACTTGTCTTCTGCACTAGCTCGTATGTACTGGTGAGGATCAAGCATAGACTATCCACTTCTGTACTCCAGCGTTATCCAAAAAACAACTGGTGCTTCTCAAGTCTTATCTTTCAATGGAAAAAAATTGGCGTCTCTGTGTAACTTGGATAGTTAAAATTGTGAGTTACATTAGATCAAAAGCACAACCATTTCCTATATGTTAATGCAATTCTTTCTTTCATATCGGTGTGAACCTGAAGTTTATGTTATATACAGTACATGGGAAGGTCTGCTGCTGATGGGTGTATTATGGGCAGTGTATGGGTTTCTCAATGTTCAGGACACCTTGCACTTGAGGCAGCTTTATGATGTAGTTTTTTTAAAGGCAGTAAAAATTTTACTTTCTGCCTTGTTGTTCTATTTAGTATGAATATAGACTTTTGCATGAAGCATGTTCAATGTGTGATTGAGTCTGAATGTTCAATATACCTCTAAGATGATTTATTAATTAATTTCTTCTTTGTTTACAGAATGGGCACAGTGGTGTTAGGACACAGGCAACACTTGACAGTAAGTTTTCAAAGCTTGGTTGAGCACAGGACTTTTTGTTCGTTCGTTGCTATTTGCTGTGCACACAAGCGTAGCAGTGACATTGGGTTTAAGGTTTTATATTGTTCTCCATGACTAATTTATGGCTGACTCATTTGACTTTATTTGTGCTTGCATAAAATGCTGCTTGCTTCTTGACTACAATGGAAATATAAAGGCGAGTCTATTAAATCTACTAACCTAAACAGCCTTAGAATTAGAGAAGCTGCTTTGTTTCTGGTTTTCCTTTTAAATTTACCTGCCAGAAATAATTTAATATAAAATAAAAATGCAAAATTAAAGATAAATATGAAAATTTTTAGCATTTCTTCCATTCTGGGTTGAGAAGCTGCAAATAGCATTTAGTTGAAGTGAAATGAAGTCACATTCTATGAGTGCGTTTCTCATTTGGTGTAGTTCTATCTCTGCCCTGTTAGAAACCTGTGGAGAAAAAAGGTGGGAGGCACATTCCCTCTTCTGAGTTTCTTGATACCTTGCAAACAGTACCTCAGTATTGACTCTGGTACAGGTGTTAGTTTCTTCATCTTGGCCCATTTCTAATGTAGCATGGACCTGTAGCAGGTCTGCAGCTCTCTACTTGGAGTTAAAATAATTAAAGTACAGTATTCACTTTTCTAATCTTTGTGCTACTCTGCGGAAGTTTTCAAGGAGGGTGATGTGAACTACTATCTTTTGGAATTCCAGCACCTCAATTTTAGGTCTAACCTCCTCTTAAACATCTCTTCAGGTAGGCCATTAGTGGAATAGTGGTTTGTTAGTGCCAAGTTGAATTTAAAGGTACAGGAGTGTATATTCTCCAGGAGTTATGATATAAGAGTGACGTATACAAAGACAGCTTTTCAACATGAAAACTTTTGTAGTGTTGTGTACAGAGTTAATATTAATTTATGAAATTCACTACAGAACTTGTCCTTTTTTCTATAGAAAACAAAGGTTGAAAATTCTTAATACTTTTGTACTCTGTAATGGCTTTACTAGTCTCTTTTCCTATGTCAGTTCTTCCATGTTTTTTTCTTCCATGGAGTCTATTTTATGCATCCAAATGATTTTGAATTTGTCTTAACTTTTATAAATACCTTCTCCCTTCTGTATTTGCTATAATGTTCTTAGTTCATCACTCTTCTTTGCTGTTCTTTAATATCCAGGTCTTGAGCTTCCTAAATCTTTAATTCACAGTACAGCAGTTTTACTTCTGACCATCCTACTTGTCTCCTGATTTTCTTTGTCTTTCACATTGCATTCAGGCATCCTGTAGGAGATCTTAAGATGGTGATTCTGTCGCTTGTGTTGAAGACATCTACTTTTACTCCAACATGGGAATCCTGCTCTTAATATATTTAGAATTTTAAATGTTATTCACTTATTTTTTATAAGAGTTTCACCAGGAGTTATTAGGTGCTGTAGTTGCTGTATTCATAACCATGTTTGTCACTTAGATTTCCTTCTCTAAGAGGCCATACTCACTGCCAAGGCCAGGACCTCTTGATTCCTTTTTACATTGCAACCCAGCAGCTGACTTTGGTCATTTAACTAGGAAATTAAATCAATAAAGTGAACAAACTCTAATATATAACTTCCAAGTGTGTATTTGATTTTTGTTTGGTGACAAGTCTAAAAGTGTCTTCACATATGTTACAAGTTAGTGATGATCCACTGAGCAGTGGTCCTTGGTATGGGAACATGGCCCACCAGAAAGTAGGGCTCAACTCTTTTTCAAATTTTATTGGTGAATTAGTCTAATTCTTTGTGTAGGAAAAGAAATAAGTAAAATAGAGCTGGGAATCATGTTAGGCAGTAGAATTTTTAAGCATCTTATTACAGTATAGTGATCCTGTAATCAAGTTTTCATGTGTGTAGCCTGAACAGTGTAAGATAAAACCTTTTATTATCTAAGTGAGTCAATATTTGACAACTCCAGAAAAAAATGTTTGATGCTGTGCTCAATTCTGGCCTTTCCTTGAAGCTTCTTTCATTCTACTGCAGTATACTTTTGACTGAATAGTAGTACTAAAGTGTAAAGTTGTTATCTACCCCTGTACTCCAGCAATCTCAGTCTCGATCCCCAAAGGTGCTGTGTAGGTCTAAATGAAGAAACAGTTGTAGGTGAAACTACATTTGTACAGTGCCTTGAAAAGGCAGAAATTACTTGTGTTTGCTGAACCAAAAGCAAGGAATTTTAAAAAGACTTGTGAACATAAATTTGTAATCCAGATTAGTGGTAGGTGAAGTGCAGAAGATGGTTGTTACTACATGTGTAGCAGTGATAATTGTAAATCTGTTATAAGTAGAGAGTTTAAAGGGAAAAAACGGTAGTTCAATTGTGTTTGAATTTTTCTTCAATAGCCAAATTGCTTGATATGGTTACCAGTTCTTAATGGTCAGTTTTTTGCAGACCAAGGGGAGAATGCTACTGTGTTCCTGCTGTCTGGGCTAGGATATCAAGTATGCTGGAATTTTAATTTGAATGCCTCTTTTTTACTTGTTGCAGCTTCTTCATCGGTTGCAGCGCCTAAGACAGAGCCTTCTCCCTCACTACCCTCAGCTGGTTCTCTGCCCAGCGTGGTGTCCACCGCAGCCTCGCTTCTGCCTTCAGCCTCGCAGCACGTGGCAGCATTGCCCAGCTTGCCTCAGCCCAGTGACCTGGCCAGCAGCTCACTCTCCCAGCTGAGCAGGTACAGTAGAGTTGTGATAAACTGGGAGGATCCCTTTTGGGGATAGGACAGGTGTAAGGGTGGTTCCATGTGGGGCTGTCAGGCACCAGGAGTCCCTTTTCTGATGTGAAACAGAATTAGGAGAGAGATTCAGGAAAGAATTTCTGGAGCTCAGGGCTGCCTCCTAATGGCAGAACAGCTGCTGCCCTCAAGCTTTCATGATACATACACAACTTCACATTTCAAGAGGTTTACTTCAACCATGCTAACTAAATCTGCTGAATTGATTCCCTAGTTTATTTTTTCTACTTTGTGCCTGGTGATTTTGTTCAGTGTCATATGTTTAAAATCACTCTTTAACAATTTACTATGTGGCCAATTCAAATAGCATAGTCTCATTTATTTTTGTATTTCTTCAAATTAAAACCCAGAAATAATTTCACAGGGAAACTGTGTATTTTCTTTTTCTAGGATATTTCCCTAAGATACTTCAGAATATCAAACTGATGTTCCTAGAAGTGCATCTAGCACAAAAACTCTCTGTTTTTGTGAATGTTACATCCTCAGTCAGGTTGATGCCTTAGGATTTTAGCTTTTATATTTTTCATGTTTTTGTAATCCTGCAATTCTTTAGTGATAACTCTAAACTCCAGATAGAGTGTTAGCTACTGTCTTCACATTTTGGTCAGACAAAACAATTCCTCTCTAGGCCTGGGACTTAAGGACGCCTTACTGTCCCAGCCCTGAAAAGTATAAAGAAAAGTGAGTTTTTAGGGAGCAAACTTGGGGTAAATGACTTTATTACCTGAAGCTGTAATTGGAAGATTAACCCCCAATATGCAAATGGACAGAACTTAGTGTGAAAACTCAAGACTGGTCATCCATGTTTGGTTGTAGTCCCTGAGGAGGCTTAATCTGCTCTTAATGTACCTGAAGGCCATTCAACAAATATAACTACTTTTTTTTCTCTTAATTTTGTCTGGCCTCTGTTTTTAGGTAAGCCTGAAAATGTCATCAAGGTGACATCTTGAAGTTGTAATGATTGAGTTATATTTTTGATACTCACCTTTGTACTATATTTGTCAATACAAGAAATTGATTTGGGATATCAGGAGTTTTTCTGCTGTTTCACAGCTAGGACATAGTTTATTTTCTTTTAACACTCCAGATTTTTTTTTTTTATAAAATAGTAAATATGTCAAACAAGAACTATTCCCTTTACATTGATCGCATTTCCCCACATTGATTTGTTGAAAAGCTGTATGAAATGAAGGAAATTTCAGCTGGGGGTCTGTGCTGTTGGACAGATACAAAGTTTCAGCCATCATCAGGATGCCTGAGTTCCAAGTGTGTCTGACTTTGGTAGAGGTGATGGCTGTGGTCAGTGTCTCTCCTGTAGGTCAAATGGTGAATTAAGGCTTATCAAAAGAGCTGGGAAGAGTGGGTGAGGGAGTGGTATAAAACTCTAATGTTGGGCTGAGCTATGTTTTCTCTTGCTGCCCAAAGTGATGTTATAATTCCTGCAGAACTGGGACAGTTTTGAAAGTTAAACTTTGAAACTGTGAAAGTTCATTCTGGGCCCACGCCTTGAGGAGCTACCAGAAGTGTTTGCCTTTAAATTAGTTCATGTAATGTAGCTGCCAGCTTTGATATGGAAACTGCTGTGTTTTCTTGTGGCTGTTTCCAGAGAGAGCACTCAACTAATTTTGTTGTTAGGATCTCTCCTTATTTTGAGCACTAAACTATAATGTGTTTTATATCTTATCTTTTTATTTTGGTTACCTTTGTTCAGTGTTAGTTCAGTTTATTGCATAGTATATACAGTAGGTTACATTCTTGACCTCGAATATAAGGTATAAGTCATTAGTTTAAATGTTTAAATACCAGTTTCAATCACCTTTCAGGGAGACATTTGAAGATCTCTGGATGAATTGTGGGGCAAATACTCTGCAGTTCTAATTGCTTAAGTTAATGTTATGCAGCTCAAAATGTGAGAAACACCACAGTGAGTCAAACCAAAGCACTGCCTCACTTAAAACCTGTCCCCCATGGTAAGCAGCAGCAGAGAAAGAATGAGAAACAGCGCTTATGCTTGTGTGAACTTTGTTTTGATTTTGGACTTGGTATCATGGAGTCATCGCTATTTGATTCCTGAAACAACTGTAGTTTTTCTAAAGATACTAAAAATTGAAAAGTATGCATGAATGGGGTTTTTTTTATGTTTCTTGTTATTAATAATGACTCTGTACTTTATTTTTTTCAAAAAGTAGTAGGATACTAATTAAAGGAAAAAGTGCCTGTAGAGGTATCTGTATTCATACACGTACATATACTTTCCTGCGTGTATATATATATATGTTTGTAGACATACACTCTTACTTATAATTTTTTCTTCAACTACACTGGTACTCTGGGTGTGCCCACACACCTAGAACTTTTATTCTTTAACTGATGTCCTACTGCATATCTGTATTTTATTTATTTCTGAATTAATTTTATTCATTACTTTAATTTCCTTCTAGCTCCCTTTCCAATCATCAGAGCAGCCTCTCTCCTGCCTCAGTGTTGTCTTCAAGCACATCACATGTGGTAAGTCCTGTTAGTATTAAAACAAGCTTGGCAAAAGTTAGCTTATCTCATAATTAGGACCATCTCTTAAAGCTGAATGTGTCTCAGTACCAAAGAGAACCGAACCAAGAGCCTTACCTCAGGAAAAAAGGACTCTCAGCCCTCTAGTGGGGGAGAAGTGATTACTGCTTGTGATTTGTACTACGTTAGGAATAGCTATGATAGAGACTTGCCTGTCACACAGCTGCAAGTGAAATTGTCATGCCAGCTAGGGAGGATGAAATAAAAAATAAAAAATTGCATGTAAGTAGTTTATTAAAAGAAAAACAAAACACACAAAACAAAAACAAACTTCAAAGTGGCAATCTGAAATGTCACCCAAATGTGGACTGTTAGCAGTCTGCACTGGAGAGGTTAGCTGGCAAAATGCAGGTGATGGGATGATATATGTTACATTTGAGTTACTGTGTTACAGTTTTCTGATAGTGTAGCAATTTGAGTTTAGCTGTCATAAAATAATTTTCTTTACATCACAAAAACATCAGGAGTGTGCAATTTAGTTGCTTGCTTGGTACATAGATAATGCATATCTTTTGCATGTGCTGCTGTTATTTTAAAAGTTTTTGCTGGGGTTTTTTTTGTTGGTTTTTTTTGTTTGTTTTTTGTTTTGGTTTTTTTTTTCTTTTTGTTTTT
>VZTB01001719.1:44034-66119 GCA_013397245.1 Thryothorus ludovicianus
TTTTTGGTTTTTTTTTTATTGTTCCCTTTTTCCCAGCATTTTCCACTGTGGTTTATTTGCTCTATGATCCTCATTCTTTTTGTCTCCTTTTCTAGCACACTAGTATTGAGAACACAACTTCGCTTCAGCCCTCAACAACCTTTTCAACTGCTTCAACCTCAGCCACTAGCACCACCTCCTCGGTTGTCAGCATGGCAAGCAGTATGAACACTACAAACAGCCTTGGCCTGAGTGTTACCAGTGTGTCTATACCAGCTGCCACCACACGGGCAGCTCCTTTAGTGTCTTCAGGTTGGCAATATTGACAGATCACGTGGATAGACAGAGGATTTCAGTCAGCAGGGCTGTCAGTTGAGCATCTCACCTGCCATAACAGCGCTAAGAAGTCCACACTCTTCACTGGCATTTGCAGCATGCTGTATTTGCTGGCTTATGAAATAAAGTTGCCTGGTTTTATGTATTTGAAATCTTTACTAGGGTGTTATGTGGCGTTTAATAGCACATTCCATCCCCAAAGAGCTTTAAAAATACAAACCAGAGCAGTTCTGACTTGGGCAGTTTTGGGCTAGAAAATGTACCCAGTTTGTATTCCGAGCTGTGATCAGCTCCTGACTGTGAGTTCACATAAGCTTTAGTTTCAAGCTTTTCTGTGACTTGAAATCATTTGGTAGTATCAGAATACACTGCAGTGTCCTCATTATCATATGTCACATCCCTACTGCCACTTCTACAGAAAGGAAGGAAATGTCTGGGTCATTGCACAGCAAATAGCACTTCAGAAGGAGGATCCATGGAGTAAAAGGGCTGGGAGGCTTCTTGCACTGAAATGGAAGCAATGCTAAATTCTCTTTCTTCTCTGATTATCCTGAACTGCTAAAAGGAAATCTTACAGAGAGAAGTGAGTGATGTATTACTAAGGATCAGGCTTAATTACAGAAGTGTTTCTCATTTCTATAGCTTGTAAATGAAGTGCTTTGAGACTGGCCAAAGTGCATTTTTCTTTTACTGTTCTACTTCCTAGCACTGCTTCATGAAGGTAGCTGAAACCGTTTCAGTCTTCTTTTTGCTATTCCTAGCTGTAGTAAGTCACCTACAGAAAGCATGCTGGAACATTTAGTGCTTTCCAGTCTATTGCTGGTGATAAAGGGAATGCATTGACAGAGCAGGAAATAAAAGGAGAGAATTTGCTCTCTCAGATTGAGAACAATTTCTGAATTTGCCTTCGGGAAAGGACTGAGCAAAAGAGAAGTTTTTGTAATTCTTGTAATTTTCTTGGACAAAGTAAATGACGAAATCAGGTTATTCCCTGATTAGACTGTTTTCAGGCTTAAATAGCCTGTGCTTTCCCTCCCTCAAGGCATGGTTAAACTCTTCAGGCTATTTTGAGCATACTCATCAAAACAGCACAAAATCTCCTCTTTGTAATCTCAGATGTTGCAGCTGCCACAACTTGTGAGCTATCTTGTCTCAATGATGAATCCTTTTCTTTTCTAAAGACTTGTTAAAGTGCCTGTATTTTAATTCTACAGGCAAAGCTCCCCCAAATCTGCCTCAAGGTGTAGCACCCTTGTTGCATAACCAGTATATTGTGGGACCTGGAGGACTTCTGCCTGCCTACCCAGTAAGCAGTTTCATTGTTTCTGTCTTTCATTTCTTAGCCCTTGGTGCAAGTGGGCCCTCCAGACCTGCTACTGTCTATGCCAAGGCATTTCTGGTGGCACATGTTACACCTGGAATTCTTGTTCCAAATGCTGAAGAACATCTGAAATGTGTTCAGTAGAGGCTTACTGTTGATGGTGAACTACAGAGCTTTTGGTACAGACCTGATCTGGCTGCTGTTGAAGCTGAACAGGGGTGTGGCTATGGTTTTCAGTATTTACAGGTTTTAGGCCCTTTGAATAAATTTAGGCTTCTTTAGGTTTGTGTTAGTGGAATGGATTTGCCATAGCAGTGACTGAAGTGTGGCATGTGTCCTGTCTGTCATGGTTTGAAAGACTCCACATAGCTTTTTGATGTCTGACCAACGTCAGTGTATTTTTGGTTATCTATTTTTTGAATCTGAACCTTTAGATCAGTAACTTTCTAAATCAAACTGAATGTGAGGAGATACCCAGGAGGTTGTCTTGTGGTCAAGTCATCAACTCTTTAATCTTAATGCTCTTTGAAGCAATGATTACAGCAAAGAGGGCTGTTGTTCTTGCTCCCAAATCTGAATGCCCGATAGATTTTTCGTAAGTTCAGGAGTGATGTGTCTGTGACAACTGTATTGAAGATGGGACGGTCAAACTCTCCTCAGAGGACATTGTCACCAGGAAACAACATCAGAGTGACAAACCTTTTTAACTTCAGTTCTACTCCTTGAATGCTACAGTGCCCTGTGATAGCACAATGTGACATACGACTGTAGACCTTTAACACAGACTGGGCTTAAGGCAAACTCAGTTCAAAGCTCCAAATTGATCAGCATCAGAAAAAAAGTGTTACAATGATGTTGTATTTTTATCTGTCTTTAAGCAGATTTATGGTTATGATGATCTCCAGATGCTTCAATCCAGACTACCAATGGTAAGTAAATGACTTACTTAATTTTAAACAAGTTATCTTCACTATTGATCATTTGTGTCACATAAATTGGTTCGTTTAATGGTGGTTAAGAGCTTTTCCTTATGTTCTATATTCTTTCTTTTAAAATTTATATGAGGATTGTGTAAATTGAGACAGAGCAGCTGTTTTATCATGCATTTGTCCAGCTGCAAAATCTCTAAATAGACACAAATGTGCTCTGTCCTCCTGAGTGGAGAAATGTCTAATTTTTGTAGCAATTTTGTCTAATCGAGTTGAAGTCTTAAGTGTTTTCTTTTACCAAGAGGTATGGTTGAACAGCAAATACCAAAGTTCGTAGCCAGTAGGTGTATCTGACAGGTTTTGGATGTGCTCATGGGTATAGATCTTTGCATATGCATCATGGCAACAAATGCAGGTGAGTTGCAGGAGGGACAATATGCAAAGTTTTTTTCCTTATCTGGATCCAAAATGCAAATGGCATATGAGACAGGCTCAGCTCCCAGATGGATTTAAAAAGGGCTTCAATCTAGACTTGCAAAACGATAAAGAATTTTCCTATCAGAAATTGAGGGTAAGGAACTTGGAGAAAAGGTTTGGTAGTAGGTAGCTGAGGACAGTTGCAGACTAGACTAGAGTGATGCAGTGTATCTGTAGAGGCAGAAATGGAGCAGTGAGCAGTGATCTGAGAAGACTGGATTAATGCCTTAATGTAAGATCCAAGTAAGTAGCAGGTATTCCATGCAGAGCTTGGAACAGCCAGAGTCAGATAGTTAAAGATGAGTACAGGGATGACTCAGGCAAAGCCCTGTCAGACTGCAGACCTTGAATTAAAAAAACCCCAAAGTTGAACACAAGAATAAAGATTTTTACCAGATAAAATTGTAATACATGAAGAACTGTCAACTGAAATGCATGGAATTATTTTTGTAGCAACAAGATGCAAAATATTTAAAGTTGCAGGGCCAGGAGACACGTAATATGTTAACACTGGCTAGGTGCCTGGTGGCCACCAAGCTGCTCTGTCATTCCCCTCCTAATCTGGTCAAGGGAGAAAATACATCCTGAAAGGCATGTGGGGTGAGATAAGTAGAGGGAGAAATTACTTGCTGGTTACAGTCATGGGCAAAAGAGACTTGACTTGGGGAAATTAACTCATTCGCAATCAAATCAGGGCAGATAGCAAGTAAATAATGAAATAAAATCAAATGTGCAGAACACCTTCCCTTCACCTCTCATGTTTTCCTGGATTTAGTTTCACTCATGATTGTCTCTACCCTCATCTCCCAGATAACATAGGAGGATGGGGAGTGGGACTGCCTTCTATGCCATCACACTTCTGCTCCTTCCTCCTCACACTCTTCACTGCTTCAATTTTGGTTCCACAGTCATCCAAAACTTTAATACAGGTCCTAAAATGTTTTGTTTGAAGAGGTAATCTGATGGCAAGCACCTCTGCTGTGGGAAGGGAAACCTTCTCTTGGACAGCATTGCACAAAGCCCCATCCAGTCTGGCCTTGAACACTTCCAGGGATGCAGTAATCTGACTACCTTTAGGATTTGTTCCAGTGCCTCACAATCCTCATAGTAAAGAATTTCTTCCTGATGCCTCATAAAAACCTATGCTCTTTGGGTTCTTCTCCAGAGACATTCCCTGTAGTCCATGGCCTTTCACTGCAGATGCTGAAAATTCAGTTTGCTTCTTTTTTGTAAAGGACTATTGAAATGTTAAAAGGCTGCGATAAGGTCTCACTGAAGCCTTCTCTTCTCTAGACTGAAAAACCTCAACTCTGTCACCTGTCTTCAAAGAGAAGTGTTCTGGTATTCTGATTCTGTTTGTGGCCCTCTAGTGGCAAACAAATTCTCCAAAAGTTCTCTACCTTCCCTGTAGTCAGGCCTGGAGATGGAAAAATCAGAAAGGGAGGAGTAAACTATAGAGGAAAAAAGGGCACAAGAAATAATTCTGAAGATGATGTATACCACCAAGTGGTATTTCCCCAAAGGGGTTAATGCAAGATAGTCTTTCTGGAGGTACAAGTGATAAGAGTAAGGAGGGGATGTGGAGAGCACTGGTGAAAGCAGGACGTGGAGTAGGTGTTGAGTAGAGGTGGCTTTCCCCTGTGGCCAAGGCTGGTTGCGGTGCTAGTGAGACAAGAGGCAGTGGAGGGTACTGTATTATTTATTTTCTGGTGCATAAATATGTGAATACATATAAAAATAAATAGGTGAACACATAGATAAATTAATAAATAAAAGTGTGTCTACATGAAAGTAGAGAAAGTCCTTTTAGGAAAGGAGTGCTGGAGGCTGTGTGAGCGGAGGCGCGGTGGCTGGAGGCTGCGGGTGCGGTGCATTGTTTGCAGGCGTGTGTGTGGGTGCAGGTGAGAGGAGGCGTGGGGCTGGAGGTGGGTTTGTGTGGTGGGTGTGTGAGCGTGGCGGGTGCGTGGGTGTGCGTGGGTGTGTGTGTGTTTGTGCTAGCGGCGCAGGGCGCGTGTGAGGTTGTGCAGGTGGCGCAAGGAGGCGCGAGCTTGGAGGCGGACGTGGTGCCAGGCGCAGGCGCTGTGGTTGTGGGCGTGCAGGAAGAGGTGGATGTGTGCGAAGTACTTGTTGATGGTGAGCAGCGGGTTGCGTGGGCCTTTGAAGAGGGCGGCGTGGTCGGGGAGGCATTGCTCGAGGCGCTGGATGTGGTGCTGGAGTTTGTTGAGGAGCTGGTTGCGAGGCTGGCTGTGCCAGTGCTGGCGGGTGCTGTTGTGGCTGAGGGTGTGGAAGAGGTGCTGGAGGATGCTGAGGGCGGTGGCGGCGGCGGCTTGTTGGGGCTGGGGGTGGCCGTGGAGGAGGGTGTCGGGGAAGAAGGGCGGCTCTTGCAGGTGGCAGGGCTGCGTGTGTGCGGGAGCCATGTGGTGCAGGAGGCGGAGCGCGTCGGCGGGGAAGGTGTCGTCGTGTGTCCAGAGGTGCTGGCAGGCCAGGGCGGTGGCGAGAGCGCTGAGGAGGAGCAGGAGCGGCGGGGCGGCGTGCGGCAGGCGTGGCTGTGGGGCTGTGGGCGCAGCCATGGTGGCTGTGCTTGGGCTGTCTGCTGGGGCTGGGCAGGAGCGTGCTGAGGCTGGCTGCTGCTGCTGCTGGCTGTGCTTGGGCTGCTGCCGGCCGCGGGGCTTTGTATGGCGGCAGCTTTCCCTTCATCGCTTTCTGCTTGCTGGGAGTTTCCGCCTGGGGTTCCCTGGCCTGTGTGGTCATCTTCAGCCTGGGATTTCCTTAGGTATTCATTGTTCGTATGTTCTTTGTTAATGTTTTCTTTTTCCTGATGTTTTGTTTGTGTTGTGTTGTCTCTTCTTTCTTTTGGGGTGAAAATCCATATTAGTTCCACTTGTGTTCATTTGCATTGATGTTGTGGTTTTTTTGTGGTTTTGTTTTCTTTCTTTGTGTATGTCCCATTCCTCTCGTGTTTCGTGGAATTTCCATTCTTGCCCTTGTCAGGACTGTCTGCCTCTGTTGCTGTGTAGTATCTTGGAATTTACTCTTATTCCTGACTTTTTGTGTTATGGTGGACAGGGAAGTAGCCGAGTTTTTTTAGGTGTGCCCAAATCATTCTCACTTACCTCCTCTAAATCGAAATCAAAATGCTGAGTTTTAAAGTACTGTTTCCTTACTGAGCATTGCAGTTGTGGGGATGTGCCGACAAATTCCTCATGTAGAAAAGAGGAAGTAAGGGTACTGGTGACTTACTAATCACTATGTGGTAAGTTAGTGGCAGGGTGCTGAGCTCATTGAGTTGTCCTAGCTTATAATGCATTTTCGTCAATCATTTTAATTTTTAAAATGCCAGTTGTACACCTTAACTGCAGGGATGTCCTGCATACTACTTCTTCTAGTGTGTATGGAAATTCTTTCCTTGAGTAGGGACACACTTCTAGGTTATTCCTTCAGGCTGAACAATAGTCATTGGGTTAATTGCTTTGTTCTCTAGTTCCTTATTATGATGGCTTTTAAAGGATTGGTGTAAGCACTGTACAAGTAGTTACAACTGTCTCTAACATGTGTTAGATATATCTGATGAAAAATCTTTAATTACTGTCAGAATGAATTTTAATCATTTGCTTTTCCCATATATATTTCCTATATACATGTATACATAAATATGCCCATACTCTCGCAGGGCAAAGTGATATAAAGGCTCAATTACACCTATAATAATTCTTTAGAGATGAACCATTTACCATGTCTGGAACTAGAATTGGATTAAACTGCACCTAGACTTCTCTGAGGCTGAGGAGTTGAGCAAGGAAGAATCATGTTGAACAATGGGAAGCCTTCCCTGATAAATGTTGTCCAAATCTTCCGTTCTGCCTGGGACACTTCCTAAGTCTTTTTGCAATTCTCCACTAGGTTTTTTTTTTTGTTTTTTACCTATCAAATGCTTGTTTTCTTTGTATTCATATGAATAAATTGTTTCTTTTTAGCCTTTGAAGGTATTGTAAAATGATTTATTCCTCAGGAACCTCAGGAGCTCGTTAAGATGTTTAGACAATTGCTCTGGTCTAAGCACCTGAGAACCGAACGTTTGTTGATAAAGCTTCTGTAGTCTCTTGCATCCCTTTTGCAGTTTGACTTTCATTGTGGTGGAGTTCAAGAAGACTCCTACAAGCTGTTCTTTTGAACAATGAAGGGTTTTTAAAAATTGATATTGTCTGTTTTGCCCTGGGTGTCCCAAGTGCAGTGTGATGCTGAGAGAAGATGGTATCAGAAGAGCTTGCTCATGGCAAGCTCTTGTCCAGTCATGCTTTTAGATGAGGCTCCAGGAACGGATATCACTCAACCTCTCTAATCCCTGTTCTGGTGTTGTATCACCAGAATACAAAAGATAATGCAGATGCATTTATTCTTTCATGTTTGGATTCCCGCATTCCAGCTTATGTCATTACCACTGCACCTGTTTTTGACTGAGAGTGGTTTCGTTCCTTCAGCCGCCTCAGAAAAGACAGAACCAATGAAGTCCTCATTCCTGATATCTCAGAGTACTTCTGAATTGGAGCATCCAGAGGACAGTGGTGCAATGTGGAAGTTTCATCTTGAGGGGTCCTGCTGCATAAATGAGAGCTTATATATTCAGCCACCCCCCATCATTTACCTGCAGCCCTGGCTAACCAACAAAGTCCAGGCAACAGAAGGGTGACCAGTGTAATGCTTATCTGCACAAAGGGTCAAAAGTAGAATCAGGGGAGCTATGAGTCTGTCAGCCTGACTTGGTGCTGGGGAAGCTCATGGAGATCTTGAGTGCCCATCACCATCACATGGCACCTAATGGAGATCCAGGGGGTCAGGCCCAGCCAGCATGGGTTTGTGA
The DNA here is from genome assembly GCA_013397245.1 of Thryothorus ludovicianus. NCBI lineage: Eukaryota > Metazoa > Chordata > Aves > Passeriformes > Certhiidae > Thryothorus > Thryothorus ludovicianus. The sequence goes on from VZTB01001719.1 coordinate 51,935, forward strand.
AAGGCATAACTGCCTGACCCAGTCTTTTATAACTTGGTGACCCACTTAGAGGATGAAGGAAATTCGGGGATGTTGACTTCTTGGATTTAGAGAAAACTCTTTGAGAATGTATCCCATAGAATTCTCCTAGAGACACCAGCTGCTTGTGGCTTGCATGCTCTGATCTCTGCATTAAAAACTGATGGCCTTGCCCAGAGAGTGCTGGTGAATGGAATTACATCCAGCTGAGGCTAGTCCCTAGTGGTGTTCCCCATGGAGCTGTACTGGGGCCAGCCTTGCTACTTTAATTGATGATCTGAATGAGGGAATCCAGAGCTCCTTTAGTGAGTTTGAGGACAATGCCAAGCTGGGTGTGAGTGTGGCTGTGGAGGGCAGGCAGGCTCTGCAGAGGGATCTGCACAGGCTGGATCCATGGGCTGAGGCCAATGGTGTGAGGGGCAGCCAGGCCGAGCGCTGGGTCCTGCCCTTGGCTCAGCCAAGCCCTGCAGCTCCAGGCTGGGGCAGAGGGGCTGGAAAGCTGCTGAGTGGGAAAGGAGCTGGAGGTGCTGGTTTTCAGTGGCTGGACATGAGCCAGGCTGTGCCCTGGTGGCCCAGAAGGCCAATGGCACTGGGCTTGTGTCAGCAATGGTGTGGCCAGCAGGACCAGGGCAGTGGCCATCCCCCTGAGCTGGGGGCACTGGTGAGGCCACACCTGGAATCTTGTGTTCAGCTTTGTTTCCTCACAGCAAGAAGGACACTGAGGGGCTGGAGCATGTTCAGAGAAGGAAAGGGAGCTGGGGAAGGGTCTGTAGAGTGAGTCACATGAGGAGCAGCCGAAGGAACTGGGGGAGTTTGGTGGGGGAAAAAGGAGGCTTGAGGAACTTTTTGCTCTCTACAATGATCTAGAAGAAGGTTATAACCACGTGGGAATTGGCCTTTTCTGCCAACTACTAGCAATAGGAAAGGAAAATGGCCTCAAGTTGTACAGAGGAGGTTCAGTTTGGATATTAGGGAAAATTCCTTTGGTGAAGTAGTCAATCATTGGAACAGGCTCTCCAGGGAAATGGTGGAGTCACCATCCCTGGAAGGGTTCAGAAATTGAGTAGATGTGGCACTTGATGATATGGCTTAGTGATATTTGGTCCAAGGGTGTGCCTGATGATCTTGAAGGTATTTTCTAACCTTAACGATTCTGTGATTCTGTATTTGGTCCTGTTATTTTCTCACTCAGCTAAACAGGAAGAGATCATTTGTATTTCCACAGAGCATTGTCCTTGCAGTGCTGCAGTGGTGGAGGTTGTTTAAGCACAGGAAACAACCTCTTTGTCCCATGGCTAGAGCTGCTGACCTGGGGAGATGCTTCTGGGTTGGTGGTTGGAGGGTGAAGGAGCAGCTGGTGCTGATGATATGTGAGCAGTTTGCTTCATGGGGAATGCTGTGCTGGTTGGGACCATGTTGGGTGGTGGTGTTTGGGTGGTGGATCTCCTTGCTTGCTAATGATGTGTTGGGGTGAAGAAGGACAAGGATAATATGCTCTGTGTACTGCAGCAGGTCCCTATAGCCACTGGGGTGTGAGCACAGGCAGGAACATCCTGGACCAGTTGTGGTGGCCATAGCAGAGCAGAGAGCAGTTCTGGACATCTCATGTGGGTTTTGTGTCTTTTTGGTGTTTCTTGGGTGGAGTTTGTAGCACGGGACTTCTGTTCCTTTTCCAAATCTCTGCAGACCTTGATGAGTCTCCTCCTTTATTCTTTGAGGTGCACCTTGTCTATGCCACCCTGTGTCTTCACAGCAGTGCTGTGGCATTGCAGAATGGTTGGTTGTGGTGGGATGGTGGTTTGGAGGTGGCTGGCAGCTGTAAGACATGCCTGGGGGCTGCAGCACCACCATTCCTTGAGGATGGTCCATAGCCTTTGACCCAGGCAGGAGGCATTGGCAAGATGGGCTGCAGGAGGGAGCCTCATCCTTGCCTGCCTGAGGGAACTGTGGCTTTGCCTGCCAGGTATAAGCATGAAGCACAATGACCACAGCTTTGCTTTTTCATTCTTTTTTGTTTTTAAAAAAAGTATTTATTTCTAAAAAAATAAGAAATAAGTTAATTATTAAATAAAAATAATAAATAAACATAATACAAAAAATAAATAAACAGCTGGCCAAATAAACACATAAACAATTAGGTTAATTAATTAAGTAAACAGAGTACTGTGATAAATAGTGATTGGCTTAAGAGTCCCACAGTAGTTCCCTAGTGTCCATGATCCCCTTCCATTTCATCAGGTGAGATTGCAATCTGGATGAATGTGATAATTCCATAGGTAATAAGTACTGTCCATATCCCCAATATTTTGCAGCTGTCCATGAGTCCATAGCACAGAAATTTCCTCTTCCTTCCTCTCCAGTGGTGTGGTTTGGGTTGTTGGCTATGCCACAGATTGACCCCAGCGTCACCACGGTCATGCCCCTTTCCCCATCAGCTCACCATTCGGAGAGGTGTGGCTGGTACCAAGTGATCCCAGCCTGGGCTGCTGCTGTCACCACTCAGTCCGAGGCCATTGGTGCTGGCTGGGATGGATGTTTGCTGTCCCTGCGTTTAGTGGGGTCCAGAGCAGCTGGGTCCCTCATTTGCCGTATGAGTCTGTCCACGTCTTGGAGGCAGGTGCGAGCTTGGAGGCGGACGTGGTGCCAGGCGCAGGCGCTGTGGTTGTGGGCGTGCAGGAAGAGGTGGATGTGTGCGAAGTACTTGTTGATGGTGAGCAGCGGGTTGCGTGGGCCTTTGAAGAGGGCGGCGTGGTCGGGGAGGCATTGCTCGAGGCGCTGGATGTGGTGCTGGAGTTTGTTGAGGAGCTGGTTGCGAGGCTGGCTGTGCCAGTGCTGGCGGGTGCTGTTGTGGCTGAGGGTGTGGAAGAGGTGCTGGAGGATGCTGAGGGCGGTGGCGGCGGCGGCTTGTTGGGGCTGGGGGTGGCCGTGGAGGAGGGGGTCGGGGAAGAAGGGCGGCTCTTGGAGGTCGCAGGGCTGCATCATGGTTGGAGCCATGTCCTGGAGAAGCTGGAGTGCATCCGCAAGGTCGTGAGTCCTGGGATGGTGGCATGGGAGGCTGGTGGCAAGAGCCACGCTGAGGAGCAGGAATGCCAGGCTGCTGTGCCCCAGGCAGGGCTGTGTGCGTCCAGGTAGAGCCATGGCAGAGCTCGGGCGCTGTGCAGGAGCCGGCTCTGGCTCTGTAGTTCTGGCTGCTTTGCTTGGGATGCTGCTGGGTTCGCAGTTTTATGCGCCCATGCCCGAGCTTTTCTTTCATCACCATCTTCCAGAGACTTTCCCGTTTCTGTTTTCACTTTTGTCTTTTCGTTTGCTTTATCTGAGGGCTTTGCCGACTTTGTGAGTGACCAGGAGGGGCGCTGCCGTGAGAACCCGAGCTGACAATTTCTCAGCGCTGCTGCCAGGGGAAAGCCTGGCTACTGTGCTATTACAGGAGATTCAACTGTGGCAGAAGTATTTCGGGTGGCTATGCTGGGGATGTGTTTCAGGATTGTCTTTTCATCTGCTTTGTCCATTGCCTATATTTGTGTTTTATTTAAATTACCTACTGGCATCAATTTTTTTCTTATTTCATGCTGTAATATTTTTATATATAATGCTTCTTTTTCATGTTAATTAGTGTTTTCTTATATTTCTTATTGACTAATATTGTTAGTCTCTCAGTCTTTTAAAATTCTATTTATATGTATATATGTATTTTTTATTACTACTTATTTTTTCTGTGGCACCTTCACTAGCTTTGCTAGTGCAAGAGTTTTTCCTCTCTCTGCAAAGCCTTGCAGGATATTTTTGAAGGCATCTCTCAGAGTTAATTACCCTTGGTAGGTTGGTAATTAGAAATAAATGTGCTGGTGTCACAAAGGATTTTTCGTCAACTGTTCATGCAGGTTTTGTCCTTTCTAGATTTTGAGGTTTTTTAATTGTATTGTGAATTTTGTGAAAACATGGGCAGTTTTAGATGGTATGGGTGCAGGGGCAGGTAGGAATATTTCTATTTCACATGCCAGTCCACTTACATGTGAAAAATGAAAGTGGGCAAAGTTTCAAGTGAGAGTCGTCACTGCTTCCTGTGTAACTTCCAGCAGCAAGAGATCCCTGTGGTTGCTGATAAAGCAAGAATGGGATTTTTTCCGAGATTTTTTTTTTTAAATTTAACTCGAGTAATATGCATATTGTTGCTGTAAAGTGTCACTGTGGATTTTTTTGTTGTTTGTGTTCTTTTGGTGTATGTTACATTGGGGTATGCTCCCTTCTCTGTTCATCAGTTGCAAAGATCTCACAGATGCATCTGCTGGTGTGTGTGGTACCCAGTGAGCTGCTGGGTGGAACTCAAATCTATTATGTCTCATCATTTACCCTCTTTTCATCTTTTTGTGCCTCACTTTCTGATATTTCACTTTTGGCTTCAGGCAGCTTCTCCTTTTGTAGGTCAAGAGATATTTGTGACATTTGAAGAGCAGAGTGTCTTCCCTGATGTTTTTGTTTGGGCAGGCATAAACTGCAGACTTAACTGCCTTGCAGTCGTATTTTTAAATGAGTTTTTAGTTTGAATGTGTGTATTCACAAGTAGGATACAGATATTCAGTACTGATGTGGTTTTTCCCTGCCTGAGGTGCAGTGGGAATAATTGCAACCCTTACACCTTCTTCTCATGCAGATTTGATTATATTTTGTCAAGTTTGTAAAAGGGGGAAAATATTAGTGTGTCAGTTCATACCTGCTGAATTGTGTTCTTATCTGTTCTCTAGATCTCCTTTTTGTGGCATTTTCTTTAGAGGGTTATGAGAGTGCTGCTTTTGAATAACCTGCTAAGACTTTTAATGTGAGTTTAGTTGTGTTTTGCCAACTGAACTTCATGCTGGAGTTCCTAAGGGGGAATTACCAGGGAAGGAAAGGTTGATGACATATTGGCACCATTACAAGCTACAGAAAGCACCTACTAAAACATTGCCACATTATTTCATGTTCAGTGATGGAGGATTGGATGTAGGAGACAGGGAAGTGATGCAGGAAGTGGAGCAGGGTGGAAGGTGCTGTCAACTCTGAGAAAACATTTGAGGAGCTTTGGCATTTGCAGAGAGGGGTATGATAAAGGAGGAGACTTTTCCAGTGTTTGAAAATGTGTGGAATTGGATACATCACTACTTAAAGCATTACCTCTTTCTGGATTGGATGCGGTGAGGAGTAGAACATGAAAATTAGAAGGAAAAAAACAGATTACTGGACCCACAGGTGGAATTCAGAGAGAGAAGGGCAAACTTCTTGCCTTTTCTCCCAGTCTGAGGTCAAAATGCTGCTTTGGTTTTGCTAGCATGTCCTGTCATTTCAGAGTGCAAGCTTTCTTGTATTACTTACCTTCTTATAGAAGACCTAGAAGAATGATCTGAGGCAGTGGTTTCTACCTTTTTTATGCACTCTATCAGCAAAAAATTTGTGAGCACTCACCTGCAGTATATTTTTATTTCTGAATTATGTACCTATACTCCTGTGCTAATATATATGTTATAAAACCTGCACAAAAATAAAAATGAAAAAAGGAGAGAAAGGTTAAACAAACTATGTTTTAAAATTCTCTTAAGTTGTGTTTATCAAAGATACCAAATCCATTTTCTTCCTTCACCCCAATGGGTTGTGATGCACACCCCACTTTGGAGACTATGACCTGAGGTCTCCTGTAAAGTAATCTAAATAAATTTTCCAGTAATCCAATTTTTCTCTCTCTTTTAAGATCTTTGCTGTTTTCGTAGGTGACATTTCCACTTTTAGAAAACAGGGCATGGTACAAGGGCAAAACCCTTAGACTTACATCATCCTGGCCTGACCCCAGGCCTTTCACCCACAAAGCTCCATTCTGTTTCAGACACTCTCACTGGAAGATGACAGTTCAGAGCTGGGAGCTGTGTGGGGAATCAGTTACTGCCTTTAACTTACTATTAAGAGATGAAATATTTGTATATAACATGAAAAGTGTCTGTAAAGCTGGTTTATTTTCATAGCATGAGGATCTAGGTAAATTTTCAGCTCTGCTGTACGATATAAGGTCAACTTCCACCCAAACCTCCTTTAATTCTTACTTTTAGGATTTTCTTCTGTATCTAGTATGCAGTTCATAAGATCTGTCCAACTGTGTTACAGTTTCAACTATTAATAAACGGTGTCCTCTCTTTCCAAGGATTACTATGGAATTACATTCCCTGCTCCTGCAACCTTGACAGGCAGAGATGGGAGCCTTGCTAACAACCCGTACTCAGGTGAGTGCTAGTTAAAAGATGAGGATGCCAGGTGAGCTATGCTGGTTTCTCAGTGCAGGTCATCCTGGTGTTGCTCAAAGAGGAGTTGCTTTTCTCTTCTGTGATCAAAGCCCTTCCTTGTTCCTGCTCTTGTTCTTTAGCTGTCGTTGTGCAAAGATGATATTAATGCCAAGCTGGTGGTTTTCATCCACTGCCTGATTACATCTTAAAACTGTAGCCATAGGGTATTGTAGTGCCTATAATGATGGTATTAAATGCTGCCATACTTCCTGGTAACCAGAAAAAAAGGAATACTGGTTGGGAGTGAGGTAGAAGGCATCTGTGTATGTCACCTCCTTGGTAAACTTGTGAATGTGCTGCTCTGTAGGCTGCCAGAAACTACAAGTGTTTGTGAATTTTCTGCTTCATGATCACTTCTCTTGGGAGGCTGTTTTTGGGTTAATAACTGAATTTCCCTTCCTACTTCTTCAATAAGGTGGCCCACGATGCAAGCCTTGCTTTCCTGGCCTTCAGCTACTGTCTTCAGAACTTTGGTGGTGTGAGGAACTGGATATCTTAACTAGTCATGCTTGACAAATAAACAGACATTAGCAAAAATATGCCCCTCACTGCCTGTAAATTCTAACCTGCTTTCAGCCCATGAAGCTTAGCTAAACAAGTTAACCTCCAGAAGAGTCACATTTTAACCCAAAAACCATTGGCTCTCTGGCTATCTACCACACTTCTGCTTTTAGCATGTTTTATTGCAATGATCTGATGGCAATGAGTCTGCTCAGACCATGTGAGATAGGTGAGTATTGGCATCTCTCTTTATCGACGGAGTAGCCGTGGCACTGAGTTCTGTGCCAGGAACAGGCAATATCCCTGTGGCTGTCAGGAAGGAGACTGGGTGAGAGCTTCCCATGAACAACTGCAGGCTTTCAGGTGTAGGATGTGTCCTGTTCTATAGCTGTCTGCCTGTATTCAGAGGATTTAAATCTGTTGAATTCTCCACCTTTGCAGTGTCTTTGACAGCTTTTCTGACAGTTCGTTCTTTCACAGGTGATGTAACAAAATTTGGCCGTGGAGATTCTGCCTCTCCTGCTCCTGCGACCACGCTGGCCCAGCCACAGCAGAACCAGACACAGACTCACCACACGACTCAGCAGCCCTTTCTTAACCCGACCCTGCCCCCAGGGTACAGCTACACTGGGCTCCCTTACTACGCTGGAATGCCCGGTGTTCCCAGTGCATTCCAGTATGGGCCAACCATGTTTGTAAGTGTGACAGCCTAAACTGTAACCCTCCCTGCGTGCCAGCCCAGTTTTGCTTTCTCCAGCCCAAAGACTCCACATTTTGGAATTATAGGAAGGTTTGGATTGGAAGGTATCATCAAAGGCAATCCTGTTCCAATCCCCGTGCCGTGGGCTGGGACACCTTCCATGTGACCAGGTTGCTCAGAGCTGCATCCAGCCTGACCTTGAACCCTTCCAGGGATGGGCCATCCACAATTTCTCAGGGCACCTTGTGCCTCACCACTCTCATGGTGATGATTACTTTCCTTATATCTAATCTAAATCTACCATCTTTCAGTTTAAAACAGCTGCCCTTCATCCTGTCACTACGGGGCCTGGTAAAATGTTTTTCCCATCTTTCCTATAAGCCTCCTTTGAGTGTAGAAAGTTCACAGTAAGGTCTCCCTAGAGCCTTCTTTTCTTCAGGATAAACAGCCCCAACTTTCAGCCTGTCCTCAGGAGGGAGGAGCTCATCCCCACGATCATCTTCATGACCTCCTCTGGATCTGCTCCAGCAGGTCCACAGCTTCCTCATATTGAGGATCCCAGAGCTGGAGTCAGTATTCAGGTGGATTCTCATGAAAGTCAGCTTCCCCAGCCTGCAGGAGATCTCCAAAAACATGCAACGTGAGAAAATAGCTGCAATCTCACCCTGAAGAAAACAAAAAATTTAAAAGGCCAGAACTCATGGAACCCTGTGCAAGATTCTCTAAATAGCTGACAGCCACATTTTTGGGCTTGCTGTTCCTGAAAGTCCTTACCAGTCCCTGGAGAGTCAAGGGGAGACCCAAAGCTGAGTTGGTGGGCTGAGAGAGCCTGGGTGGAGGAGACTCCATTAAGTCAGGAAGCAGGGCTGGAAGCCTCAGGAGGAAGGTGGTTATTAGGGAAGAGGGGCTGCTCCAGGCAGAAGGGTACATGAGGCTCTTTAGGGCCCTGTAGGATAGTATTTTATGAGCAGCCTCAGGCAGGAATTGATGTTTACTTTGATTCTGTGATTGTTCTTCTCAGGTTTGTGGGTAAAAATTTGCTGTTTACATTCAGCATGTGAAAGAAATTCACGGTCTGTTCTGAGGGAGGGCTGCATTGCAATCACAGGGACAGCTCTAGGACAAATCCCGGGACACAAATCCGCTATAGCAAGTTAAGCATGCCATCCCAGTCCTTCCAGCTCCAGACGGAATTCCCGACATGAGGTGGAAGGTGCCTTTCCCACTAGATGGCAGAGGGAGCCCGCGTTCCGGCTGACGGGCTCCTTTTGTTCCCGTCCTTTTTCCAGGTACCTCCAGCATCTGCCAAACAGCACGGGGTCAACCTGAACACGGCCTCGACCCCCTTCCAGCAGGCGAGTGGCTACGGCCAGCGCGGCTACGGTGCAGGTAACCCCCAGCCCCTGCCCCCGTGCGCCGCCGCGCCGCGCGCCCCTCACGCCCTGTGCTCTGCTCGGCAGGCTACGACGACCTAACGCAGGGATCAGCAGCTGGAGACTACAGCAAAGGAGGCTACAGTGGGTCATCTCAAGCACAAAACAAATCTGCTGGCGCTGGACCTGGGAAAGGTAACACTTGGAGACTGGAGGTTCCTCTGGAGGGGGGTTTGGGAGGGCAAACTCCCGGCGCTGTGCCGTCAACACAGCAGCCAGCTCTGAAGAGGGTTATGATCCAAGCTGTTTCTACATCTCCCACGTGCAAAATGGTTTTCTAATGGCCCAGTTGTTCCTTCTAAACCTCATGGCTGATCTTTGCATAAAGGTTTGTGTGGCTGATGCACAGCTTGGTCCAATTACACATGGGACAAATGGTAAGCTGTTTCCTAAGCCGAAGCTTTCTTTGCTGAAGAATAGAGTGATCCTTCAACAGTGCTGCGGTTTTGAAACTTGAGTAATTCAATGCTGTTGGCTGAAATGATCCTCTGCCAAATCATAGCTAGATTTTAAGTTTCTTGGTAGGCACCTGAGACACCCACGTGTTTCGAGAGGAGCACAGCACTTCACACATCTCTGGGCTGTCTGGCTGCTGCTTGTACACACTCATAACATTGTGCCATGCCTGGAAATGTTTCCTTTGTGGCCATAAAAGCTGAAGAATTTATCCAGCTCATACAAAAGCTTAATTTGGAGCATGCTGGTTAGATCTGAGAAATGTAAACTGGGCTGCTTAGCACTAATTGGTTCATCCTCATGCTGAAGCAAACACCAAGCATTTGCTGTGCGTTTGAAACACCAGGTGATCACACTTTTTTCAGTGGAGAAGCAATCCAGGAAGGAGCAGGGTCCAAGGAGGGTTACAAAAGCTTAGAGTAGTACCCTAGAGCTCAGTTCTCTGATTCACCGAACAAAGCAGTCATTGTCTTTATTCTGATCCTAGAGAAATGATCAGAGGCATCCTCTATAAAACTGTGTCTCTGAGCCAGTGATGCTGTCAGGGCAGAAGAGCACTACAGACTTCACTCTTCTGCAGGATGTGGAAGGACAGGGGCTTAGATGAGTAGGACAGTCTCTCATCAGTCAGGGCACTACTGGAAAGCTCTTGAATGCTGCAATAGAGCCAAATGCTCCTCTGATCCTAGGGGAAAGCTGGCTTTTTGTGGGCTTCAGTGAGTGGTCAGTGCAGCGCTGCTGCCTGGTGAAGTGCATTGGAATCCGAGTGTTAATGGCTGGGTGTGGACCTGGGTGACTCATCGAAGTGGGCTTTTGCAGTGGGAATAAAAAGCTAAGCCCTTTCTTCTGTTCCCATGTGGGGTGCTGTGGGTCTGAGATCATGGAGAACCAGCCGGGCAGTGAATTTCCTGAGGCTGCCAGAGGTGCCAGGAGCAAAGCTTGGGATGGTGCTGGCTGGTGGTGTGACAGTCTCACTGTTGGTGGCATTTCTGTTTTCCAGGTGTTTCTGTGACCTCAAGTAACATGGGTGTGCCTGATATCAGTGGCTCAGTCTATAACAAGACACAGGTGAGGAGTGTTGGACCCTCCTCCCTCAGGGCCCAAGGCTAATGACTCCTACTCCCAGGCTGGCCAGTCTCAGGGTCAGCCAGCCACGGCATCTCTGACTGGCTCTGTTTGCTGCTGGAGTCAAGTCTCATCCTCTGTCCCACTGTTTCTGCTGGCAGAGGCTCAGTGCTCCCTGTGCTGCACACTGCCCATGCTACAGCATGCCAGCAGTGTCCTGGGTGTAAATGAAGTTATGTGTGTTAGCATTTTTAGTCAAATAGTCCCCAACGCAGGTGAATTGAGAGGCTGTTTGCTTTCCATCAGAGGGACAGGCCCACCCTATCACCCAGGGGTCTCAGTCCCAAGCTCTCCTGCAGCCATTGCTCAGCATGCAGCTTTCCAAGCAAAGCAGAAAGTGCTTTGACAAGCTGTGCTGTGCATTAGGCTTATGTCCAGCTCCTGTTTGCTCCTCCCTGCACCCTCAGCAGCCATCCATGCTTACAGGTAGGAAGCCACCTGTCAGTGCTTAGGGGTCAAGCTTTGGCCAGCAGGAGGAAAATATTACTGCAAGTTCCTGTGTTTTTGTTGGGCTGCCTTGGATAGGTTGAGTAATTCTAGGCTGAGCCCATTCAGTGGGGGAAGGACTGATTAGGCAGCTGCTGTGATCCCATGTCCCTCTGAATGGAAAGAGGTCAGGGGAAAAAAAACCCTCAATGTCCCTGAAAATAAAAGTTTCAAGAGCCATTAGTGCAGAAATATGGGTGAGAACGGGAGCTGAAACTCATCCTCTGGTGTGCTTGCAGGTATTCAATGTGACTTGGCTTCCTCGTGGGGTAGGTGAAAGGTTCAGGTGATGTGTGTTGGGGCCACTCTTGTTCTGGTCTGGCTGGGGCCACTCACAGCAGTCTCTGACACTGTGCCCCTTGCCCCCTGTGCAGACATTTGACAAGCAGGGATTCCACGCTGGCACTCCGCCTCCCTTCAGCCTGCCTTCTGCTCTTGGATCAACTGGGCCCCTGAACCCCGGTGCTGCCCCGGGTTATGCTCCAGCCCCGTTTCTCCACATCCTCCCTGCACATCAGCAGCCTCATTCTCAGATGCTGCATCACCACCTTCAGCAGGATGGGCAGGTGAGTCAGCCCCTACAGCATCCCCAAGGGCACAACTGCTCCCCCTTCCCAGCAGGGTCTTGGGGTGTTTGATTCCTTCTGTTGTTTGCTTTGCTCATCAAGAAAAGGCCGTGGCAATGGTGCCTGTGCACCAGCTTGGGGAGGGAATCTCATGAAGTTCAGCAAGGGGAAATGCCACGTGCTGTTCCTGGGGAGAAAACAGCCCCGTGCCCCAGGACGTGTCAGGGGCCACCTGCTGGAAATCAGCTCAGCAGAAAAGGCCCTGGAGGGCCTGGTGGGCACAAGTTGGCCATGATCCAGCAATGTCCCTTGCAGCAAAAAGGGACAGGGGGATCCTGAGCTGTACCAGGCTGATCCCTGCCCTCTCCTCAGCCCTGGTGAGGCCACAGCTGCAGCATCGTGTCCAGTGCTTGGCTCCCCACTGTGGGAGAGACATGGATGTGTTGGAGAGTGTCCAGTGAAGGACTAATGAAAGGGCTGGATCATGTCACCTCTGAGGAAAGGCTGGGGGAGCTGGGATAGTTCAGCCTGGAGAGCACTGAGAGGGGATCTCGTCCATGTACAGAAAGGGAAGATGGAAAGAGGACAGAGCCAGGTTCTTACTAGGGGTGTCCAGTGACAGGAACAGGGACAGTGAACACAAACAGGAACACNCCACATCCTCCCTGCACATCAGCAGCCTCATTCTCAGATGCTGCATCACCACCTTCAGCAGGATGGGCAGGTGAGTCAGCCCCTACAGCATCCCCAAGGGCACAACTGCTCCCCCTTCCCAGCAGGGTCTTGGGGTGTTTGATTCCTTCTGTTGTTTGCTTTGCTCATCAAGAAAAGGCCGTGGCAATGGTGCCTGTGCACCAGCTTGGGGAGGGAATCTCATGAAGTTCAGCAAGGGGAAATGCCACGTGCTGTTCCTGGGGAGAAAACAGCCCCGTGCCCCAGGACGTGTCAGGGGCCACCTGCTGGAAATCAGCTCAGCAGAAAAGGCCCTGGAGGGCCTGGTGGGCACAAGTTGGCCATGATCCAGCAATGTCCCTTGCAGCAAAAAGGGACAGGGGGATCCTGAGCTGTACCAGGCTGATCCCTGCCCTCTCCTCAGCCCTGGTGAGGCCACAGCTGCAGCATCGTGTCCAGTGCTTGGCTCCCCACTGTGGGAGAGACATGGATGTGTTGGAGAGTGTCCAGTGAAGGACTAATGAAAGGGCTGGATCATGTCACCTCTGAGGAAAGGCTGGGGGAGCTGGGATAGTTCAGCCTGGAGAGCACTGAGAGGGGATCTCGTCCATGTACAGAAAGGGAAGATGGAAAGAGGACAGAGCCAGGTTCTTACTAGGGGTGTCCAGTGACAGGAACAGGGACAGTGAACACAAACAGGAACACAAAATGTTCCCTCTGAATATCAGAGAAAATGTTTCTGCTGGGATGGCAACCAAGCACTTCCCCAGAAGCTGGTGGAGTCTCTCTCCATCCTTGAAGTTGTCTGTGAATGGTGCTGGGCAGCTGGCTCTTAGGTGATCCTGCTTGAGCAAAAGGGTTGGACGAGATACCTCAAGAAATCCCTGCCAGCCTCAGCCAGGCTGTGATTGTGTGAAGAACCCATCCTGCTGTGGGCTGGGAAGGGATGGTTTATGGGGCATGAGGCTGAGGCAGGTGCTGCTGTCCCCTGCCAGGGGGGCAGGAGGACAGGATGTGAGCACTTTTGCTGTGATTCTGGGGAAAGATCAAGCATCCCCTGCAGGTTGCATGTCAACTCCAGTTTCACCTGCAAGTGTGTTTACTTTCCTAACGCTAAATATGCCCGGAACAAAACTGTTCAGCCTTAGTGTCCAGTGATGGGACATGATTTTGCCCTCCAAATGTGTGGCACCTTGCCTGGTGCACCACCTTGGCTCACCTTGGGAAAGCTCCTTTGCTGTGCCTGGCCCTGCTCCTCACTTCCCTTGTGCTTGAGCCTGCTGTGCTTGGGAGGCAGTGGGATGGTGCATCCCCAAATTCCTGCTTGGTGTGTCCATGGTTGCTTGGCCTGGACTGTGGGGTGTAGAGGTGGTGCAGGGCAGGGACAGAGCTGGGGGTCAGGGCTGTCCCTGGCGACGTTGGGGTGAGCTTGTCTTCCTGGGAATGCTGGTGCTGTGGCAGCTCATGCTCCTGTATCCCTTTGTTTCCCTTTTCTAGGGTGGATCTGGCCAACGCAACCAACCCAGCACCATGCAGCAAAAGTCTCAGGCTACCAAAACCGCCTATGGCACTTCCCCATACTGGACAAACTAAATCTGAAACTGGGGAGGGGNGCCTGTTTTATTTTCTTTGTAGGAAAACTAATTATTCATTTTCCATCTGCACCAGGGCATCCTTCTCTGTTTTGTATTTTAAGTTCTATGGGTTTTGTAACTGTCAGACAAAGTCAAACTGCACCTTTTTTTTGAAGCTGGAGCCCATTTATTTAATGCAGTTCTAAATTCAGACAAATAAGGAGACCTGCCCTTCCAAAAACCTAAATCAAGATGTGTCCTGTCCCCCAACCCCTCCATATAGCTGTTATTTTAGAGGGGGAAAATAAAAGAAGGAAAAAAAAAAGTTTTGTGGGCCTTCCTTTTTCTT
>VZTB01001719.1:74582-100901 GCA_013397245.1 Thryothorus ludovicianus
CACAGCAGGAACGTGAGCAGGGCCCTGCCCGCGGCTCAGCTCCCCGCCCTCCCCTCCCGGCCCGGCCCCTGGCAGCTCAGGGAGGGGAGCTGAGGTCTGCAGGAAGCACCACAAGCAGCACTGGAAACAGATTTGGTTCCTGCAGCGCCAGGCTTGGGAGCACGCCAAGGATGTCTGCAGCACATGCTTTCAGCAACACATGCAATCAGTTATTCCACAGACTCTGCACTAGAGACCTGCCAGAGGCCAGAGGAAATTCCATTCGCTACCGTAGGGATGGTCAGGGATTTCCTGCAATGATTTATTGACTCTGCTGCTGACAGCTCTTCCCACAGCATGCTCAAAACTGCAATTACCACAAGCCTTTGGCAGCTCTCAGCTCCCACGGGAGGGTCAGAGCAGCTGGAGCACGTGGCAGCACCCCAGGACACAGCCTGGGGCTGGCAGAAGCCAAGGGTTTCCCACCAGCCCGGGCCAGGCCTGGCTGCAGCCTGTCCCCCCCTCACCCCTGCCTGCCAGGCTGCCAGGCCCTGTGTGGAGTGCACCCAGCCCTGCTGGAGCCCAGGGAGCGGGAGGATCCTCTGCACAGACAGAGCCCTGCTGGCCCCACCCACGGTCACATCCTGCCTGCCCAGCAGGCAGACACAACGCAGATGTGGCCTCCCTCATGCCAGCAGTCCTGCTCCAGGCTGGGCTGTCCCTCCACAGCAGCCCTGGCCCCACACTCACATCACCCCCTGCAGTTCCTGACAAACCCTGGACTCCTCCAAGGGCAGCACTGAGCAGTGCTTCCAGCTAATCCAACGCAGCTCTACAAGCCCTTGACAAATCCTGCTGATGCTCCTTTGAATTGGAGGGACAAGATTATGATTCATGCATGCATTAAGCATAGAAATTAGTAGGATGCCATCAGTTTGCATCACATTGCAAGCAATGCAGGGCTCCACGACAAGCAGGGACTTTGACTGGGATTTACTAGTAGCCAATAGGTTTTGCAGAGCATCATGACAGATTAAGTCTGAAAAAAGAACAATTTAAAGAAAAAATCAGCCCAGTCCTCCTGTCCCAGAAGTTTGCACTACTTCTGTGTGCTGAAAATTCTGGAGGGACCTGAACCATGGGCTTTGAATAACACACTGAAATTAATTTCCAAATTAAATTCTGCTGCAAGAAGCTGGTTTCAGCAAATTCTGGAAGCAGTCTGTTTGATAGGATTCAAAGCAGAAGTCTGGTAAAGTGGCAAAACTCACCTTATGATTTCGGCGTACTCCTTGTCTTTTCCTTTACTGTCCCTCCATTTCCTGAACATGACTGATGCATCCACGTTGGCAGGAGAGAATGTGTTGGGCTCATTAAGCAAAGAGATTACACTCAGTAAGATAGTCCTGAAAGAGGGAACCACAATAGCAGAGTCAGAGCTAATGCATTCATGGATTCTGGATGTCCACTTCTGGATGCAACTTCTTTAGGTGTGGCATCACAAACTTGTTTGAAGTTAAGTCTTAAGCTGAGGACAGTGCTTTTTCAGTGACAGCAGGTATTTATGAACCTCAGACCCTGGATACTGGTGTAGGGAAAGTAATACAACACAAACCTCATTTGTCTACAGACCATTGTGTCTGTGAATGTGCTTGGGACAAGGCAGCATGTAAAGCTACAAGATCAGACCAGAATCCTGCTGTCTGCACTATCCACAGATGGTGTGGGGCTGGAATCTGCTCTGTGAGCTTGCTCCTGCTGGCTTGCAGCCTCCAGCAGGAAGCCAGGCTGTTTGCCTGCCCTGCACAGGGAGGAGGACCACTATGACCCAGAAAAGGCTGCACTACTTTTCCCCTGCCCTGCCAGGTGGTGGGAGGCTGAGGTTGGGGCTGGACTCTCCTCAGCTTGTGCCCCACTCAGGCTGCAGCAGCAGCTCTCGAGCACAGCAAGGGGAAGGCAGTGTAGGTGCTTTTCAACACCCAGGCAAGGTGCCAGGGCCCACTGGGATTCAGCTGCTGGTACTGAGCAAAGCTGGCATGAGCCATTCAGGTAATCCCTGGCAGGCAGGCAGGCAGACAGACTGACTTCTGGGACTTGCAGCCAGATGCCCTGCTCTGCTGCCTTTTACCAGCAGCAAACACTATCCTCTTGCCCAGAGCTTTCTCCTGCAGTTCCTAGAACCCCTTGCACTTGAGAGATGCAGCCTTTGCTGCTCACACCATGCCCCAAACACCCACACCCAGCCACTGGCTGTAGCTGCCACCACAACAGCATCACCCATCCCAGCTGTCCTGACAGCAACAGCTTCCCCTTCAAGTGGAAAGGATGAACAAGAGACAGGGAATAGTTCCTGAAACACAGCATTACCTAAAAGCCACTTCACAGGCCTTGATTAGAGGAGATAGGGAGCCACAGTCGTGTTTGCCCTGATCTGGGGGCATGGTAAAAGCACATCTACCAGATTATATATCTCGGTACAATTCCAGGAAATGCTTGGTCATTTGGATACTGAGTATCTCAAAAGGTTTTGAAAGTAAACACTTGTATCTGAACAGACTGTCCAGCACAGCTATCAAGAGACTCTTATAAAATTAATTTTCTAAATTATATAATTCTGTACAAAAAGAGAACAGCAGCTCTGGAAGAAACTGTCTCATTGGACTGGAATGACGGGCATAAGAGATCATTTTCTATTTCATCTTAAGAATTCATTTAAGAGCCTTTGATTCTCTGCAAACAGGCCAGCATGCCAGCTCCAGTGTCATGCAGCAGCTTTCACACAGAGCAAACGAAGGCTAGGGAAGGCTGAGGACATTAATTCATGTCTGGATTTAGCACCTGCTCTAACACACTTCCAACAATGGTGTGGAGAAGCCAATTTTCACTGCAGTGTCCAGACACTAAAGTCACTGCAAAGCTACTTAAATACACCAAGACACTATTAGAAGTGTCTCTGAGCTCTTCATTCCCATCCAGCACATTAGACCAGCTCCATCACTGCTGGTACCTTTAAGAGCTGGACAAATTCAAACCCAGCTGCCATGAACCAGGTACAGTAACAGAAAGGCATCCTAGCATGGGGGGTCTGACCACTTAAGAAGTTCAACCTTGTGGGGACTGAAAACCTCAGCACCAGATGCAAACTGCATGGATATAGGCTGAGTCTCTGGGATATTGTCAGGGATCTGTCTCCCCTTCCGACAAGGTCCCTGTAGCATGGAAGAGCAGTCAGCAGAGGTTCAAGAAAACAGACCAGTTAAGGACCTTTCTTTCCTCAGGTATCAACATAAGAAGGCCCAGAGACAGAACAATTTCATTCCAAAGAGACATAATATAGATTGGCTAGTGCTCCCAACCAGCACATCCTATTATATTCCTTGTTGAAAAAGGATTTTTTTTTTTTTAATTCCAGCTGCTATCCACACTGTAGCATCTCAGAACCACCTCAAGTAGTAGGTACAGATTGGTCCAATTTTTTCCCTCTGATATAAGGTTAAAAGTTATAGTCTAGGTTGCACTGACAGTAATGTTACTGCATCAACTTGTTTCCTGGAATCTGCCCAAATCTTAGGCATAAAAAAAAAAGCCAAGAAAAATGGGGGATCCTCCAGAAACAAAGCAATAGGCAGAGAGTAAGTCACCTGTCTGCACGAGGTACAGCTGTGCCAGTAGCTCCAATACTGTGCTGAGTCCTGGCCTGTGCAGGGGAGATGTGCAGAAGGACAACTAAAATGATCAGAGAGCCTCAACCTCGAGCTTTGCCACCACTCACTCAGCTCCATGGGACACAGGAAGCAGCATTCTCTGCCACACAGACCAGAGCTGCATTTCTTCACATCTTGTTGAGTTTTGCTGGGTTTATTTATGCCTGCATCTCCTAGCTCCCAATGATGGGAAAGTCCATATTGATTGTGTCTAAAAAAATAAATGAGCCTGCTTCACACCCTTAGAGGTGGAAGCACAGGTGAACTCTCACAGTCAAAGAATGATTTTTCCCCTTCAGACACTTCAACCCTGCACACTGGTGGGCAAGCAGTCAACACTTGGCAGGACTTACAGAATTGAGCAGCTGAGGAGCAGCTCCCTCCCACATCTTCAGCCCTCTGCCTCCTGTTTGACACTCTGGAGCTCTCCCAAGCCAGATGGGACCCCAGCAGGATGTGCTACTGCTGGCACTCAGCCCAACTGGTGATGGTGGTAGAGGGCTAGAAGTGCAGGACCAGTTTTATTTTCATTTGCTCGTACATTCATATGCTGATGAATGTTTTGACCTGTCATCCTTAAGCCCAAGACATTTCAAGAGCACTAAAAACTGCCACTGTGGTGAGGGAGAGCAGAAATTAGAGAACAAGTACCATGAGACTGTGTCAGTCTAGTGTTGAATATAATGGAATACTCAAAATGTATGTGTGATATACGTAATTAATGCCTAAAGCTGTTTCCTAGTGGTGAGTTATAGCTTGTTACCTAGTTGACTCTTTATTTCACAGGGTCTTGTAATGAAAATAAAATTCTGCTGCTGTTTCAAAGACATGGACAGGTAGCCCTTGAATGCCTCTGGTACTTAGTGATTGTTTGTATTTTTGGCAGGAAGAAAACCACTAGCTGCTTCCAATAGCACTCAGTAGGACAGGAGACAGACAAACAATGAAAGGCAAACAAAAGGCATAACTCTTAAAAAGTTGCTTCTACTGGTCAGAATACTTAAAAACATCCTGTACTGGGTTTCCAGGGCCAAGGTTTGGTAGCTGGGGGGCTACAAGGGTGGCTTCTCTGAGAAGCTGCTAGAAGCTTTCTCTGTGTCCAGCAGAGCCTGGCGGCTCCAAGGACAGATGTGCCACTGGTCAAGGCTGGGCCAATTGAAAAGAGAGGCAATGTCTCTGTGATAACATACTTAATAAGAAAAAAGTTTTAATTGTGTCCAGAGAGAAGTGGAGTGAGAACATGTGAGAGGAACAACCCTGCAGACACCTAGGGCTGTGCAGAAGGAGGGGCAGGAGCTGCTCCAGCTATTGGAGCCGAGATCTCCCTGCACCCTGTGGTCAAGACAGTGGTGAGGCAGCACAGGAGGGAATGGGATCTCTATCCACCTGCAGCTCCTGGGGCAGCCCAGGCTGGAGCAGGGGGATGCCCAAAGGAGGCTGTGACCCTGTGGGAGACCCATGTAGAGAGTAGCTCTCACTGGAGCAGCCTGCCCTTGAAGGACTGCGTCCTGTGGGAGTTTGGGGAAGACTACTGCCCATGGGGTAGACTCACGTTGGCAGAGCTCATGCAGAAGTGGCCTGCCATGGCAGGGACCCCACGGTACAGTAGGGAACACACCTCATCCTTAGAGCAGGAGAAACAATGTGTGCAGAACTGAGTGTAACCCCCATTCCCCTACCCCCACACACTGCTGGGGAAGCAGGTAGCGCTGGGAAGGAGGGAGAGCTGGGGGTTTTCAAGATCTTATTTTACTTCTCATTGTCCTGCTCTGATTTTGTTGGTGATAAATATAATTAATATCTGTAATTCTAGTCTCTTTTGTCCATGATGGTATTTGGTGAGTGATTTCTCCTGGTCCTCATCTGCCATAGAAGAACATCAGAACAATGAACAGGTAGGTAAGGCTGAAAAGACTGGAATAGCTCAGGCAGACTAAGGCTAGGAGCAAAAGGGTGAGCTATTTGTGTCCCTAGGACACTTCAGGACATCTAGGAAGGGGTGCAATGCACAGATGGGCTTATGATTGAGGGCTGGACCTGACCATAGAAGCCAGCACACATGTTGTCCATGAATGTGAAACATGCTGCCATCAAGTAAGCCACACGAGTGAAATATCCCTGGTGGGTGGGTTTCCATTATGGTGAGGCCTGGGAAATAGATTCTATTGGGCCATTACCACAAACATGCCAAGGCAAGAGTTACATATTCACTATGGCAGAGGCAGCAACTGGCTGGAAATGAACCTAGTAAACCATGCCACCACTTGCAACATCATCTCAGGTCTTGAGAGACACATTTTGTGGTGACATGGTACCCCAGAGAGAACTGAATCAGGCAGTGGAAATAATTTTCAAAATAACCTCGTAAACTCACGGGCAAAGGAACACTGAGCAAATATATCACATCCCTTACCACCCACAAGCCTCTGGAAGGACTGAGAAATGCTGAAGACTGTTAAGAGCTTTTGGTAATGGGACATGAAAGCACTGGGACGCAGATTTTGCAAAAGCTACTTAGCTTTGGCTAGGGGATCTGCTAACTGCACTGATCCTGCCCAACTAAGCCCATAGACACTGTGGGAGGAGATAAGTTCCCAGCACTACACACAGGAAAGTGTCTGGGGAAGTCAGTGTGGATTTCTCCTCCCTTGGGAGAAGGCAAGCCCATTTGTGGGATTGTCTCTGCCCAAAGACCTAGATGCACTTGGCTGGCAGCTTGGAAGGATGGGGAGACCCAGCATGCACCTCAAGGAGATTTGACCTTTGGGGGAAAAACAATCTGTGTGTGTTTTATGTTGCAGGAAGTAAAGGAGCAAGAACAACATGACCTGACAAATAATTAATTTTGTGAGAAGCAAGGAGAATGTGATGATGATGTGAGCCAGGCTGGTGGCCAACAATCAAGTATGCTGCTTCTCCTGTTCAGACTACTCATCCTGATGGAGTAGAGCACAAGTCCTGGATCTGGAGGGTGGAGGAAGCCATGGAGAATAACATCTATCTGTGAAAGGACAGGTTAAGGAAAATGTATGTTTGGTACAGAGATGTTGAAGGATGTAGTTGGGGTTGTATGTGTGGGTAAGAAGGGATGCCAGTAATGAGAAATAAATACAATGGAACAGTTGGAAGATATATAAATTCTGTGGGATGGTATGGAACAAAGAGTGAAGATCCTATTGAGCCTGGCTGAGCTGTAGCCCATTTTTCCTTAGCTGCCCTCAGTGCTTTCCATTCATAGTTAGAAAGGTGTTGATAGCAAACACACCAGTGTTTTGGCTAGTGCTGAGCAGTGCTGGCACAGCATCAGCACTGCCTCTAACATTCCCCACTCCCCCATCAAGGGGGAGTTGAGAGGTGGCAAGATCTAGGATGGGACATAACCAGGCTAGCTGGTCCAAATTAACCAAAGGGATATTCCATACCCTGATGTTATATATACCATATAACATCAGCTCAGATATGAAAGTTTAAGTGAGAGAAGAGGAATGGGGGACATCTGTTGTATTACAATGTTTGCCTTCTAGAGCAACCACTACATGTGCTGAAGCCCTGCTTCCTGGGAAGTGGCTGAACATTGCTCACCAATGGTTAAGTAGAGATTAATTTTTTTTCCCCTTTGCTTATGTGCACACAATCTTTTGCTATTGCTTTAGTAAACTGCCTTATCTCAACCTAGAATTTGTTTTCCGTGTTATTTTTCTCTCCCCTGCCCTGCCGGGGCAGTTTGGTGGGCATGTGGAACCCATTACACATACTTTTCCACTAGTGATGCTTTAAAGAAAATAAAAATGACTGAGAAAGGCTTCAACATTTGAGATAATTTGCCTTCAGAGTATGAAACCCTGTGAACAGGACAGAAGGCTCTGCACAGTAAGCCCAGAAAGAGGACAGACAGGTAAGACTGGTTCCTGCTTGATTCAAGCCCTAAACCCCACAAGACCATAAATTCCCTCCCAAACCTCTCCCAGCATAGGCCTTAGGTCTTGTAGAGATGACAGGCCTTTGAGGTCACCACTGCACAACATATTCAGTTACCTGACATTTTGGGTAGGGTTCCACCTCTCTGATGGCAGCTCTCCACTTTGTGGGTCATCTACAGGTGGGTGAAGAATTGAAATACATACATCTCCATTCTGCAAGACAGAAAAAAGCACTGAGAATAGCTTGGCTGGATGCTGAGGCCTGATGACTCAAATCTGCCACTCTGGTTGTCTTCTGAGCAGTTTAACCTTGTTGATACGAACACCCAAGTGCCAGCAAAAACCAACAAGGGCTGGAAATGGTTTTGAATTCTTCCTGGATCTACTTTATACCTGAGGGTCAGCCTCCAAACTGGCAAAAAACTCCAATATAAAATCAAGAGGTTTAAAGAATGTGCCGAAGTAAGCAAAAAAAGCTACAATGTAACATGAAACTAAACTGGTCTCCAGACAGCAAGTACTACTGTCACAGTGACATAAGCCTTAGCCATAGGAGACTCAAAGTAGGGTTAAAGAAAATTTGGGTTCTCACTGGTAGCTTGAGCCAGCTACAGGAAATTTTTGAATTGAAAGGCTTAATCACCATCTAGTAGCTCAGGTATGAAAACATTACGTCTCTCAGGACACAAGGATGTTGAACAGATGGTGTGGGGCAGGCTTACACAGCTCCCCTAGGACACAGCTGTTCAACATACCAGATGAAAAAGGAGATACTCTCTGAAGGTTTCACTGAAAATCCCTTCCAGCATGCAAGAGGAAGAATATTCTGGCAGCATATGGAAGCCATACAGCTACATAATCCTCAATATGTGTTCAACTCACCAGTGTTATGGCCTGAATATAGATTTAAAGCTCCATAATGCCTATTTAAGAAAGCTGTCAACCCAATTCTCCATCAGCAACAGCACCCTGACACAATTGCTTTGCAGGAGTGCTGGCTGGAGCAGTATCCACCCCAGNAACAATCAAGTATGCTGCTTCTCCTGTTCAGACTACTCATCCTGATGGAGTAGAGCACAAGTCCTGGATCTGGAGGGTGGAGGAAGCCATGGAGAATAACATCTATCTGTGAAAGGACAGGTTAAGGAAAATGTATGTTTGGTACAGAGATGTTGAAGGATGTAGTTGGGGTTGTATGTGTGGGTAAGAAGGGATGCCAGTAATGAGAAATAAATACAATGGAACAGTTGGAAGATATATAAATTCTGTGGGATGGTATGGAACAAAGAGTGAAGATCCTATTGAGCCTGGCTGAGCTGTAGCCCATTTTTCCTTAGCTGCCCTCAGTGCTTTCCATTCATAGTTAGAAAGGTGTTGATAGCAAACACACCAGTGTTTTGGCTAGTGCTGAGCAGTGCTGGCACAGCATCAGCACTGCCTCTAACATTCCCCACTCCCCCATCAAGGGGGAGTTGAGAGGTGGCAAGATCTAGGATGGGACATAACCAGGCTAGCTGGTCCAAATTAACCAAAGGGATATTCCATACCCTGATGTTATATATACCATATAACATCAGCTCAGATATGAAAGTTTAAGTGAGAGAAGAGGAATGGGGGACATCTGTTGTATTACAATGTTTGCCTTCTAGAGCAACCACTACATGTGCTGAAGCCCTGCTTCCTGGGAAGTGGCTGAACATTGCTCACCAATGGTTAAGTAGAGATTAATTTTTTTTCCCCTTTGCTTATGTGCACACAATCTTTTGCTATTGCTTTAGTAAACTGCCTTATCTCAACCTAGAATTTGTTTTCCGTGTTATTTTTCTCTCCCCTGCCCTGCCGGGGCAGTTTGGTGGGCATGTGGAACCCATTACACATACTTTTCCACTAGTGATGCTTTAAAGAAAATAAAAATGACTGAGAAAGGCTTCAACATTTGAGATAATTTGCCTTCAGAGTATGAAACCCTGTGAACAGGACAGAAGGCTCTGCACAGTAAGCCCAGAAAGAGGACAGACAGGTAAGACTGGTTCCTGCTTGATTCAAGCCCTAAACCCCACAAGACCATAAATTCCCTCCCAAACCTCTCCCAGCATAGGCCTTAGGTCTTGTAGAGATGACAGGCCTTTGAGGTCACCACTGCACAACATATTCAGTTACCTGACATTTTGGGTAGGGTTCCACCTCTCTGATGGCAGCTCTCCACTTTGTGGGTCATCTACAGGTGGGTGAAGAATTGAAATACATACATCTCCATTCTGCAAGACAGAAAAAAGCACTGAGAATAGCTTGGCTGGATGCTGAGGCCTGATGACTCAAATCTGCCACTCTGGTTGTCTTCTGAGCAGTTTAACCTTGTTGATACGAACACCCAAGTGCCAGCAAAAACCAACAAGGGCTGGAAATGGTTTTGAATTCTTCCTGGATCTACTTTATACCTGAGGGTCAGCCTCCAAACTGGCAAAAAACTCCAATATAAAATCAAGAGGTTTAAAGAATGTGCCGAAGTAAGCAAAAAAAGCTACAATGTAACATGAAACTAAACTGGTCTCCAGACAGCAAGTACTACTGTCACAGTGACATAAGCCTTAGCCATAGGAGACTCAAAGTAGGGTTAAAGAAAATTTGGGTTCTCACTGGTAGCTTGAGCCAGCTACAGGAAATTTTTGAATTGAAAGGCTTAATCACCATCTAGTAGCTCAGGTATGAAAACATTACGTCTCTCAGGACACAAGGATGTTGAACAGATGGTGTGGGGCAGGCTTACACAGCTCCCCTAGGACACAGCTGTTCAACATACCAGATGAAAAAGGAGATACTCTCTGAAGGTTTCACTGAAAATCCCTTCCAGCATGCAAGAGGAAGAATATTCTGGCAGCATATGGAAGCCATACAGCTACATAATCCTCAATATGTGTTCAACTCACCAGTGTTATGGCCTGAATATAGATTTAAAGCTCCATAATGCCTATTTAAGAAAGCTGTCAACCCAATTCTCCATCAGCAACAGCACCCTGACACAATTGCTTTGCAGGAGTGCTGGCTGGAGCAGTATCCACCCCAGCTGATATCCTCCAGTGAGGCAGACTCCAGACACTCACGTGGTACCAATGCCTTACTGCAGGGTAGGAGGAAGGTGCAGATGAGGCCTGAGGCCAGCCAGCAGATATTGGCCTCTTCAGGCCCCATGGGCTTTTCTCTCCCTTCCCTTGCAGCCAGCTGTGGGGTAAATCACAAGTTCTTAAGAGGCAATGCCACACCTTCAGCAGGCACAGCCCCAGCTGAGAGGCAGCAGTCATGCTGTCCCTTGTCACCTGGGTCCAGGGCACAGGCTGATGACAGGATCAGCTCTGCTCAGGACTCCAGGCTGGCAGCTTCCCACACACCTGGTCTCAAGTCCTTCCAACACATTGCTTGGGCACAGAGCAGGCTGCTCACAGCAACAGCATCTGTGCCTTTGAGCCCAAGCCAGTGATCACAGCTACAGATAGCAGCAGCTCACCTGGGGGGTTGTGATCCGTATCCATATTTCTGTGGTGCAATATTCTTGCCAGGTATGCTAATCTAGCAGGGCCTTGTCACTTTGAAGCAGGTTTTAGTCAAGAACACAACAAGGCAGCGCCTGGAGCTGCTGAATTCCAAAGCACACACTGTCTTTGCTGGAACAGTTTGCTTTAAGAAGGCAGTTTCCTGTATAGGACCCCAATGGGCTTGTGAAATCTTGGAATTTTTTAGTATCACTCCAAGGTGAAGTTAACTTCACTAATATCAGATTATGCTTGGTCTACTCTGCTGTTACTTATAATTTTCATTAGTTTTTCTTTTAACCTTTTCCTGGGAGAATGCAATGCTAGTGGCTCAGAAGAAGTATCTCACCACTTGGGAAAAGTTCCTGATGCAATCAGGCCAGCAGCATGTGGACAAGCAGATATTTGGAAAAATGAAGAGAGAGGGAAGCAACCATGTGAGAAGTTTTTGTCTTCCACAATCAATGCTACATGCTTGGAAACTGTTCTGCATTAAGAGTCTGGAAGGGTAAAGGTAAAATGGGGCCTGATAAGGTCAGCACAAGGTTCTAGGGATCAGGACCATCAGGGGCCAAGCCTTTCCCTACACCCATTTTTGGAAGACATAAACAAGGAGAATGGGGTATTCATCTGCCATTGAGAAATATCCTACATTTCTGCCAGGACTGAGAACTGTTATGTCATAAAAGTAAAAAGCAAGTGAATACAGTTTTACCAAACCTCAGTTAGATGACCCAAGGAAACCAGAGATAGGAAAAAAACAAATTGCTCAGAACTGGAATCTCAGCTCCAGCCTCTCTATCTGGTCCTGTCAGCAGAACCTGTAAACTGCTACTTTCATCTTCCTTGCACTACGAGGGGTTTTTTGTCCCTCTGCTCCTGAAAAACCTCAGACCTGAAACACTTTGTTGAGATAGTTTCATTTGGAGTTATTCCAGTGCCTCATCTTCACTGCTTAAATATTGTTTCCAAAACAGCCTACAAGCTGCTTCAGATTCCCTCAGCTACAAGAAATACTGTTATGAACACAAATTACAAAGCTGAGAGCTCAAGTATTTGAAGAGTAAACCCAAGATACACCCATCAGGTTTTGGGTTATTTCCCCTTGTTGCCTTTAGTTGTTTCTAGTCAATTTTTCATCTTTCTCATCAGGACTGGGAGGGGTCCTTTCCAAGGCTTGTTTTCATACATTTCATTTTGATAACCATTTGCCACTCACCTCCTGGATGAGAATTTTCAGATTCAGAATCAATACCCACAGTATGGATCTGCAATTATCTGAAGGTTTCAAAGCTGTCTTTATTTATAGATCAAAATTCCATATAACTGAAATAGAGCCTTAAAGAGAAACACCATTCTTGGCTACAGGAAAGATCCTATGCCAAGTACAAAACCCACACCAGAAAACTCTCAGATAATTGATTAGAGGATGTCCCCAGACTTAAGGCAATCCCCTGGATCAGCCAATAATTAAAGTTGGTTACTATTCTGTTCTGCACTCAACTTTGGCAAGGTTTATTACTAAGCCTTCAGTGCAGTTCTCACTGTGATATTTGAGGCAAACCCATTCCAAGCTGGGCATTCAGCTGTAAGAACTTATCAGAAACAGTTTTCCCAGCCCAAGCCATCAACTGAACCCTTGATTTGTTCATGGGACAGAAGAGAATGACATTCCTGTTTCCAGGTGGGTTCAAAGGAAGCCTGCAGGACCTCTCATAAGAAAACATGTGATAAGGTGAGAGGTATGCATCAATGGGAACATTTTGAAATCCTTTAGCTCCCAAAACTATAGAACCACTGCTCCTTAGCAGGTTGTCATGCTTCCTGGATACCCAAAAATTCAGCTAGGACTTGTCTGACCTCTACTAGAAGTCAAATTTTGAACCAAAACAGGTGTTCAGCCTTCAAAAACAGCTCCATGGAACTGGATGATATAGAGCCAATTGCCTCTACATAGAATCATTCATCTTCTGGACCTGACGTGTCTGTTGTGATCCAATTGCTGACAGTCCACAGCCTTGACTACCCTCTGAAAGTAATCCACACACTACTGAGTTAATAAATCAGAAAGCTCATACACCCCAGAAAAAGTTATTTAGAAAACATCTTACCTCATAAATGTTGGGGTGCCACATTTTGGTCAGGAATCTGAAGGTAGGTGGTGAATATGGATAGTCGATAGGAAATTTAATATGAGCCTGAAAAAAATCAGAATATTTTAGATATGAAACAGAACAAAAAAGACCAACAAGCAACAACTACAGTGACAAGATTGGGAAAATAATTCATTAAGAGTACTAAATTACTCATTTTATAAACCAGTGCCAAAGTGGCCCTACAGTATAACTCTATGCAATTTCTTTGAGCAAAACACTAACTGAACAAGAAAAATCAAAACACCTAAGCTGGTAAACAAGTCAAAATGCATATACCATGTCCTAATCCAAGAAGCACTATTCAACAGCTGTTGTTAAACAGGGTAAAATATACTGGAAAAGTTTTAACTCAAGAGAGCACTGCTGTCTTTTTGAGTTCAAAAACAGACTAAAAAAATGTTTATGAAGCTGAATAGTCTTGTTTTATATTTGCCTGTACAAATATTTAAAATTACTCATCCCATGATGGAAAAAAAGTCACATAACTTGTTCTAGTTATTTTGCCTTTCTTTGAAAATTGAGCTGGTCCATCTACCTGTGTTTCTAATACTACATGTTTTGCCACCACAGGTATTTTTTAAGTCTCAATATTATACGTGTCTGTATCACAAATCAGTGCACCTTGAGGAATACTGATGGGCAATGACATCAAACATCTTGCAGTGGACAACAACAATCTGTGGGGCACAACTCTGAGTTGAGTTGGTTATGGGAAGCCTGCAGAGATCCTAGCACTGGAAATTAACCTCTCTGTGCTGTCCTGCTGTTCACAGCAGCCTGAATATGGCGTGATCAAGTGTCCAAAACACTTCTCTCTGGAAGGTGGACTTGCATGCTGCTTGCTTGCACTGTGGAGCACAAAACCTTTTTCCCTTGGAACTCTCAACTCTCCAAAAGTCCTACTGCCAGGTCAGAGAGGGATCTTCAGGGAAGTACCTTCTGGTCCCTCAAACACAGCCAAGCTCACTTGCAACTGAGAATGCAAGAAGAGATCCCAAAAGCAAGATTCATATTTATCCTGGTTTGAGACAAATTTAGGAGGAAACCTAGTCACCCAAGGACAACATGATAAGATCAGAATTCCAGGTCACTCTCTTCTGCTTAAGTACCTCACCATGTCACTTGTTCAACAATGGAAACTTCAGAAAGTTTTATTCCACAGTACACAAAAGCAGACAATCAAACAAATGGATTACAGAACTGTTAAATATCTGACTACAGCTCTCTTTATCAGCACACACCTTTGCCTTACAACCCAAATTTAATGGGGTCAGAGTGCCAGGTAGTCAAGAAAAGGTTTTCTATTCGCCTTTATGAAAGAAATTCACCAGCTCACATGGCCTTGTGGTCTGTAGCTGCCTGCTCATGACTATGTGGGCATGTTAGAGCAGCACTGAGTCCTCACCCTGCAGTCATATGTCACAGCACACTCACAGCCCAGAGATTTATGATCAACTTTAACAATCCCATAGTTTAAGGCCAGTTTAATGCACGAATGACATTGCTCCAAGAGCAGTGAGTGAATGGCTCTTGTCACCACACGCTGCTGCAGCAAGGACATGCCTGTGTCCACAACATGTCACCCTGCACTGTGAGCAGGGCAGAGATCTGCCCAGGGCAGGACATGTTCACTCCAACTCAAGCGCTTGCATCATAAATGCTTGCATCATTGCAGATTCCTCAGGAGTTGCTTTTTTCCCCTGTTTTCCCAGGAAAGCCCATTCCTGTGCTTACATGCAGTTTTGTGAGATCTAAGACATAAAAAAGGACCGAGATTAAAAATGCAAGAGACAACAAAACTCAGGATTGAGTTATCTACAAGATGTCTTAGCAAAATCTGTCTTCTACACAGCCACAGCTTCCAGGTGACCAAAACAAAAAGCATAGTGCCAGTAGACTACCAGCACTGCCACACTTATAATCCATATAGATATTCAAGGAGCACAGGCCTCATTCCTCCCAGAAAAAGCCCTCTGGTTTCAAACTGTCTAATCCTGACAGGTTTGTCTCAACAAGACCACTCCAGAAGCTGAGCCTGAAGCACCAATATGTCCCTGTATGTGATGCAGACTTACACAGAAGCTGTAGATCCTGAAAGACCGTTCCAAATTTCAAAATCCTGTTTGACAAACACAGTTCTTTATTAGGAAAGGACTACCTGCCTACAATAACTATCACTATGAAATGCAGTGATGTGTCACATGAAGGATTCTCTTGAGCTCTAGGAACAGAAAATGCAACTGGAGAAATAAGAGAAATCTTTCCTTCCCACTTGCAGGCAGCTAAAAACTTAGCTTTCCTGTAATTCATCACATATTTAGAAAAAGTAGTCACATTACATGGAGATCAGCTCTTTCTAACTAGTCTGTAGCTCTTTAGCACACTGAGATTCTGTACTGCAACATAAAGTAAGTGAGGCTTCTCTACAAACCTGATTTCAGAGTCAAAAGCCCCCAAAACAGAAAACCTTGAATTACAGCAGAGATTTTTCCTGAACAAAAAGAGCACCACTGTCAGGTCCCCATGGTGAGATCATCCACAATTTGAAAGTGAAACTAAACACTTTTCCAGGCCATTACAAACAGGTCTGAGAAAATTACCTCATCTCTTCTGCAAGAGAAACCATAGAAAGTTACGTAAGCCTACTCTGCTCTTACTGAATGCTATTTGAGTTTCTGTGTGGGTTAAGCAAGCCAAGAATTTCCAAGACAAGCTGCAAGACTGCTTGTAAAGATGCAGCAACAGCCACAATTACAGGTCACTATTTTCTCCACTGAAAGCCTGATTCTAAACATGTTACAAAAAAAAACCAAAAAGAAAGAAAACCAAATTAAGCAATAAACCTAATTTTAAATAGAGCTCACAGAATAGTTTTTCCCTACAATTTCACCGATAAAAGGCAAAAAAATCTGTTAAACTCAGCCAGGCTGCTAGGTACTAGAGAGTGACAGAGTTTTCAGGGAGCTTGTTGTTATCTCAGTTGTTATCTAAAGATGCAGCCCAGGTCCCCCTCCAAAGTTCCAAACAGTTCCTGCATTTACCATGTACCTGACTCCTCAAACTGAGCTTAAACAGAAGAGAAATAATTTTATTTTGAGCTGATTTTAGCCAGCTGCATGCCATAACTCCTTGACATCATTGAACATATTCAATAGCCAGAAAGGTGAAGCCCAGTCACAATCAACCCATTCCTCCCTTCCCCAGTTTGTAACTTGGGTCCCTAAAAAAACAAGAAACTCTCCTAAATAGTCCAGCCTGGCAGAAGATACAGCCCTCTACAGACACATACAGCTGCCACAAGAACTTCCAAATTACACTGTAGCATACATTCTAAGAATATTGCTACTAGTATAGTCACTTTATTTCCTATTTTACTGCTCCCCTGCATCTTCAACAGAGACTGCACTTCAGTTTTGTTAATTTTCTTTTAAGTTTGGATAAGCCAAAGACAATGGTTCTGCTATGTATGTCAGAAAAATACAGAGTCTCACTAGATCTTATGTAACTGAAAATATAAACCTAATATTTCTGCCAACCACCAAATTATTCACTGATTCAGTCACTATGAGTAACTACGACAGCAACTTTGTTTCTTGAGATCCTGCCACACACTTGACTCAACACCTATATTCGAGTCACAACTACTCCAAGTACTCCAGGCTTGAGGCAGAGAGGCTGGAAAGCTGCCTGGCAGGAAAGGACCTAGGGGAGCTGCTTGACAGTGGCTGAGCATGAGCCAGCATCAGGTGGCCAAGAGTATCCTGGTCTGGATTAGCAATAGCTTGGCCAGTGGGACAAATCCTAGCCTCAGTCCTTGGTCCAGCCTAGCTGTAAATGACACTTCAGGAGGCTGACACTGATTTTTCACACCCATCTCAAGCTGACAAAACTGAGACCCCTGACTTTTAGGCAGAAAGGGAAGGAATGTTGAATCCATCCAACTTGCCCAGTGCACATAGGCCATGGGGGAAGCGCACACATTTCCTGGAAAGCCACCAGGAATTATCTGATTTGAGGATAATGGGGAACACCAGCAGCTTTTATAGCAGCCAGCATAAAATGCAACTGCTTGGTGTTCCTGGAAGTGCCATTTAGAGATTACTTTTATTTCAAGACATCACAAGCTTAATGCCGGCCCTTCTAAAACTCTGCATTAGTGAGGACAAGGACCTTTAGCAAATTGTATTTAAGACCAGATAGAAAGGAAGTGGTTTTTAAAGTGAGTTTTTAAACTATTTTGCTGTTATTTGTAGTTATCTGCTACAGCCAGCCCACAGATAAGCTCCTACTGACTCTGTGCAGGTACCACCAAGGTCTCTTACAGTTCACCTGCCTGTCCTGGTAGACCTGCAGACAGCACAAGGACTCCTCATTTCCATTTTAAGGGGCACAACAAACTCCCCACTGTGCTCCTGTTGACTGCTCCACACATTGAACATGCAAGAAAGGTGAGAACAGGAACTACAGGCCACTGCCAGGTTACGTGTTTGTATCTAATCCCAGAAAATGCCTTTTCCTGCTTCTGGTGCATCATGCATTTATACAATTCATTTAATGGGAACTCCTCTTCCACATTAAGCCTGGATTAGTGCATGCAGTATTAAACACTATGTGCTGGAAAGCATGTTCAGTAGAGGTCAGCAGTCAGTACCAGCAGCCAGTTTATCACAGCAGTGAGGTTTAAAGCACCTCAGCATCATCCAGCTCACATCATGTGAAACAGCATTACAGCCAGTCCTACTGCACAGTTAACTATTTGGTGAGGTAAAAATGAATGTAGGCTCTGCTCTTTCAGCTTCATTTATGACTTATGGCCTAAGTAATTTCTTGTGGCAGAGCTGAGGGGATAGCCTGGTACTTTAAACCCAGTTATTGCTTCATTTCCCCACAGCACTGTATCAGTGTTTATTGACATCTGTTGTGCATTCAGAGAACAGGAGCAGATCTCTGATCCACAAGGAGTGACCAGGTCACTGAAGTCTTGTGAGTCCTGAAAACTCCCTTGGTGCTGCAGCGGCCATATGAACAGTAACAGCAGAAAACCCCTTATATCCCACATTACCTGCACTGTTTCATAAGGAATTTAAATCACAAAGATCACAAAGTGAAGAATGAACTATATCTCATGAGAAGGACATGAAGCATAAAAATAATAATAAAAAAAAAATAGAGCCAAAATTCAGCAGAGCAATGATGAGTCAAGATGTAAGGCTAGCTTACACAATCAGAGACTGTGATTTGACAGGCACCAGCCCATTCTTGTTTCACATTAAATCATATCTTGTATGCATTTCCTAATTTAGTTTTCTGGGGCACTACTAAATCTGTTGTTTTCAATGGAAGACTTCCTCTGGTACAAACTAGATTTCCTTTTACCAGAACTTCTAACAGTAAAATGTTATTAAATATTTATCTGTAATATATTATCTGCAACGTTCATAAAGCTGAGATTGTTGGCAAGTCATCCAGCACAGACCAAAACAGGTACAGGGGCAGATTACAAGAGCACCCACCTACACTCAGCTAACAACTGCAAGGTCCATTTCCACTGCTTTGATTGTCAGCTTGACTTCTTATGAAGCTACAGAAAATGCTATCATTTCAACAATGCAGGAGATGCACCATTGAGCAAGAGATACTGAGTTGGAAAAAGTGGCATTCTCACACAGCAAAGTATGCATTCTATAACCTGCCCATTTTCACTCAGCTTTTGCTCATCTGCTACCTCATCACTGAAAAGGCCATTACAAGCAGCTATGTAAGACACACCCCCAAACAAACAAACGGGCCAAACAATACAGCAATTTCAGATTCCCAAGAGAGAAAGCTGACATCATATTGAGGCTTATGTATTTTCCCAGGAATTCCCATGCTGAAACTGTATGAGATTCCACCCTCAATTTAACCTTCACTCCAGGATCAGGCCTGATTTTAGAAGACAAAAAGATTAAGATGGAATATATTAGAGACTGTGGCATGCCAGATGTTAGGAGATTTCTGCCATGGCTGAAGGCTTCGTGTAGAGGTTACACTCTTGGATCTGATGCCTTCAGGTTACCCACAGACTGTACACAGCCTTGAGATCAGGGTCACTGTGTGTGTGTGCTATGCAGAGAGGCTGTGTGACTATTTTCAAGGCAGAAACAGATGACTCAGTTCTTATTTATATCTGTACAAACGCACAGACTTCCCCATTTAGACAAAATAGGAAGAATAAATCCAAATGTGTGAAACTCAAGTTTCCCTGTGCAGCCTGATATTTGCTGAAGGAGCCAGAGATACTTGGGGATACCACATCTAAAGTTTTAACCAAATCATGCCTCACCTCTTAGGTCTTTGCTTCAGAGCAGAAGCTGAGACTTGAAATATTCTGCTGCACATATAACTGAGCATATGCTGGTACCTGAACTGGCAGAGCTCTCACATGAGCGTAACTCTTCTAGAAACAGTTTCTGTTCACTTCAGATAATACAATTTTCCATCTCACATCTCTTTCCATTTGTAAAAACAACAGTTTTGCTGGAGCAGTGGTGGGAACATTTGAGACTGCTTATTCAAAGTATGTACATTACTGGCATCTCTGGCATCGTGTGGAAGTCCTCCAATTACACATGTAGAGGGTTGTCATTTTGGACACTTCTCTCTAACTGCCAGGCTTCAGGGTCCAAAAGACTATCTCTTTTAGTAAGAATAGAATTAGCCCTATGACATGTTCAATATTTTGTTCAATCTCACATTTTGGAATTTCACTTTACTGAGTAAGTAATTCCTATTTTCTTGAAGCAGATTTACACAGGCACATCTATGGAATGGTTGACTGTGAGACAGCATGATATACTTCAGACTTATCCTGGTATTTTATCAGTGGAATTGATTGACAGTGGGATTAAGGCACCCTCAGTAAATTCACTGTTGATACCAAGCTCAGCAGTGCAGTCACACTCTGGAAGGAAGGGATGCCATCCAGAGGGACCTGGACAGGCTGGAGAGGTGGGACTGTGCAGTGTGAGGTCCTATACCTGGATTGTGGCACATCCACAGAGAAGTGAGTGATAGAAAGCAGCCTGGCAGAGAAAGCCTGGGGGTGATTGTAGATGAGTAACTCAATGTGAGCCAGCAGTGAGCACTCACAGCCCAGAAAGCCAAATGTACCCTGGGATAAATCCAAAGAGGAGTGGACAACAGGTCAAGGGTTGTCATTCTCCTCTCTACTCTTGTGACATCCCAGTTGGATTACTGCATACACTTCTGGTGACCTCAGCATAGAGAAGGACATGGAAGTGTTGGAGCAAGTCCAGAGGAGGCCACAAAGTTGCTGAGAGAAGTGGAATACCTTCCCTACCAAAACAGAGTGAGAAAGTTGGGGCTGTTCAGCCTGGCAAAAAGAAGCTTATGTGGGAACCCCATAGGAACCTCCCAGTATATGAAGTGGCCTATGTGGAAGCTGGAGAGGGACTCACCATCAAGAACTGTAGATGGGACAAAGAGCAATGGGCACAAACTGAAAGAGGGGAAATGGAGGTTGAATATTAGGGGCAGATTCTTTACTGTGAGGGTAGTGAAACTGGCACAGGCTGCCCAGAGAAGCTGTAGATACCCCAGCCCTGCAAGTGTTCAGGGCCAGGCTGGATAAGGTTTTGAGCAAACTGCTCTAGTGGGAGGTGTCTCTGCCCACAGCAGGGTGGTTGGGAGTGGATGATCTTTAAGGTCCCTCCCAAACTCTTAAGGTTCTGTGATCGATTTCCGCCAAAACACATCCCAGTTTTCAATAACACTGGACAGAATGTCAGTGCACTCACCTATTCATTGCAACATTTGCATCTTTACCAAAACACAGCAGATTGTTTTGTTGCTTTGTGAAGCAAGCCATAC
This sequence comes from Thryothorus ludovicianus, assembly GCA_013397245.1. Classification (NCBI taxonomy): domain Eukaryota; kingdom Metazoa; phylum Chordata; class Aves; order Passeriformes; family Certhiidae; genus Thryothorus; species Thryothorus ludovicianus. The sequence continues at coordinate 95,741 of VZTB01001719.1, forward strand.
CATTTGTATCTGCTGAGTGAAGAGATGTCCAAGCTAGCTCAATGTGACAACACCCTTTCCTTGAGCCTGTTTTTACTATTTTTAGCCAATTCTTTAAACAAGTACCATTCATGAGTCAGTGAATGACTAATTGCCTTGACTCTCTTCCTATGTGAGCCAGGCTGAATGCAAGAGGAAAGCACTCCTCAAGGGACAGCCCATCACATGTTCTGCTAAAAACACAGGGCAGGTCTTGATNTAAGGTTTTGAGCAAACTGCTCGAGTGGGAGGTGTCTCTGCCCACAGCAGGGTGGTTGGGAGTGGATGATCTTTAAGGTCCCTCCCAAACTCTTAAGGTTCTGTGATCGATTTCCGCCAAAACACATCCCAGTTTTCAATAACACTGGACAGAATGTCAGTGCACTCACCTATTCATTGCAACATTTGCATCTTTACCAAAACACAGCAGATTGTTTTGTTGCTTTGTGAAGCAAGCCATACCATTTGTATCTGCTGAGTGAAGAGATGTCCAAGCTAGCTCAATGTGACAACACCCTTTCCTTGAGCCTGTTTTTACTATTTTTAGCCAATTCTTTAAACAAGTACCATTCATGAGTCAGTGAATGACTAATTGCCTTGACTCTCTTCCTATGTGAGCCAGGCTGAATGCAAGAGGAAAGCACTCCTCAAGGGACAGCCCATCACATGTTCTGCTAAAAACACAGGGCAGGTCTTGATGCAGTCACCTCTTTCATAAGCAGCAAGGGGAAAGGCATATTTATAGCATTTTAAGTGTAAACCCTAGCACTATGCTGCAGTGTTACACAACTTTGCCTTTCCCAGCATGGCAGGCAGCAGCTCCCTGATGAGACTTCTCAAGCTGGCAGACCAGCAGCCTTTCTCTAAATAAGGGATACAAGCTTCTGGAAGGTGAATGGCAGCATTCAGGAATTGCAGTTGAAATCTCATCTACGCAGGCTGCCACGCAGAAACCACCTAAGAACTCGTGCAGCCTTGTCACTTGTTTTTCAGCCACTGCATTATGATCGTAAGCCCTCCTGCTTGGAGCTGGACACAGGCAGTGAATGCAGGCAGACTGTGCAGCAGCAAGCAAGTCTGCTGGACTGTACCACTTCCAAGCAAACAGCTAAATCAGCAGCACCATCTCCTAGTGTGGAGACCCAATAAGTAATGTCTCAGTCTAGATGCATAACCCTACAGTGATATAACTGTATTATGCACAGCCTCAGCCAGTGTACAAACCATCTGAAAAGTGTCTCTGTTCCTGTACAAATGATGTCTGAGAGATGTCCACCAGCTGGCCCCTGACCAGCATCCTCCAGTTCACTGCAGGAGCCAGCACTGTGTCAGAAAGTATTTGCTAACAACAAGCTTGTATCTGAGACACAAACACAAAATTTTCACATTACTGCATGATGCACCTGTCAGCTTCATTATCACGTGCTGCTCTGACCAGACCAAGTATAAGGTTTTAGCTTGGATAAATGCATTAGCTGATACACAGACATCCTAGCTCCACGGGCTATTCTTTCTACAGTAACAGGTTTTGGGTGGGCTTTTTTTGCTAGTGAGGAGCTAAATTAGAGGCATTCAGCATTCTGTCATTCTTCACCTCTTTTCAACCCTGCCTTGTGCTTCAGAGGATTTGGAGGTCACAGCATTACAACCAGTACAACTTTACTACAGATATATAAGAAAAAAGTACTACACCAAAGTGAAGGCTAGCATTAATATTTCTGCCTATGTTCGAACTAGCTGCCATGTCAATTACTAATACAACATCCAGATAAAGCCAGAAATCTCAATTTGCTGAAAAATCTCCTGAAAGAGCCAGCAAAAGGGAGCAAATCAGGTTGAGTCATCTGCAGTGCAGCATAATTTAGGTATCATTTATACTTCTTATAAAAGCAGAACTACTGCAGTCAAACAAGTTTGGTACAAGAATACATAGCCTTGAAATTCAAGCTCGTATTTAATTAATTAAACCATTTAGTTTGAAGGTATACCAGATGAGAATAGCAGTCAGAAAGAACCACTTAAGCCTACCACAGGTTAAGAGGATTAAGGTCAAGGCAAAAAATTAATGAGATGGGTGTAAGATGAGAATACGGGAAAGGGATCTTATAATTTGAACAAAGAAAGATGGAACTGGTAGGAAAGTCAAAGAAGAGTTTTACAGTTGTGTGACTAAAAGCAACCGTTGAAGTAACTTTCATACTATGCACTATTTCCTGCTCACACAAAAAGATCTGAAGGGAAATTAGAACTCATTTAATTTTAATTCCTGTATTTAAGTATGTCATAGATATTGCTCTTGACTCAAAGTGTCATATCTGACTTAACTTTAGAAGAAATTTGTGTGACAGATCACACATGAGTGGCATAACAGCGAAGATAACACAAGATCTATGGTAGATCTACAGTCTGTTTTAGTAAGAACTGGAGTGCTGCTGAAGAAAAGCCCCTGAACCCAACAATGGGGAAAAAAGCAAGCCAAAAAGGTGAGCAATGACATGAACTGCAATAACAGGCTGACAGCAAGAGCTCTTACAAGAGGTGCTGCATTTATAAAGATTTCTAGGAACAGGTGGTATCTCAAGGCAAAAAGAAAAAGAAGTTCTTTCAGACAAAACAAATTTTCTGTTGAGACATAATTTTCTACTTGGACTCCTCAGGTATCTACCTTCTTGTGATTCTTGGTTAACTTATTTTTCAGCTCTGCTTTTTAAGGTCTTAAATGATTAGCTAAATGCTACAGAAACAGATAAAATATGACCTTCCAAAGCACTCTCATGTGTATGCCAGTAGCCACACAGCAACTTCATACGTTGAAGCCTCCTCAGAAGCAAGGCATGTTGCCTTCCTGCAAAGGCTCATCTAAAAGCTCCTCCACTTTCTCCATAACAATATCATCATATGTAATTACCTCTGACTACAGAGACCACTTATAATGCACACTGTGTCTGATGGCTCAAGTACAGTGCTCCACACTCAGAAAATGCAGCATCCATACAGTCATTTTGGAAACTGGTTCCTCTTATTCCATTCAAAGAAAAATTATACCTAAACATCTGCAAAAAACTAATACTGAGCACTAGACTTGATCGTGTATGGAATAAGCCCAGGCTACCAAACTCTAAGACTGGCAAGAAGAGACAATTCTTCCTTATTTGTATGGTGGACAATTCCATGATGACACTCTTTCCTGTCTGATCAGATTAATTCTTGAAAACTTAAATCTTCATGTTGTTAAGCCGTTAGATAAGACACACTGCACCTGATACACTCTATCAAATTACAATGCAGTAATAAACATTTTGCAGCAAAAGTCAACAGTGTTTTGTAAGTACAGACCTGTCATGGGAAACCTATGCCAGTTATACAATAAAGCCTGTGAACCACGAAATAACCTGTGCTAGTAATTAAAGCCTTATCTATGCTTGGATAAAATATGTTCATGTTAAAAGGAAATTGTTTACCCTCACTCCCCTTTAAATATTTTTGTGACTGTCTTTTCCACCTACTAGCAAGTAACACAAGCTTCTAGGTGCTGATAGTTTAAGGTTCATCAGTAGTTAATTACTAGTAGCTATTTCAAACAGATGATTTGGATTCAGTACCATAGTACCACAAGAATGGCTGTATTTTGATATAAAAAAAAAAAAATGCATCGCTTGTAAAGAGACGTTACAGTGACAGATTCAGACATCTGCATGTGACTTGAGAGTATAAGCTGCTTCCTGTCACAGAAATGAACCCAAAGCATGACTTGGAGGAGCCTCTAGTGGTGATAAAGTAGAGGTGATTATGAATTAGTAGATGCTCAAGGATAAGCTAAGAGCCTTGCTGGCATTCACACAGCCTACAGACACAGGACTCCTAGTCAAGTTACCAGCAACGTGACCTGCAAGACACACACACACTTGGGGCCAAGGAGGATGTTTTCAATAGTGCTCTACCTACAAGTTTTACCTTGCCTTGATTCAATAAGGGAACCAAACAGCTTGCTTCTTGACCTCTTCAGCTTGTAGTCAACATTTAGTGCAAAAACTGAACAGAGATCCATCCAGACAAGTTGTTCAATCTCTTTCAGACTAACATTTTTTTGCAGGGAGGTAGATGCACAACATCCTGTGGTAATGACTTCTACAGTTTTAATTGCATACTGTGTAAAAAAATCCACTTTCGTTTTGACTCACTTCATAGTTCCATTTAATTCATACTCATTCTTGAATTAGGAAAGACAGTAAACTGTCATCCTCTCTTGACTAGTTTTGGTTTAATGCATGGCTTTATAATCCCTATTTGAACCCCTTCTCAGTCATTACCTCAAGAATTCTGAAAGTTGCCTAGAATGAGGAGCAGTGTTGGTACCAGTTTTCTTCAATAAGTCTTACTGACAGTGGCAGACCACTATTCTCAAATAAACTGTCTATGCACACAGAAGGCAAGGATGTGTAAGCCTTACGCTGCAGAAACACATCCTTTGAGCAATTTTACAGTGACGTTTGAGCAGTGTCTTCCACGGTTAACAACACTGGAGAATGTTTTGTTGCTGCAGAAGGACTTTTTCAGAGTGTGAACTTTGATCATATCAACTGGAAGCAGTTCTGTTTGAACTCCACTTGGCAAGACCAGCAGGTGTCATTAACTGTGGAGTTTCTCCAATTCTGTGACCTGTTGCAGCCACATTGGTGTGGCATGTAACTCGAATGCTGCTTCCACTCTTTCAGGAGGCCCTGTAACATTATCCTTTTTGGTAAGCATTAATACTGATGCAACACTTTAGCCTAGCACAAAAGAAAATCAAAAATCTGCATTTGGCGATTTGGTTGCATCAATTCATGTACCATTTAGGTTCCAGTACAAAACCTTAAAGAACTGGAGCATCTGGCATCAAGCACTGAACAGAAGAGCCAGCTTTTGTTTGTAGCTACAAGGTTCAGACGCTGAAAAAGTTAATGCTGTTTCAGCACTTTGTAACAACAATTGCAGGCTAGACGCTGTCAAAGTACTTCAGAGGTTTGCTTTTTAGCAGCCGGAGGATTTGTGTGACAACCACAGGTCTCTATCTTTCCTACACTCCTTATTATATGCAAAGTAGACTTCTCACAAATCAAATAATTAATAAAACTGGTGCCGATTTTTAATTTCCCAAATA
>VZTB01001719.1:100922-128114 GCA_013397245.1 Thryothorus ludovicianus
TACTACCAAAACTTATTCAACTGTTTGCAGAGTAACTTAAAAGCCTTCCTACACACAATCGGTAGGTTTATGGTAATTGCCAATTGTCAGGGTTTGTTTTAGAAGACCAGGATATAATGAAATAAGAAGAGTACAGACTTTGAGATATCCTGTGTCTAGAAAATAATGTATAAAATAGTAAGCATTGTTTAAATTATAAATACAGGAAACTATGTAGCTCTGTTAGACCTCTGGATGAAAATTGTACTGCAAAACAAAAAGAATTTATTTACCTTTATGTTGTTTTAAAAACTATACTTTTACATAGAATTTTATTCCTGCATAGATTCATTTCCTGGGGAAAAACGCAGATGTCTGCAGATGCTACTGTGGAACAAGCATACAATGATGTGCATCTAAGAGCTCTGTATGTCTTGGCAGATTTGGGGGGAGATCACAGCATTAGTGGGATGGGAGAACACCACAAGGTGACCAACAAGAGTCAACTGTTTTCCTGTAGCTGCTTTACTCTGTGATGCTCTCAGCTGCTTTTCTCTACAGGAACACCTACAAGATGAAAATTTTAGCCTAAGAAAAGCCTTATGCTATGAATTTTCAATTTCAAAAGTATCTAGCCATACAAGGGGCAATACTGGCACACAACAGCTCACAAAAAAATCCCAGGTTATGCACCCATGTCATACTATGAAGAGTTTCAAGAAACACATGGGGGGAGTGTTAAATCCAATATTACCACAACAGGGGAGTATCTGCACTTGTAAGGGTGGTGGAGTGACGGACAACTGCATGAACTCATTCCAAGCAGCCTGCCAGAAAAATCACTCACAAAGATCCTTTTGTTCCTATTCTTGGACACCCAGTATTATTTACTAGAGCTGCTGCTCAGTCCCTCCTACCCCACCTTGGCCCAGTTTTTATTGCCTCTAAGGAAAAGCATTTTCAGATGAGCAAAACTGTCTCCATCAGACACTGCAATACCAGTGACCTTCAGTGACACTGACAACAGTCTGAGGAGTAAAGTATCAGATCCAAGGGTCTTCTTTGCTGTACTAAAAGGTTATTTCCAGATCCAGACAATTTGCCTCCACATCTCTCCAGTCCTGAACTGGCCCATGCAGTACACTTAGGAGCAGCCCCCTCATTGACTCCTATAAAATACACTGAAGTAGGGTTTTCTGAGTGTAACACTCAGGAAATCACTCCAAGGTGGACATCAGCTGTACCATCACACATTTTATGCATCAGGCACACAGACAGCTCAACCAAGCAGCACAACTGTCTCTGAAGATCTCTGCACTTCCAACCTTTAACATCACACTTGCCTGCTCAGCTTTATACTGTTCTACAGCAAATACTGATGGATTTGGTGCAACATAGAATATCCTGCAGATGTCCGAAACTACCTGGATTTTAACAGTTCCACTGGAAGCAGAGGATTACACCATGCTACTCAAGTTAAGTTCAAGAAGCTTACTTTCTATCAAGGCAAAAACCTGAAACACAGTATCTGTCAGACTTTAAAGTAGGAAGTGGTTGCCTGATAGGGCAGCATTTTTTTCCTATGCGCCAAACCCATGGACAAGGAACATCGCTAGTGCCCTTTTAATGTTCACACAAGTACTAACATATTGAACTTGCTAATTTTAATAAAAATAATCACAGTTATCTTATGAACGGACATACATCTTGGAGTACAATAACAAAACCAAACCCCTCGTGTTTTTTTTCTTACAAAACACTTCTGTACACCTGAACACACCCAGAAACAATGCTTACATACGAACATCTTACTACAAAGATGCTCTGCAGTAGCAGCAGAGCTCTCCTCCCCTGTACCAACACTAAGCAACCACACAATGATGAGAGAATCCTTTTTAACTCCCACTTTGCACCCACTCATCAGAACAGTCATGAGTACCTACTCTAACAGGACTATCTTCAGAGTTTTTTAGAAACTTAATTATCACCTTTAGCATCAATTAGGTCAGCAGAAGCTGATGCTTTCTGAAACCTGCTGGGGAAGGACATAGCACATTTACCACTGCCATGTTAATTTAGGAGGGTAAATCAAAGCCATCACTATCCCAGGAAGTAGCAGAACTCACATACAGAATCTACAACATCAATTATTTATGTTTTCGTTTCAACCCCAATTTAGAAACAGAGGAAGTGAAAAAAATTCTCAATGAGCATCCTAAGCAGAGTACCTTTAGTTACACATTTCTTTATGCTCTGTCTCCTCCCTTCTCAGCTACAATGCTGCTGAAGGACTTTAAAGCATATTAGCTTCAGTTCATTATCAACATCACCAGCATTAAATATACGAGTTCAAACCAAACCAAGCTTATCGATAGGGTAAGAATCTGTCTCTCTAACAACCTGCAATTCAAGACACACAACAGGGTTTCAAATTAGCATGCTATGCTTTGAAGTTCAGAGAAGTTATCCTCTCCACCCCAAGGAATTACCACCACAAATGGGAAGAGATTTCCTAAAAATTCCTGTTACAGAAACGATGCAAGTCTTCTTCTGAAGATTACTATTCAGTATTCAGTATGTCAAAAGAAAAACTAAAAAAGATTGCTTTTCAACGGACCTTTTGATATTTAAAGTGCTCAGGTCAGAGCCAAGTTTCAGCATTGGTATACAAAATAAGAAATCATTTAACCCATATAGGTATTAAAAAAAATATCAGAACGCTTGACAAGTTTTACTCTATCTCATTTTAAGACAGGCATTGACATTAATATGCAGCATTGCCATGAATCCTTAACCTTCTTAACAGGGTACTTGAGACCTACACAAGTAGATGCCCTGTACCTACCACAGAAAGCAGAGGGAACAAGAAAGACCCTTGCCTTTGACTGTATCACCATCTTTCAGCTTCATATACCACAAAATTACATCATATTGATTTTGCTAATCTATTCCAAATATGGTATGCTTCAAACAAACCTGCGATGTAAGTTGATTAGACAACACTGACAAGCCAGTCAATGAGTCCAAGAGCAAAAGGGGAACAACATCTAATCTGTTCATGGCTTCTGCTCTGGTATCCCAGGAAACCAGCTGCAGCTGCTGGGTTCAAGTTGTATACTATGGCAAAAATGTCTGCAATCCCACTTTAATAACCAGCATTTTCACAACTGCTAAGCAATGACTGCATGGCAGAGCAGCAGCTCCTCTACAGAATCTGGAGCATGAACTGCACACACAGAACCATGGTGTGTCTGGGGATCCAGGGCACTCCCTTCTCAGTAATGTTTTTACTAGGTCATCAGACCCAGTTACCACAAGAGATTTGCAGAGACTTCAGTATAAAACCCACCTCACTTACACACAAAGTACTATAATGAAGTACAGGTGCAAGAATCACAGTATCACAAGCTAAATGATCATCCTGTTCACTTCCTTGGAACCACCTTGCCATCCCTCAATGATTAACTCAAGAAAACTTCCTTCATTTCATTAACACATTTACCCTGTCCCCAAAATGTAAACAAAAAGCATCAGATTGAGTGTCTTCTACATGGTAATTTATTTATTTTCTACTTGAAAATAATATTTTCAAGTAGAAAATAAATTTTTGATGTCTTGACAGTGATTAGTCTTCAGCAACTGACCTATTTGATCATTCTGGTCTAAATCACCTAGAATAATCTAAAACCCTAATTTATTTTAGGTACTATGTGTGCCATTTTAGTCTGTCACTTCACAGCCCTGAAGCACTTAGCTGTCTGTACAGGAAAGATTCAGAGAAGACACCAAACCAACTACCCACACTCCAGAAGTCAGCATTTAAGACTCCTGTACTCCTCTCAGAGGATGCTTTCAAAGAGACATATTTATCCCAGTATTATATCTCTATATGCTACACAGTCCAACTGGTACTTCTCAAACTGTCAAAACGCTAAATAAAAAAGGCTGTGGGAAAATTAACATACATAAGGTTAACTGAGAACTATCTTCCTGGTAACATGAAAATCAGGAGTACTAAGCTATACTCTGATATTCTTAGTCAAAACACTCTGCAGAGATCCCAGGTGAGCCTCTAGCGTATCTCTCAGGCAGACAGGCTGCCACTCTACATTCAGCACCTCATGTGCATTTGCTACTAACTCTTTGCAAAAATGCCTGTATTAATTTATAGTGGATGACCAAACCATATTAAAGCCTTTCTTCTGATGTTCTTTTCCTCCCCATCAAAACACACATAGCAAGTTCAGCTGCCTTAAGTATTTTATTAAAACCTACCATTATCAAGGACAAAATGGTGGACTGAGCAGACAGAAGCAATTGTGATCTAGTACTTAAATCAGTATTGGAAAGGACAATGAATTAAAATACGACAGTTTGATTCAACTATCAACTGTTTGGAAGTAAATTCATTAGTGCCAAAGTAAGAGCTGGATATTCTTTCAAGCTCATTTTCCATGTAGTCAGATTTACTGTGCTGTAGCTTGTTGTCCCAAAATGGGTTCTTTCTCCCATTGCTCAGGAGGCTGATCCTCACACAGGGTTGAGGTATTTGATTTATTTACAGTTGTGCACAGAAACGGGGGCTGGTGGTGAATCCACAAAACCAGCACAACTATCAAAACCTTTCATTATTCATACATTTTAGCAAACAAAGGCATTAATGTTCACTCGCTACAAATTACAGAGTTCCCTCATTAGTTACACACTATCTTCTATTAATTAAATTATTCCCTTACTTCTCAGAGCACATAGACTAATAAGAAATTCTCCTTTTTTGAGACAGTGGGTTTCATGGGCCAGTGGTCCGTTAGTTGGTGGTCCTAATCTTCCCTTGCCAGAATTACTTTTTATTCAATTGGAGCTGATTTCTCAGCTGTTGACTTTATTAGTTTCTTCCTTATCTTGGGAGTTCTGCCAAATGTCCTTGTGGCAGAACTGCATCCTTTGTGCCCACTATCAGTGGTAGATCGTGCTTCCCAAGCTTTATTCATCTCCTCCTAGTTCTGAGAAAACTGAAGCATGTCAAGTCCTAAACCTTAACAAGGCTGTTCTACCGACAAAGAAAGCACCTTTCTAACACCTGAAGATCAGCATGAAGAGCCTGTCAACAGTGAGAAGGCACTTTGGAGCAACAGAAAATGTTACAGAGCTCATTAAAACAGTAAGAAAGCTCAAGGGGTACTAGATGTTGAGCACAGGTGAAAATTAGTTGTAAAAGAACATTAAAGAGGCAGCTTGGATTTCTCAATTGAGCACTGAGACTTAATTCCAAGAAGGTATTCCAAAGAGGAAGCAACATCCTTGTAAACTTTATTGTTGGCCAGCATAGAAGAAAGTATCCACTCTACTACTTCTATGGAACTAACTTCAAATTATCTCTAAAAACCTGAACTTGTGTTTGGTTTTTTCTCACCAGCGAAGATGCTCTCCTTCCCTACCTATGTTTGAACAACACCAGGTATCTTCTCAGTATCAAGCTTGCTCACTACTTCCATGCTTTCTCTGCACCACTACAGACATTTGGAGCAGCAGTTATGATGATGCTCATGAGCACAGTCGTGCCTGTGCACAGGCAGCAGCTGTGCTGCAGCTGCTGAGGGAAACAGCAATGCACTGGGGGCTCAGTGCCAAAACACTCCCAGAGCTTGTTTAGATTTACAGCATTTTTAAACAAATGAGGTCTGACAAGTACTGTAAGAGCAGGTTACCAAGTTACACACCCAGTAGGACAGGCCAGGGTCCCAAAAAAGCACCACAGTCAATGTGCTGTCAAATTGGGACAAAAGCAGCAATTGGAATTACTACATCAAACAGACTATGAAGAACCAGATAAACGATGACAGTGTGGGCAGCACTGTCACTGTCATTTGAACATCACAAAAATCTTTAGTGTATAAACTGTTGTTTCCTATCTCTTATACTCAACTATGGGTCTGATAAATCTTCAGCAGTATTGCTGAAAAACAACTTAGCATCCAAATTAGCTCTAAGCAAGGAAAGAAGAACAAATTGGTGCAAGTCACAACAGAGATTTCTCCTCCCATCCCTCCTGGCACAACTGTACAGCCAGGTAACAAACAACCAGGAACATCCCTCATTTTTAATTTAAATGGTTTACTTTGGAGGAAGTCACCCTTTAGATCTTTATTTATAGAGTTAAGTGTCAATAGTTCAGTCACTACAACGTTAGACCAACCACCAAGTTGAACCTTCCAGCAAGTGTGGGATTGCATGCACAGAAAAAAATCCCAACCAGGAGCCTTTGGCTACTACTGAAATCTCCCACAAACGCCTTTCCCAGGAGAAGTCTCATGAGGCAATTCTGTATAATGTCAGCTCTGGCTTTAGGTGTTAATACTCTGCTGATAATCTGAACACTGCATATGTGCATGCATACATTTACTCTATCAGTACTTTTCTACTTTGGGAAGACAAAACATTGTCAGGGTTTTCCTTCCCATCCTAACATTCAAAAATATCTTGGCAGGTGTAGGGTAGGGCAATGGCAGCAGGGAAAAATAATTTAAACAAGTTAAATTAGTGACCTCCTTGCTTGTTTAGTGATAAAGACAGCCAAACCAATAATTTTTGGCCAGACTTAATAAACACATGATTTATAATGCGCATTTTAGAATTACAGCCTCAGCAGCACATGTATCTCCATGGAGCAGGTCATTAACATACCATGTTTGACTTTTTTGGAAGAGTGGAAGAAGCAAGCACTCACCAGAAGCCAATTCTCGCAGAGCCCAGTTTCAGCAAAAATCATATGTCATCACCCTTCAGAGTATGCTGGGCTTTCAAGAAGGCTCTAATTTACTTATATTTGCATACAATGAACTGTACAGTAACCATAACTTCTGCAGCTCATTAGTAGTCACAAACCCCTTATTGTATTTGTGGGCTGGATTAACTTTGCAGGTTCAAGAGCCCCCAGCAAGTCACAGCCTCATCATAATGGATGTGATACAAGCAGTAACACATCTTATCCTTAAAATATGCCAACAACACTGACTGCCTCCTGTAAAAAGAGATGAGTTTCAAAACATCCTCCTTCTCTCTCATTATACAGAAGTTAGCCTCATTTGAGTAGCACACTGTTCGCTACTCAAGTTACTCTGCAATATTTTCAGTTAGCCTCTTCCCAACCAGACATCCATCATTCAAAGTACGTATCAATGTATGAAAGCAGAAAAAGAAATATGCTGAAACTAATGCCAGACCACTATTGACAAAGATGATATTAAAAAAAACCAAACCAAACAAAAACCCCCACATAATACCAAAGGTAACCTAACAAAAATCTTTGAGTCAGTTTAGACTACGTAGGACAAAGTACTTTTTCCTGTTGGCAAAATGGTCCTTGTGATAAATGCAGACATATTGGCAGCTTTGCAGATCCAGTATATTTTATGACTTCAAAGTATTTCAAAACAAGTATCTGGAAGACAACTACATAATTAACTACTGTTTAGTGTTGCTCAGTGAAGTCATGTCATCTTCTCAAGACAGAAAGCCTGCAGAGACACAAAGGTTGAACACTGTGGCCGCCTATAGCCTGTATTAACAGCAAGCGGGGCAGCAATTCAGATTCAGTGGGACACCTTATTCAAGAGCCCTGATCTTTCTCAGAGGAAAAACTGAGGAGCTGGATACTGGGGAAGTGACCTCAAGAGTATCCTAGCAATGATGTATGCACAACTTCACTCATGTTTGCTGTACACCTTTTCAGGGTACGAAGTCTATGGGCATTAGATCTCATACTTCTCATACAGACATTCCTGCAGCCACCAGGATTAAAATGCTGTAATTCTCCTATCAGCATGAAAAAGAAAAAAAAATCTCAGCAAATCCAGCACAGAGTAACCCACGCTGTGCACTAAGCTGTGTGTGCTGCAGAGCTCACATTCCCTGTATGACCACTTCTGCACTGGGCAGTGCAGCCTGTATTGTAGGGGGGCTTATGCTTCTGCTCTGATCTCCAAAATAAACACACCAGGCAGCGTATCTAATTATATCTAAGGTAACACAGAGCTCGTTCGCTTTTTTACTGTGAGCAGTTAGCTTTAAACACAGCTATTACAATATCAGATTAATGACCATGGATGTCTGCATCACTAGTTCATTATCCTTACAGTCCAGTAGCATAACACAAAAAGCCACAACAGCAAGATTTTTAATTTGCAAATTAAACACTGACTGATCTGACATTCTTGTACATGTTATCATAGGACATTGAAGTTGCTTCCAGTGTGAAATGCTGCCTTTAAAAAATCACAGCTTCATCCACGAGACAACTGAGTACAGCAAACTAATGAGAAAATTTCACCAGGAAAAGAATTGTAAAAAAGCTAGCCAATGAAAACGGGTTATAAGGATGGACTTCTAAGTCGTTTCCCTGTTGTACTGAAAGATTTTCTGCCACAAACAGATTACTAGGCACTGAACATGGGACAGGAACTGTTTGAGGCTACCATCTCAATCTCTATTACAGACATATCCTCCAAAAATATAAGAAAATAAGTTTAAAGAGGAAAAGAAGATCCTGCACTCTTCAGAACAGAATAATTAATAACCACCTAAAAGTAGCTTATCCTTTGATTTTCTGGACCCTGCTAGAAAAGGAATAACATTATTGCACGGGTGAGCATGACAAGCCTAGTGTTTGCGAAGTACATCTCAGGAGTTACTGCAGACCAGGGGCACACTCCTGAAAACTCCAGGTTGTAGACCCAAGATTCTCTTTATGCTCCTTCTGAGTGGTGCTTGCTGACCTGCTCAACAAAAGTGACAAGAAAAAAAATGCCCTGAACATGCCCTAAACACCAAGCCCTGGGAATTCAATACTGAACTCAAGGTTACAAGTAGATATGTGTACAAGGCTGACTCAGAGCCTGAAATTCCGTACGTGACCACTTGTACCACCCATTTCATTCAGATGATTGCCCTATTTTTCCTTTAAAAAAAAAAAAAAATCAGCTGGACTGGGACACCTTATTCAATCAGCTGGCACTGGGGCATTTGGCCCAAAGGCACTTTGCATCCTGCACCGTCTGGGTGGATGCCCTATCCTAAAGGGCATTAAGCTCAGCTCTCTTCAGTCTACCCCTTGGCATCAGGCCACTGTCCAGACAGGAATGCAAAAGTCCAAGCCAGAAAACAAAAGGAGACTAACAGCTCATAGCACAGAGCTTTGAAAAAAGTGTCAGGATCAGTAATATTTCACACCAGCGTGTGAGCTGATAAACAGGTGCAATACTTCCTTCCAGTTGAGCACCTTCAGCTACAGAGGCAAGTTCCTTCACTGCTGTCTGGGTTTTGGCTCTACCCCAGCACGCAGCCAAGAGCCCAGAACACAAAAGTTTCTATCAGGGAAAGGAAGGATTCCTCAATATAAACTCATAGTCTAATAACTATGTTACTTCAAAAAAAAACCAAAAAAAAAAACAACCCCGGAAGATATGTGTTTAGTCCCTTTAAGTTGAAGTGGGAACTAAATACATCTCCAGTACTTTTGGCTGAGAGCCACATATTAAATTTCCTGCAGGAGCCAAAGCCCTGAGGAGGACACACTTATACCCAGACAAGAGATGGCTGAATCTCTCAAAGTTTCACTCCAAAGCCAGGCATGTAAAATAAGTGGGCTGGCCCTTAAAGCCACCCTTCAGTACTGAAGTTGTTGACACTTCAGGCAACTCTGCAAAATTTTAGTTCTTTACCCTGCTTACCAGAGATTGCTCTAAAATGGTGATAGTTTTCAGGCAAGAATGTATGGGATAAAAATATTGCTACAAAAGCATAGTAGGGATTATTTAATAATCTTGTATTATTCTTTAACTTTAACTGGAACTTTGACCTTGAACAATCAGAACCTAGATGCCTAGAACAAGCATCTGA
The DNA here is from genome assembly GCA_013397245.1 of Thryothorus ludovicianus. Classification (NCBI taxonomy): domain Eukaryota; kingdom Metazoa; phylum Chordata; class Aves; order Passeriformes; family Certhiidae; genus Thryothorus; species Thryothorus ludovicianus. The sequence goes on from VZTB01001719.1 coordinate 110,799, forward strand.
GAAAGGAAGAATATGGAATCAAAATCACAAAATGAAGGGTTCTCCAGTATCTTAGCAAAGTTATACAACCTCCAGATCAGATATCTAAAACATCTGATTACCAACTACCACTACTCCTTTATTGTTTATTATAAGCTATGTGCTCCTGTAAGAGCATCACGGTTAAACTGCAAAGAGCAGAATGTCATCCAGTAATTCATCTCATGTTCCCATAAAAGAAACAAAGATGCTTTCTTCACTTTGTGAAGGTGAACCTTACTATAGCTTCCATAATTTGGGAAGGAGGCCATCCAACATTCTCAAAAGCCTGCCATGTCAAGTGGAAATACAACACAAGAGCTTTAAAGACAAAATTAAGACAAGATCCAAGCTAAGGGCTGGCAGTGAGACTGATTCAAGCACCCATCTGGATGAGTTCCCATTCAGCAGTGGAAACCTTACCAACATAAAAGCATAATAGGTCAGTACAAACAAAATTTTGAAGGTTTGATCTAGAGTTAATACACAAGCCACCTGTGTTTTGCTAATTACTGCTAAGCAATATTAAGGCCAACAGTTTAGCAGAGTTCAAAAGGAATTAGGTGTTGTATGGGTAATAACAACATCCACAAGTACATTAACTAGGATAAAACAGTTTATAAAAGGATTAAAGGAATACCACACCTTGTGGTATACGTCATCCACTATATCATAGATATATTTTTTCTTTCTGACTGTTTTGCTTAGCACAGAGCAGCAGAAACCTTGCCCACTGTTCTGGTAACTGACAGGTAAATTGCACTAAGAATCAGCTTACAAAAACCAAAATCAAACTAGATTTCACTAGCTTAGGTTGAGGCTCCTCTAGTTAGCTTGTACAACTGTATATTAAATTTATCTTGCATTAAGTGCAACTCAAGCCAAACCTTAGCTGATTCATATTCACAAGTGCTTCCAACATATTAAACTAGAATTGAGATGTTTAAGGCACAGAAGTTGATGTGACACCCTCAGAGTCAGGTCATCACAGCAAAACACCCAGACTATCACCACGATCACCTAAATAACCAATACTTTGTTGAATTCAGTAAACAGCTACCACCTAAAGATAAAAAAAAAAACAAAAAAAAAAAAAAAAAAAAAAAAATCCCAAAGTGTCTTAATGGCCTTGCCTCATCCTGTCGTAAAAGGGTTCAGAGAATCAACATCTCTGTTCACAAAAAGCTTTACTCCAGTAGCAGGACTATTAATTTCAGGAGAATTTAACCACTTTGACCTCATACCTTAGACTCCAAGATACTGTTTTAGTCCAAGCCCAATAAAATAATTAAAGACGTACAAAATCCAAATATTTTTAGCAGCCTGCTTTCCTTGCATCTACAAAAAGCTTAATTTGCTATTAGCCCCATGAAATGGCAGAAGGATTCAGACAAAAGGAACTATAATTACAAAGTCATCTCCACTGAAGTGCCAGCTACCATATGCTCTCTTCATGAAACTCAGACTACTCCATATAATAGTAGTGCCTAGTTTATGAAACTTTCTATATCAAGCTTCATTTTGACAAAAGGGTGAGTTTGATTGCACCAGGTGTATTTGGAACTTTTAGCTGTTAAACCAGTGAGAATAGAAGGATAAAGATAGTGGATCTTAACAGCAGAGCAGACCACTACAAGCACACAATTCAAAGTGATTACATAAGGTGATCCAGGTTTCATCTCATACTCCCTCATCTTTTAATTAAATATTCTTTGCAATGATAGGAAATGTTTGGAAAATATATCACACTACTTACAGAAGTAATTTGTGAACCTCAATCTGTCGATTGGTGGCAGATGAAGTTACAGATACCTTAAGAAGTCCTGTATCAGATTAGCACTTTCAGGGTAAAAAACCATTCAACGAATCAGAGGGAGATGTAATACAGATTAAAAACTTAGAAGCCAGGAAGCGGGGAAAAGCCTAAATAGGTATTTTACCACTGCTCCTTCAGCAAAAGCTACCCACAAATAAAACACCTACCATCAGTATCTGCATTACACCAGGAACAGCAATTTCTACCATTTCAGCACTGCAGAAATTGGTATCACTTGCCAAGGAAAACCTCCCTCTAATTAGGCAAAGCTTCAGAAGTAAAAATCAACTATTAACTGTACCACAGGCTTACACTGCTATTAGAGAAAGTTACCAGAGATTTTTGCTGTGTTAAAAATGTGGCCAAGCAAAAATAGATGGCCAAATGACTGAATTAAAAAAACAGAGCAACAAGCTGGATCTGTATCACAGAAACATCAAGTCCACCTAGTACCCTGATTACTACCAGCAGAGTCAGGTAACTTTTAAACATGCAGGTAAAAGGAAAAAAACATTGAAAGAGTGACTGTTCCTGTATCTGCAGGGTAGGACTTCTCCTAGAAAAAAAAACAAGCGAATAAATGTGATAGAAAATTAATCCTACCAGCAGCTTCCACTTTTGCTGGCCTTTGCGGCAAGAAGTATCTTACAAATTTTTCACTTCCATTTGAATGAACTTTTCAACTGTGACAAGTTGCTACACAAAGGGAAGCTCAGAAACCAAGTACTAAATGAAAGGAAGAAAGAGCACACTTAGCCTTCTTTAACTTCTGAGCACCTGGTGTTCTGCTTAAGATTCAGAAATACCTGTCATAGTTGGCAGTTACAAATATGCTTGTGGCAGCAGGAAAAAACTGGCTCAAATTCCACTTGTTTTACTCAGTTGGGCTTTCTCTGGGCTGTGCTTTTTGTGCTGAAGTGAAGCAGAATTAAGTACTTCATGAGGGAAGTAAAAGATTAAAACTTACCAGTTTTTACCTACAGAACCACAAATCAGCACATGCAATCACGATTAGCAAAACACACATAGCAAGACAGCTCAATTCCTCACTATGGAAAGCACTACAGGGACTTAGAGAAATCCCTGACAAGGTTGCAGCTCCAGTAGTTTATCTCTGACATGGAATACAATTCTCACACTAGTACCTGCTTGCATGCAGGGTTTATTTTGCACTGTGATTTCAGTGCAATACTTGTATGACTACACTGAACTGCAGGGCTGCAAAATGAAGCACACCGGTAGAACCTGGATTCACACCACACGCATCAGACACCTTTTGGGGACAAATATACCCTGGAAGGTGTCTCCCCAGAGATCTGGCCTCATGCAGCAAGTAGGCAGCCAGGCACACTGCCATTACAAGAGATGAACCATAGGGGTTACAACACTCAAGAATCCCACCACTGAAAACAGCAACTTGCTATGGTAGTCTTATCAATTCCCTGTGTAAGCCTCAAGCTGCTCATCGCTCCTGGTTCTTCTGTCAATCTATTGCCATTTCTCAATCTTAACATTTGCTTGCTATTTTCCTCAGGATATTTAAGTGACTGCAGTTGCCAAGACAACCACTTCACCAACACCAGCACCTCAGCTCATCTATCTTGGGCTTCCCTTCCGTTCACCATAACTTCTAGGAAATCAGTTGCCAGAAACAGTGATTTTTGAAATCTGGCTTTTGTGGTTTCAAAACTTTTAAGCCTTTGGGATCTTCTGTTCTAAGAATTTCAAGTTCCTGACATAGGAACAACTTTGTTTTAATTACCTCCTCAGCGGTGAGGTTTCCTGTAAAGCTGTAGAAAGTCTGATAGCTTAAATTCCAAGGCACTGATGCAATCACAGAGATAAACATCCAAACCAGGTTTATGCATCTACGCTGTCACATTCAATAACTCGGTAACTGATGTCTCCTTCAATTTCGTTACTGCATCAGCCCAGGACAGTTACCAAGAGAAAAAAAGTGACACAATATTTCTTAACTCTTCCAGGCATTGAAATGCACACCAATAGACTTACCTTTTCTAAAAAAAGATCATGGAAACCTCCACAAAGCAATTAGAAAGTAGATAATCCCCATAACAATATGGGTATTTTAGCTAAGTGAGGCTTAAGCTTAAATTTTCCTGCCATGATAGCCATGAAACCAAGTGGCAAATTCAGCTGAGCTCTGCAGGCAGCCAAGTCTTAGGATGATATAACACAATTTCCAGGAACCTCTCAATAGTAGAAGTACAGCAGTAAGATCCTGCATAGCACTCCTCTTCCCCAATACATCTATGCTAAACACAAACAAGAAGGTTTCACAACTTCAATCACAACATGAGCTTTGATTACAATTTGCATTTTACAAAATATGGGATAAACTAACAGAAGCAACTAAGCTAGGTCTGGTTAAGTTTTAACACCAGCAAAGCTACCAGCATCTTTGTACCACCAGCACATGAAGACACACCAGAGCAGCTTCCCAAGTTTCTGCCTACATGGCCCTCACTGCTGTGACTCGGAGATTTACAGCTGCAACTGTACCAGCTTTGCATCCATTATCACAGATACAGGTGGTGGCTGAACCATGGCAACGTGGGGATTAAGCATGGGCTGCAAAACCAGCTTTAAGCTGGGTCAGTTCACAACTGGTGTTAAATATCATTGCTGTTGCTAACAGACCCCACTGCTGTGCTTGGAGAGAGGTCAAATGTGCCACTGCTGCATTGCAGACATACTTAAACACTACAAAATTATCTCAATCGTTTATTAGTGTGGACCTTGGTGATTTGCCATGGTTGACATGGTATCATTGGAAAATGTCCTAAGTATTCCTTTTGCTCTACCTATTTGCACAAAACAAATTAACAATTAACAAAATTAGAGAAGGTGAAGGCTTTATATTCTGCCTAAAACTCAAACTGTACATAGCAATCACATTAAGCTGTCACTAAACATTATTTTAGTGAATAAAAACTCTACAACACTATTTATCAATGCAATTATAATTAAAGCAGTTAAAAACACCAGCTTTCCTTATAAAAGGAAAGCTACCTGCAGGTGAATTGTGCTATAGTTTTCTATTTTAAGTGCTTGCTAAGTGCAGAATTTGGCTTTCTGCCCATGTGTTTTAAGCTCAGTGTTGTGGCATAGCCTGGGTAATTGCACTTGGGGTGACAAGCACAACAGAACTCAGATGCGTGTCAGTAATAGATTTCAAACCTCATCTTAACTGACTGGAACCAAAACTTGCCCTGCAAATGTGCCAGCTCCACGACGTGCCACACCAGGCTGTTTTCCTGGCTGTGCTGCAGAGCTGCAAGCCCTTTCACACTTCCACACTTCACATCAAATCCCACATGCTGGTTTCTCTGTGCCAAGAGGCTTTATTTTGAACCTACCCTTCAAAGCACAGGAGAGAAGACCTGGGGTGGCTGTAGCAGAAGTGCACAAGAGGCTGGAGCAATTAATACAGTACAGGAAAGAAATCCCAGAGGTGGGAAGTAAAAAAACAGGGTGGCTTCAAACTCAGTTCAGGTCCCTCTGACATTTCAAACAACGAGGCAAGGCAAGAGATAACTTTGGCTCCTCCAATGAGGAGTTTACACAGATCCTCCACAATAGACTCTTGAGATTTATTTGTGAAGTATGCACAGCATACATCTCACAAGCCTACATACCCAGGCCCTGACTTGATGACTTTCTCTTCAGCACCAGGAATGTCCCCCTCCTCCCCCAGGTTAAGTTACACAACCCCAGCTTTATTTTTTGCTCTTAGAGAATTGCCGCAGCTGCCTCACGGACAAAGTCTGTGCAGAGGAGTGTGACTTGTCAGTACATCAGGTTCTGTGCTGGGCGCTTCAAGAAACTGCTCAGGCTTTTATTTTTAAAAACCAGGAATAAGCAAAAGTATTCTGAAAGTATTATTGAAAAAAAAGTCTTTGCTTTAGTGCTTAAGCAGCCTGAAACTTAATTTCTTTAGCTATTCCAAAATTAAATACTGTACTTGTAAACATATATGTCCAATTTGTTTTGGAAGAAAGCTGTCCTATGAGTTATAAAAAGCAAAACACTTTCTACCTACAGATTTAGTCAATTATGCTATTATAAGATATACATATTTTACATAAAAGTGTTAATTTATCCAGAATAATGAATATGACCCAGATAAAAAGCTTAGTCTCTATTCACTAAATTACTCTTATCAAACAACGTTTTGACAAGACAAGACAAAGAACATTTTGTAAAATGTCCCATGTCTCTACAGGGCTCCTTCAACGCCAGCCCAGTGTCCTTCACGTGAGCACCTCTTACAGTCACTACAGATGATGAACAAAGCATTGCAGTGGCTCTCTCATCCTGTTTGTGTAGCATCCATAGACTATTCTGGATAAGTGCAGTGCTTCACCCACACAAAGGGCCCAACAGATAACAGATTCTGGACTGTGCATCCCTTTCATCCAGTCTAACATCAGATTGTAGTGATTTGCATTCAGAGCAAATGTGACACAGCAATATTTAATCGTTTTACCACTAAAGCTCAGTTAGACATGTACCAAAGAAGGCTTGTTGGCTGCTACCTAGCAGAAGATGATGTGTGGTTGGCCATAAAAGCATCTAGTAATAGATACAAACTTTTCTTGGAAGAAGCTGATTTCTCATAACCCTCTTATTTCAAGTTAACATCATAGAGTAACTAATCTACAAATCAAGATTCAAATTCAATGCACCAACCTAGCATTAAAGGTGAGGTTTAGGCTCAGCCCAAATTTCTTTATCCTTAGTTTTTTGGCATTACTACAGTTGTACAAATTATGCATCACACAAAAGTAGCCTAACAAAACTGTAGCCTTTTCTGAGAACAAGAAAACTTCTTTCCAGTACCATCATTATGTTCCTCTTCCATAAAACACCTCCTTCACAGTACATATTTTTTTTACTAGAAAGAGATCCATCACAGAGTTTAGATGACAACCACACAAAACTCACTAATTACACAGAGTTTGTTCCCCCTGTACTTGGCACTGGTGAGGCCACACCTTTAAGTGCTGTGTCCAGTTCTGGGCCCCTCAATTCAGGAAGGACATAGAGGTGCTGGAGCAGGTTCACAGGTCAGTGAAGCTGGTGAAGGGTCTAGAGGGGAAGTCCTATGAGGAGGAGCTGAGGGAGCCGGGGGTGTTTAGCTTGGAGAAAAGAAGGCTCAGGGTGACCTTACTGCTCTCTACAACTGCCTGACAGGAGAGTGTAGCCAGGTGGGAGTCAGGCTCTTCTCCCAGACAACCAGTAACAGGACAAGAGGACACAGTCTCAAGCTGCACCAGGAGAGGTTTAGGACGGACATCAGGAAGAATTTCTTCACAGAAATGGTGATTAGGGAGGTGGTGGAGTCATTGTCACATGCCCAGGGAGGTGGTGGAATGACTGTTCCTGAAGCTGCTTAAGGAACGACTTGGATGTGGCTCTCAGTGCTGGTTGACACAGAGGTGTTGGGTCACAAGTTGGACTTGATCTCAGAGGTCTCTTCCATCCTTCTGTGAAATAGTCTTTCTAAAGCACAGAAGTTACTGCTCTGTACTTCGTAAGAAAAAAACAAAACACTCCAAGACTTAATTATAACCCTAGCTATGAACTAATGTAATCCAAACAAAAAGCTACACAATCCAAAATAAATTGGAGCATGAAAGAGTTAAAGATAAAACAGAATTGACCTCCAACCAAATCTTTCCTAGATTTGCTGTAGTATAACTTAGAGCCTCTCCCTAGCAGTTTTTTTTTTTTTTAAAGAAGACACTAGCCATCTTGGAAGTACAGGTTAGATGTAAACAGGTCAAAACCACTTCGCTGTTCTTCAGAAAAAAGCATGGATGTGGCACTTGTAGACATGGTTCAGTGGTGAACATGGTGCTGGGTTGGTGGCTGGACTTGATCTTGGAGGTTTTTTCCAACCTTAACAATTCTGTGTTTCTAAGAAGGTGAAAGTCATCCACATGCTCAGCAAAGTTGGCAGCTGCAGGGGAGAAGACGAATTGGAACAAGGCTGAGAGACCAGGGGCACCAATTGAGTCACAAGTGGTGACCTCATCTGAGCCTGCAGTCATGACTCAAATACAGTTATCCTAGTTTAGGAAGAGTTGAGGTGGGCTTGGATTCCAAGGGATTCCAAGACAAATACAGAGGCCTGGTGGCATGATGATGACAGGTCTTTTGTGGCCAAGCATACCAGAGCCTTCCTCCATGCCTCTGCCATTGCACACACAGAGCTGATCCCACAGGATCCCAGGTGCAGCACATGTGCTGAAGACATGGCCATGTGACATTTCACTGCATCTCCATGAGGCACAGCAATGGGCAATGCTGTGCTTTTGGATGGTTACTCACGATCCTTACCCCAACTTAACCTGGTCCATCACTCAGGAATGCATCCACAACTGCCAGCAGGAAGCTCCATGGCTGAGGAAGGTACCCCATACATAGAGCAGCCATCCCACCACAGCTTCTCATGGCTTTTGGCGACCACCAGCAGGTAACTTAGCTACTTTTTGTAGGCAAAATATGGTCCCGGGTTGAAGAGTCCAAGCAAAAGTATATAATTTACATTAGAGATGTGAAAAAAAGTGAACAACCACTTAGTAGGTGTGGGATTAGCCTGCAAGTTGGATGAAAATTAACAGTCATTTATACAAGCTGAACACTAAGCAGGCTGCCTTGAATCCTCAAATTTGGAGCATCACCCCTAACAGCAAGAGAACTCAGGCTTACTTCATAACATTGAGAAGAATGTGGCCAAGACCAGCAGACTTCTTACCCCATCCCTCCTTAGTGGCAGCCAGTAAAATTCTGATCTCTTTCCAAATGGAATATAGTTATGGATGACATGGATACAAGATCATGTACTTAGCTATTATTGCAATTTAAAAGAGATCTCCAGATCTGTTTTTTGGCCCCTAATGAGTCTGTCCATAAACCTTGGAGGGTCAAAGTCATCTTCAGTATCAAAAAATATTCAATAATACAGCCAGCTTCAAAACTCAAAAGCCCAAATGCCCACACCCTCAATCAAGTCTACCCTATCTACCTAGTTTTCCCCAATAGTACCACTACTGTTATACTTCAGGCCAAAGCTAGCCAAGCTTCATTCACACAAATCAAAGACTGCATCCAGCATGAAAAAAAAACCAAAAAAACAGTTAAACTTCACAGAAAGTATACTAGTCAAATTTTGAAGGACATAAGCTTTCAGGTTTCTGGCAGAGGCTGAGAAATGGAAATCACTCCATATGTTGGTCTCAAAATTTTCATTTTTATATGCTCCAGTGGAGATAACACAGCAATATAAAATGCCTAGGTTCATTTACAAGTGCTTTAAAAAAAAAAAAAGTAACAAGAGGTCTTCTACAGAGAATTCTTTAAACATGGCTGTAGTTGACTCAAGAAACAGCCACTTGACACTCAAGAGAACTATACAAGAGAAGAAACATTACCATCATCCACTGAAATTGAACAATAAGTTTTCAGTAAGATTTGTCTCTCAACATCTTTGTTACTTAGCATTTTGAGTAACATGGACATGACAACAAAAAATGAGGTTAAGCAAAGATCCCACTGAAGTGGCAATATCATTAAGAACAGAGTAGGCATTTTCTTTCCCCCTCAAAAAAAAAAAGTGCCATGTACCTTCATCTGAAGCATCTGGGTAGGGGCATTTTGTTACCACATGAATGACAAATTAGAAGGGATTTAGATAATAGCTACAAGATACTTAAAAAGTACAGAAGAGATGTCAGCCTCTCAAGTTATACTGCTTAATGCACTGCTGAAAGGCAGTCAGCTACCAAGTGTGGGTCCAGTTACTCTTTTGCAGAGAACTAGCTGGGAGCACAGAGATGAAATTCAGTTTCTTCAATACATTTTAAGAAGCCCATTCTTTTAATAAAGGTGAGCGCTTTTACAGATAGTTATTCTAGCCAAGATAAGCAAGCACTTGCACACCAGTGTGGTTTACATCCATGAATAAGGGGCTTATATGAGCAGACTTCAGCCAAGAACAAATGTGTATTCAGAGAATGTATTGTAAGTCAAAGCTGCTCCATTGCATGGCTTTTGTTTTGACAAGGCCAAAGAGGATAGTGCAAAACAGAATATTATGTCAACTTTTATCTAGGTCTGACAACAAAAGGTTTCTAGCTGCAGAGACGTCTGAAGATTAATTTAAGACCAAAGAATTTTTGCACAGTGGACAAGTGTTTATCACTCAAAAATTTACCCAAGTGACAACTGCTTAAACATTGGTCCTTGCACTGTTTCAATATCATGGCAGAGCATTTTGCATCTTAACCTCTTCAAATATTTTGCTACAATGAACATTAAAAAATATGTATTTTAAATCCTTAACTAGGATACGAAACTCAGGGAAGAGTCACAAAGCTACTGCAAACATGTCCTTACTGCTATCAACTTGGATTTCTCAAACAAAACCTATTTACCTGTGTATCTAAATTACCTGTACAATTTTAAGACAATAAACCAGTCCAAAGGAACTGAGCAGAAAAGGAACATATGTCATGCCTTTAGTACTGAAACCTTAATTAGTAAGGTACAGCCTGCCTGCCAGGCAGCCTTCTCTTTCTAAAATCACAAATACTATGATGCCTCAAAGTGTCACCCATTTAATGTTCAGCCCCTTTATGTTCTTGTTGTTCTCCCAGTAGAAGTTTCAATTTTAAATGAACACCCAGGAAGCCTTGAGGTCACATTTCTTCAAGTCAAGCAAGATTCCAAAATATCCTAAACACACTGTAATTTAATAGCTCTCATTTTTCTTCTCTTTGTAAGCCACTTTGGGCAAATGCATTTTAAATATTTCAGCAACTGTGATGCTAGGCAATAAATCAATCAATTTAGTTCCTCTTGGCTACTAGTGCTTCAAGGATGGCACACAATGCCAAAGTTATTACTATCAAACTGGCCTGGTGAGATGGGACATTCTCAACAAGTCACTAGCACAAAAGCTTAGCAAGTTTAACTGCAATTCCCCTAACCCATAATGCTGGATAAAAACACTAAGCCTAAAAATTAAGCAGCATTTTGGAAATAGCTGACTAGTTTTGTGTACATGCACGTGTGTATGTACACATGTGACCACGTGCAGCCCAAATCATAAGAGCAGCTGTATTTATGAGACACATCACCTCTAGTCTGTCCACACTGCAGACAATAACAGTAACTGTGACATTTCCAATTTGAACGCAGCCACGTTTAAGTTTAGCATAAAACCTCCATGGTTTAGCCCAAACTGTTCATTACCCTGAACACGTGATGAACATGCCATAAACCACACAACAAAACTGCACATCAAAGATCAGTTAAGGTTCTGCAATTTTTTTTTTCTAGCATTCCCTACCCTCCAGATGCAAAATAAGCATTGTGTAGTAGATCTAAAGTGCTATTAAAGAGAAGGAATCCTGTGTGAATATATTACCATGTAAAATAGCAAGGGAGCGTAACAGTGACTTCAGAAACAGTAAGGTAAAAACATGTTTGAGTTTTTTAAAAGTTACAGATGTGCAAAACCCTCAGACACTGGCATAACTTCACTGCAATACCAAACCTAAAGGATTTACACCCAAAAAAATTTTAAAAAACCTCATTAACAGTATATAGTGAAAACCTTCCATTAATTCCTATAATATGAACCACATATAAGTCTACATGCTTTTAGTTACTATCTCTTGAACAGATAGACAGGAAGTTCCAAGAGGCACAATTCCTTGCACTGTTACATGAGAAAAAAATCCTAAAACTCAAGTAGTATTTTACCTTATCCAAGGACCATTGTACAAAAATTAGGCAAATGAACAGTGCTCAATTTACCAACATTGAAAGTTTTCTGGTTTATTCTAATTGGATAGAAGAGCTAGGCTGTGCTACAACTCTCTCTTGCCATACAACAGGACCTGACTACACATGATGTCCTATGTTAAGGCAGTATCAGAACTGGAAACTACTATCTGTAGCTCTCACAGTCCTACCTGGATCACAGGAGCCCTAGGGAAAAGACTGGGGGCTAGCTACCACTATGTCTTAGCACCTCTTCCTGACGACACACTGAAGTCCAGAACAGGCTATGGGATGGGTGAGTAGTCTGCCCACACAGCCATCCAAAAAACTGTATGCAACAGCAGAGTGAGGAACAATCAGGTATACCTGTGCTTTTGATCCGTGAGCCAACATCAGAAGAAGCCTTTTGCTTCCCTGCCCTCTGACAGCCTAGAGGCTCCTTGGCTTTTGATACTGAACAGAAGCTCCACAGACCTGGAGCAAGCAGGGCTCTACTCATCTGCAATTCTGTCTCCCTTTGCTGCACCAAACCACTGCTTATTAGCAGCAATGATACCTAAAGGCAACAAAAATAGATCAAGTATACAGAGAGAAGCTCTAAAGGACATTGCAATGGGTACACAGAAGGCAGTTTTTGTGTTCAGAGTGCCCCACATTTTTATTTTGACATTAAGTAAACTTTTTGAGGAATTAAATATTCCATCAGTTGTATAATTCTAAGTGCCCAGAAAGCTTGTATTTGTTTAATTTTAAGCTTTATGAGAAGTAGACTACAACAACAAACTTTTAAACATGGTATTCATTCTTGCCATTGGCTCTTGGAAACTGATTGGTTCTCTATTTCCTGCTCTGAAATCTTAAAACATGTTGCAAGTTACATTGAAATCAAATCAGCCGGAAGAAGTTGAGACAAAATATAGAACTCTATACAGCATAAGGCTAATGAATTACAAAAAGCATGGATAATGCTGCCTTGACAAGTATTTAGCCCCCAAATTTACTTGACAAAACAAATCATAACACTTGGTGTTTTTTCTCCTCTTCCAACTGATATGTCAAGGCTTGTTCCTTCAAGGAGGAAAAGTACCTTATGAAATAAACTGCCTTAAGAACTATGAAATAGTAACTCTAACAATGTAGTTAATTTTTCTTGTTTCCTTTTATGCTAGGTATATTCATTTTAATTTACTCAGCATGAATCACCTCTGAAGGAGTTTTTAATATTGACTTTTGGTCTACACTAAACGTGCTTCTTGACACAGTGTACTTGGTCAAATCATGCTTCTGAGCAGTGTTAATGAAGTTTCTATTTGTATAATTTCTTTGCTTGTACCTTCCCTGAAACCTTGGCTCTCAGCACAAGAATACCATGCAACTAAAAAAAAAAATCAGAAGATCTGTCTTTTTCAAAAAAAACTAAATGCTCTATTTCTAAAGTACAATTGCACCAAACATTCAGGATTCCAAGCAAGCTATCAGGAAACATTTTCTAATAGTCCTGCAAGTATCTACTGCCTGATCAAAGCAACGGGCAGAGGGATCATAAACCTCCAGGCTCTGAAGGCTCAAGCATTAAAGCCAGACACTGCATTCCAAGACAGAGAAGAATGGTCACCAGAGATGGTAAAGATTTCACCAAGCACAGCCCTCAGCCATAGAGATCTATCCCAAAAAGTACCTACCAACTCCAGATTACAGCATAATAACCTTTGTTGTGGTGGTCATTTATGTATCAGCTGCCAAAATTAAAGGTGAAGAAGTTCTGCCATGTCTCAGATGAACAGAAGATGCCTATGGCACTGACAAACTGTTTACACTTAGTTCTGCAGATTATGGCACATTCTGGTTCTCTGCTGCTCAGGCACTGCCTGCAAAACCAGAAGAACACATTTTCATCATTTCCAGAGCAATTCAGAACTACCACATAGCCCAGTGGAATTTGATCTAAAGACCCATCTTATCACACCATGTCCTTTGCCACTGGGCTAAGAAAGAAGCAATTGTCACTATCTGTGACCTGGACACGAAGCATTTAATTCTGAGAAAAATCTTCACTTTGTTACTCCAAAAACTCAGCAAGCAAATCTTAGACATACAAGGTCTACCCACATTTCACCTTTACACTCTGTGAGTGAGTCTGGGACCAAAAACCAAGTTCACCTAGTGTAGTTCAATACTCATGTTCAAATAAAACTGATTCTGGTAGAACTTTAGTCAAACTGGCAATTTCTTACTGCCAGCAGCTGAGGGACAGACATTTGCTCTTACAACAACCTCTTTGAAGGACATAACATCACTGCCCCTGAACTATTTTTCCCTTGGCAGCAAAGAAGAGAGGTAGCCAGTGCATGGAATACCACAACTGACTCCTTGAGGATGGTAGACAGGAACTTAAAGAGTTGCTCAAAACACAACAGAGCTATTCAGCCTGACTGGGAATACAGTCACCAGGTAAGACAAAGGTTGATGTAACTGGCACTTCAGATGTCCATCTTCAGCTGACCACATGCATGGGGTTTGGGGGCTGCTGCATGATCCCTTGCTGGTACAAGCTGCTCTTCATATAGCTGTTGCTCCTGGAGGCTGCTGCCCTTTCCATTGAGATGGCAGTCCTAAACCCTGAAGCACTGCATTAGATCTGAGCATGCTATACCAGCTGATAAAATATGCTTAGACACTGTGCTTGAATTTTTAAGAAGCCTCCAACTTTGTTATAGACAGCATGTTGACAATCTACCATTTAAACAAACATTCAAAGAGACTTGTTCTCTGCTTCAATTTATCAGATGTTGGAGCTTCAGGACTTGTAACTGAAACTAGAATCTGTTGAAGCAGCTTTAGTGTCAAGGAGGTGGAGAGAGAGCACTTCCCTCGTTTCAGTTTATTCCACTAGTTCAACCACCCCAGAGAGAAAGGTCATATTTCTTCAGGAATAAACAAGGCGCCAACAAAAGTTGATGTGACCAGCTCTCCCAAAACACAAATCAAGCAATTGTATTCCCCAATCAACCATCCCTAACACTTTCTTTATGAAAGTCACCTTAACCACAAGTTTTCCTTGAAATATTTGCGCTCTAGCTTAACTAGAAGCCTGTGTACTTTCCCTCAATTCCTGCCCTTAAACTACACTTCAAGTGGAAGACAATACCCAAACTCTCACTGCCACGAAGTTGAAAAAAGTTACATCCCATAATCGCATCTCTCTAGTCCCACTTTCCTAACCTTACCAAATTGAAAATACAAAATAAGATGAAGCTAAATATTTAATCAAGTTAAGAAATATGGAAAATGAAACATGCAAGCTGAGTACTAGTTCAGAGTAGCATGCACTTTTAATAATATATTGCAGAAGTCCCCATCAAATGAAGTTAGGGTAATATTCTTATCTCTGAATAATTCCATAAGCAGGGTCTAATACATGTGAAGACAGAGAGCCAAGAATACAACTTCTTATGGGACTCCTCCCTTTTTCAGTGTCTCAGAAGTCAAGATGCATAACCAAAGATCAGACACTACAGAAATCCACCATGCAAGGCTCCTCATGGAGGAAAGATGAGACAGAAACAAAAACACAGAGATTTCAGCCACAGCACTTGAAGGGAATCCCACTGCTGGGGAGCGGTGGAAGCATCATGAGACCTCATCTTCCCACTCTCAAAACAACTATCACAGGATTGGTCAAAAGAATTTAGACGACAGTTCAAGAACATCAAATACCCAAAAAGCCAATCACAGTGCTGAGGTAAGGCAACTGGGAGCCTTGCCTAAATCTACACTTGTTAACACACATCCTCAAATTATTTTTCAGGAAGCTTCAGCTTCTTTCCAGGAACAACTGCAAATATGCAGTTCAGAGAACTCCCAACCAAACAAAACTATTTTGATCAGTCATGATTTCTTTGAAAAAAAAATGAATGAGCAATATAAGTGCAGGAAGAGGTCAACAGACCATTCGGATGTGAAGATGACACTGCTACCAACCAAAGACTCTAGTGACTTCCTGAGTAAGTAATAATGGAGGTGAGTCTAAGAATACACCTATCACACCCACATGAGTAAGCCAGCCAACCCATTACAAAAGGCAAGTCTTATGCCAAAGTCTTCTTTCCTTCCAAACGAGGCCAAACTGAACATGACTCAAATCCATTATTCCCCAAACTACAGGTTATTTTGGTTTCGTGGAACAAAGCTCTTAAACCTCGACCTGTAGAGGCCAAGAGGCACCAAAGGTACACGTTAGTCAAGCAAAGACATCATCCAAGTTTCTTTTACAGTTTGAGAGAAGCCAAAGGGCATGAAATAGGAGATGCAGGAGCCACAACCAAAACAGTTAACTGCTGGGAGAAGCAAGCTCGTGGGGACAATATTTTACCAGAGATCAAGCAGATATCAAGTGCAGAGAAGTGTGCCTAATGCAACACATCTTCTGCAGGCATGAAGGTAGTTCAATTGCCTGTTTTAAGAAAAAAGTGCAACCCCTCCTCCTTCTCCAGTTGTTCTGATAATTTAAGTACACTCTCTTCAGTTCTTTTCTGGGATGACTGTGTCAGATTTCTTATTTGCTGTACTCACAAGAGTGGAACTAGCAACCACAAAAGTTTTTTTGTATTAACAGGAAGGCTGAGAAAGGAATTGAATCTACCTTCACCCATTATGTGTTGCCGCAGCCCTTTGAAGGCTGGCTTCTTAAAGTGTGGAGAAGAACAACACGGGAGTAGAAAAATAATTGTGTCAATTGAAGCCCATAAAGTCCTGAGGAAAGCACTGCCTTTACCATGAATTAACCATCAAGGGATGGCTCGGAAGCCACTTACTTTGACATAAGTATCACAGAGCCATAAAATGTTTGGGTTGGGAGGGACCTTGAAGATGATCTAGTTCCAATCCCCCTGTCATGGGAAAGGACACCCTCCACTAGAGCCGGTTGCTCCAAGCCCCATCCAGCCTGGCCTTGAACACTGACAGGGATGGGGCACCCACAGCTTTTCTGGGCAACCTGTGCCAGTGCCTCGCCACCCTCCCAATAAACAATTTCGTCCTAATATCTAAGCTAAACCTACCGTCTTTCAGTTCAAACCCATTCCGTCTTGTTCTGTCCCTAAATGCTCTTGTAAATAGCCTTGCCCCATCTTTCCTCTAAGTTCCCTTCAGGTACTGAAAGGATATGGAAATACGGGACTAGATCTCCAGAGGTCCTTCCCAACCGTAACAATTCTGTGAAATACAAACAGAGCAAAGCCCAGGGGGCAACTTGGGGCGGAAGGAGAGAACTCTCACCCTTCGCCGAGGTTCCTACAGGAGGCTCTTTGGGGCTAAAAGAGCAGATTAACAGCGCAGCGGCGGCTGTGGCGCGGCTCCCCCTCTGCCCAGGCCGTGCCCGTGCCCCCTCCCGCAGGCCCGGCCCCGGCCCAGCCCCACACCGCGGCCCGCGGCGCGGGGAAAAGGCCCGTACCTTGAAGTACCCGCCCTCGTAGAGCGTGTTGGGGGGCCCGAAGATCGCCACCTCCCAGTTGTAGAGGTCGGACTCGTCGACCAGGGTGATGCGGAAGCCCTCGACCGGCTCCTCCTGCAGCGACTTCAGCTCCAGCATCAGCGCCTTCTGCGAGCTGCTCATCTGCTGCTGGGCCATGGCGCGGCGCGGCCCCCGCCGCCCAGGCTGCTGCTGC
>VZTB01001719.1:128273-146908 GCA_013397245.1 Thryothorus ludovicianus
GGGGTCACAAAATCGCGGCAATGAAACCGTTTGGAAAAAAATATCTGACAGTATCGAGTCCAGCCTATGACACAACACCACCACCAGAGCGCCGCATCCAGTCTTTACTTAAATGCCTCCAGAGACAGTGGCTCCTTCAGCCCCCTGGGCAGCCCATTCCAATGTATAATGACCCTTTCTGTGAAGAAATTCTTCCTAATGTCCAACATAAGCCTTCCCTGGCACAGCTTGAGNCTTTGGGTGACATAGTATAAGAAGGATATAAAGCCATTGGGGAATGTCTGAAGGAGGGATCCAAGGATGGTGAAGGGCCCCCAGGGGAGGCCGTGTGAGGAGCAGCTGAGGTCACTTGGCCCGTTCAGCCTGGAGGGGACTGAGGGGAGCCCTTGCTGTAGTTACAACTTCCTTGGGACAGGGACAGGACAGGCAGACACTGATCTCTGCTCTGTGGTGCCCAGTGACAGGACCCGAGGGGACGGAATCAAGCTGTGTCAGGGGAGGTTTTTTGGATATCAGGAAAAAGGTTTCCACCCGAGGGTGGCTGGGCACTGGAACAGGCTCCCCAAGGAAAGGGACAGAACAGCAAGCCTGACACAATTGTCATTTGGATAATGTTCTCAGGCACAGACTCTTGGGGTGCCCTATGCAGGGCCGGGAGTTGTACTCAGTGATCCTGGTGGTTCCCTGCCAGCTCAGCTTATTCCGTGATTCTACATGCCCTCATCCTGTCGGTGGTTGCCTGGGAGAAGAGACTGATCCCCAGCTACACCCTCCTGCCAGGGAGTTGCCAACAATCTTAAAGACCTGCTGGGTTTCCTCTTCTCCAGGCTAAACACCCTCAGCTCCCTCAGCTGCTCTGCACAGGAGATGGATTCCAGATCTTTCACCAGTTCCATTGCCCTTCTCTGAACTTGCTCCAGCACCTCAATCTCCTTCCTGAGTTGAGGGGCCCAGAAATGGACACAGCGCTTGAGGTGCCTCAGAAGTGCCAAGTACAGGGGAAGGATCATTTCCCTAATACAGCTGGTTTTTTTATTGTTGATCCAAGATAGGATACCATTAGCCTTCTTGTCCACCTGAGCAAACTGCTGCTGTCTCATGTTCAGCTCCTACCAACCAGTCCCCAGATCCTTTCCCACTGGGCAGCTTTCCAGGCATTCTACCCTCAGCATGGAGTGGAAGGAGTTGTTGTGACCCAGGGACAGGACCTGGCACTTGGCCTTATTGAACATCACACAATTGGTCCATTCATCCAGCCTGCCCAGATAGTCACAGGTCTTGAGTAGGTACAACAGGGCATGGTCAGCCCACTGACAGGCACACCTGGTCACAAAACAGATGGTTTTGTACAGAGGATGGTTTTTGAGGAATGAACTCCTATGACTCGGGGCCCCATGAATATCCTGCAGCAGCTCCCAAGCTGCAGTAGGACACAAACAGGCAGCTGCCATCCCTCACCCCAACATGTTGTTCTCACATTCTCCACAGATGTGTGATGTAGTCACACCGTTTCCAGCCTTCCTGCCGTTCCCTGGCTTGGCTAAGGGTGAAAATGCGGCAGAAGTGTAGAGATATATCAACCACTAAACATGAGCCAGCACTTGTTCCTTGGTAAGTATTTAATGAGTAACATAAATAATTTTCATTAAAAAAATAAAGAAAAATAACAGTAATTGTCCAGGAGGAGGATGACCCATTTCTGCTTGGCATTTCTTTCATCCTTCTGTGCATAGCAGGGCTCAGGCCACCTCATAGAGGCACATGGTCATTGGACAAACAGCCTGGATGATGTGTCCCATCAGCCCTACATCATTACATGGCTTTAACCTTCTTCTTTTTTAACCTTCTTCCATCACCTCCCATGCTTTCCCATTCCGATGACAACCCTGTAGTCATGGGTGACAACTGGATCAATCCCCTGCATTTTCCAAAGCTATAGACTTTTCCAAAGGCATAGGACTGACAGCCAGGGCCCCGTATGGTGGGAGATCATGCAACCGGGGCAGCCTGCACTGCAGGGGGACCTTGAAGTCTCTCCCTGACACTTGGCAGCTTTGGCTCCTTCTCCAGACCTTGGCCCAGGGAGGAGAGCAGGAAGCAGATGGTTTTCCCCCAGCTCCAGCTGCTCCCAGGACAAATTTGCCATTTCCCAGTGAAAAGCAAGACATCCTCCCCCTTGTCCCTGAGACTGTTCTGCCTGCCCTTCTCCTGTCTCTTCAGCTTTCCCCAGAGTCGCCCCCATTATACTCTCCAAAGGTGCCCCAGTACTGTCAGTACCTGGTCCAGGGCTTGTGATTGCCTCCAAGCTATAAAATATTCCTTGCAAAATCCCATCTCACTCTGTGTCCCTGTGAGACCTGGCATCAATTTTCTCATGAGTTCTTGCTCAGTGCCACAGGGGTAATACAGAGGAGCATCCCTGTCTGTCCACAGCTTGACTAACTGCTGAAATAAAGTGTGTGTTCCCCTACAGGGACAGGTCAGTCACTGGCACAGGTCAGTGGCTGTGGCTCACTCTTCACCACCTTGGAGTGAGCTCAGATTTACTGAAACCTGCTTAATTCAGCTCTCACTTCCTCAGCAGGGGGCTTGAGGGCTGGTTCATAAAACACTGTTTGTAAGAGATACTCCTTGTAGGCTGGGCAGTACCATGCTGTGTGTGTTTTCTGGTGGAAGTTCGAGCCTGTGTTCTTTTTTTTATGTCAGTGGAATAGAACAGAAAAGAATTGACCATTTCTCTTGGGAGTATAGCAATCATCCAGTTCAACTGCCTGACTAATTCAGGGCTGACCAAAAGAATGTTGTTCAGGGCATTATCCAAATGTCCCTTAAACACTGACAGGCTGGGGGCATTAGCCACCTCACTTAGGAAGCCTTTTCCAATGTCTGTCCACCCACTCTGCAAAGAAATGCTTCCTGATGCCAAGCCTAAACCTTTCCTGGCACATCTTTGAACCATTCCCACGTGTGCTATCACTGGGTACCAGGAGGAGCTCAGGACTTGCCTCTCCACTTCTTCTCAGCAATCTGTAGAGAACATTACCTAGAGCCCTCTTTTTCCAAACTAGACAAACCCAAAGTCTTCAGCTACTTCTTGAAAGATATTTGTCCAGCCTTTTCACCACCTTTGTTGCACTCCTCAGGACATACAGATCTTTGCATGCTTCTTAAATTGTCTTTAGTTGTGGGACATAACTCATGTTTTGACTTCTGTGCTGATTCTAGCCAGCAAAGACCTGTTCTGTTAATAGGGCATCCTAGATTGCTGGTAAAACATAGATTTGCTCATGCTTGGAGAAAAATGTACAGGAGCCAAGCTCTTTTGGTACTGCACTGCCCTCAAAACATCTTTTCTTGCAGCCTGACTCCAGCACTGGCTTTGTCTGAACCTGCCTAATGCTGGAAGAGATGGAAGAAGCAAAGTTGGGAGTTATTCAGGATTTATCTCCGCCTGCTGCCTGTCTTGAATGTTAACACAAGATGTAATCGTGCAAGGCAGAAAGTAAAGCAAGACCTGATGTATGCAAGAGAGCAGACTGCAAAATTTCCACCAGGTCTGCCTTTAGAAAGGATATTGGTCTTTTTCCCTCTGATTTTTTTTTTCTTTTCCTGCAAAAACATTCAGCACTCAAAGAAAATAGAAACTATTGAAGCAACAGAGCGTTTTGAAGCCTGTGCAGCCTGGCAGCCCCCTCCAAGGCTCCTGCCTGCATTTCTGCCTTTGCTTCCAGGGAGGCTCAGCTGCTCTGCCTGGTGTCCTCTTCCCTGAACACAGGCAGCCCTGAGGCTAGCATTACTTTTTTGGTTTATCATATGGTGTTTCTCCCCTCCAATCATATCTGATATATCATAATGAAAGGATGAAGCCATCTCCTCCTCCTCCTTCTTCAGCTGCTCTCCCATGGATGGTCACTGCTCACCTGCAAGCAGGGCTTTAGCTGGGGTATGCTCTGCCACAAACAGTATTGTTCTTCTATTTTATTTTATTTTCACCTGAATGAATCAGTTTGTTCATTGGGCTCAGAGAATAAAAAATAGAGTTTGACATGGGTACATGGGGCTCCAGGAAGGGGAAGTCTCACTGGGAGAGGAGGAGGCTACACATACCATTAATCCAGTCCCCAGCAGCAGAACTTGTCACTGTAAACTGGACCTCAAGGTGCCACCAGTGCAATAGGTTAAATCTGACTTGAAAACTTCTAAGTCCTTTCTGCTTTGTTCTTATCAGCTGTTTTTAATATCTTTCTTCCTCATTTTTTCTTTCTTCCTGTGAGCTGTGTTCACAAAGGATGACAAACTGAGAGTTAACTCCTCTGCTTAGCAACAGCAGAAGCTTTGAAAATACAAACCTGTCTTGGTGTCACATTAGAGGGTTAGTGCTCCATGAGCTGTCAGAGAGAGAGAGGACAAGAGGTGGGAAGATGTGGGAGTGCCTATGTGACTCCATTCTTAGGACAGCATCTTCTCATGTGATACTTTTCACTGTTTTATCTAATTTCTTTCCTGAGTGGCTCAAAGGATGAGATACCTCCTCCTTCCCTAGGGGAACTGGATTCCCCTGGGATAAAAGACAATACCATCAACACCATTTTGTCTCCTCCTGCCTCCTCCCTATGTACTGTGCTTTGGTGAAGCATCAACAGGGATCCTAGGGACTCTGGGCTGGACTTTAACACCTTCCTACCCCCAGCAAGTCAGACGGTGAAGTGATGAAGAAGATCAGGCAGGGGGTAGAAGTTCTGCTTAGCTTACTGCTACCCCGTCAGGAGCCCTTTATAGCTCAAAGAACAAGCAGCTATTCCTTGGACTGTACTGAAACACAGCAGGACACCTGGAGGCCCACCTCATTACTGTCCTGCCCCAAAGTTGGTTCTAAACAGCCTACAATATATTTGTCCAACAGTTCTCTAGTATTTGTCCTTCAGACTGCCCAAAGTGGAAATGCACGTGCTCCTAGGTCAATGTGGTTCAGCTATGGACTCAGCTCCTCCTCCTATTAGAGAGGTCATGGCTCTCCCCACTGCCCAAATTTTACCCTGCTTTTTCTTGCCAAGACCACTGTAGGGGTATGGAAAACAGAGAGAGGAGTCAGGATTATGTCCCCTGTCTCCTTCCTGGAGTGCCATTGCCCTGGCTGGGTGCAAACCTCTGGCTGAGGCCGTGGAGGTGTTGGCAGTCCATCGTTCCCACAGCAGCAGCACACATTGCCCATGGGAAGAGGGGAAACAGCACCTGGGGTTTGCTGGCTGGTTTTGCTGCCCTGGAGGGGCAGTAACAGAGGAATCTGGGGTTTCTTCTTTTATTTACAATAGATGCCTCAGTCCCAGACCAGACAACAGAGAAGCACTGTCATAATGGACCTCAGTCCCAATATAAATGCCCTGATGCCAAAGAAAGATTTCTCCATAAAACTCCCTTGAGCATTTAGTGAGGAAAATCAAAGTTTGATTATCTGGTCTGCTGCCCAAGTGAACAGTGGAGTATTACTGCATGGGCTGTCTTACCTCAAAAAAAAAAAAAAAAAAAAAACCCCCCCAAAAAAATAAAGTCATACAAGTGCCCTCACCTTCACATTGATACCTATAAAGGTTCCTCTGTCTGGGGAGCAGAGCATAGAATAAAAGTCTGTCCACAATCCTCCTTCTGGCTCTCTTTCACCTGAAAATGGGGCAAGCTGATCCTCAGGCAGAACTCATCACAGGGATGAAAAGATGCTTTTGCGCATCAGTCAGTAGCATCTGGGTTAACAGGAGCCTCCTACATCAAAGTAGCCACTAGCAGAGTAATGCAAAGTTTGGAAGATTCAGAGCAAAGAGAAGAAAAATGAAGATGAAAACAGATTTTTAGTGGAGCTTTTTCTTTTTTCCTATTTTGATTTGGCCTTTTTTCTGCTTGTTTTAATTTGAATAAAGTTTTCTTTACTTTTTTTTTTTTTTCTTTTGGTCTTTCGACTCCAGTTTGCTCTTTTAAAATGGATGAAGTCCATCACAAGGGCTTGATAAAAGAGTGCTGTTACAATGCCTGCTGCTCCTATTCAGTTGATGAATAAATTATAAGTGCATTACAATGCTATTTCAGCTGTGATTCCAGGGCCTGAGGAGTGTAATGGCTGTGACCTTAGTGGTTTGAATTTCCAAGAGTTTGTGTACCTGGCTACTCAGGTCACCTTACACCTTTCATTCTGGGCTCAGTGTGCAGAATATCTGAATATCTGAGCCTTTTCAAGCTGCCAGCTATAGGGACAGTGCTCCAGCTGCCCACTGGGCTGGTGGTATGTGCTGTGGTCTTCAGAGATTCATGATCTCACAGAATCATAGAAAATGCTGAGTTGGAAGGGACCCATCAGCATTCTATTGAAGCCTGAAGTGACTGTTACCCCCCTCCAAAGCAGCAATCTGTGCAAAATAATTCTTTATTGATGGGGCTTTGACTGGGATATCCATATTGTTCAGTCCCAGCAATAGTTTCTGTGTTGGGAGCTGGAATTTTAGGTTCTTCTTGCTGCACAGGACATCCCTGTCTCCAGAATTCTGGTGTGGCTGAGATGGTGTGGATGCCAGCGTCGCTGGGATAAGGTAGCATGGCATGTGCTCTGGAAGATTTATCAGCCTAGGCCAACATGGGTTCACCAGACCCTGCTTTTACCCTCAGAGCAGGCAGCTCCTTGTATTTCTGTAGAAGCCATGGTGAGGACGAACAGCATTTTTCAGAAGGTAAGTGAGGGGGAGGAGAAAGCTCTCTGGTCTTTGATATCAGCTAATATCAGATATCAGATAATGGCACGTTATCAGCTGCTATCAGCTGAGCTTACAATGCTCTCACTCATTGCCAAACCTTGGGTGGTCTCTGTGGGCTGATCTCCAGCAGCAATGCATTCCCCTTCAGCCAGTAACTAAACTGCAGGCCCAGCAAAGTGGAGATGAAGATGCACAGCTCAGGTCCTGCCCAAGGCCTTGAAAACTGACTACAAGAAGACTCCCTTAGGAAACAGCAGGAGCCAAGTGAGTTGAATTGGACCTTGCTTTGCTGAGGTTAAATTTGGCCTTTTCATGATCCTTCCCACAATAAGTGTGAACAGATCCAGACGAAGAGAACCAAACTGCAGCATAAGCACCAAGCCTAAGGGATGGCCAGCAGGCTTGGGTGGCTGAGTAGCAGAGAAAATCTCTTGGGTGAAAAGGTCCAGAGAGTGTTGGGAGGGGGGGAATCCTCCCTTAGGATTCCTACCTCCAACTTCCTAACAAAGAGATGTTCCTCTAAAAAACTGCTTGTAGAGCTCATGTGGCACATGCAATGTCTCACTCTGCTCTATGCACCAGTAGGTTGTGAGGTCTGGAAACCACTCTGTGCTGGGTGTGAAGCAGAAATGGGGAGGGGAGCAATACTGCTCTGTGCATTTGTATGTAGAAAGGAAGAGGCTGAATCACCGTGAGGGTAATTAATGCAAATTTCCCAGACAGGTGAACAAGTCTGGAGAAGCCTTCCTGCCTGGCCTGAGCATGCTGAGAGATGCTGTCATCTCCACCCTGGGGCTTGCTGTCCCATGAAAATTTGGAAAGAACTTAAAAAAACAAATTTGGGGTCTTAAAAAAACAAATAGAAACCACAAGGCTGAAACCCTTCAGCATTATCCACGCTCACACACCCTCTTGGAGAAGGGAGCGATGGGAGCCTGCAGGGACTTTTCAGGGGTTTGATTGTCTTCCTCTTGCTTCCACCAGCTGCTCTGCATTCCTGTCCCCTCCAACCACCCCTTGCTGGTTACCCCATTTCCACCAGGACCTTGCTTCAGACCTTGGGGCAACCACAGTTATATTCCTTCCTTTTTTTTTTTTGACTGAAGCTGGACGGCTCAGACCTGCAAAAGGGTCCTGGGGCATGTGGACAGAGTAGAGCATGGCTATGCCCTGCAGGTTCTGTCCCTCAATGCTTTGTTGTGCCAACATCTCAATCCCCATCTACAGCTGCCTGCAGGGCCAATAAATCTCCTTTAGGCTTGTTTACCTGCTGTGAGATTTCCATTAATTAACCTCATGCTTCTCCATCCTGCTGGAAACTCATTGGACACACCAACCTGAACTCTCAATCCACAGTAGGTTTGGCATATCCCATTTCCTTGTCCCATCTAGATCTCAGATCTTCTGCCTGGCCTATAGGATGAGTTTTTTCTCTCTTCTAATCTTCAGCTGTCAATTCAAGGACAGGAAGGGTGCAAAAAGAGCCAACAGCCATGTTTGTGTCTGGATGCACCTCGGGGACAGTCCATTCTGCAGAATTCCCATTTTAAGGGTGGAGAAGGCTGTGATGCTGTCCCAAGCAATAAGCTGTGGTTTTTATCTCAAATGGGTTTGTTTTTCTGATGTGTGGACATTTCAAGGATCTAGAAGAGTGAGGGTTTAAGAGCTAAGCCTTTGCAACTGGACCCTTATTTGCACAGTGCTTTAAATTAATATGCTTTTCTTCTTGTCTTTGACACATTCACGGGTGCTGCAGCAGAGGCTTTCAGCTGGGTAAGCTGTGGTCCTGTGGGTCTGCATCTCCTTATCTCCAAGATAATCAAATCTGTAATCGAGAATTATTAAAAAAGATATTTGCTTTTGTCCTCGGAAGTTAAAAAAACTGTGAACATACTTGCCAGTGGTCAAGAAGAATCAAAAAAGGGAACATTTTAGCTATTTCTCCCTTCCTGCTGCCCCTTTGGTAAGAGAGTGGGATAAAGCAGAAAAACCTTGTGGGGTGGAGGCCTGAAAAACCTCTCTCTCCTCAGGAAAATTGTACAGAGCAGGCACTGCAAGATGGGAATCAGAGGAATCAGTGAGGACTTTCTGAGAAGCAAATTCTTCTCTCTGCAAACAAGCAGCCAACATTCCATGAAGGCCACAAAACTTAGATTAAAGCCTTTCTCCACCTCAAGCATGTTTTTCTCTCAGCATCCATTTTTAATGTATTTATCTCTTTTTTTTTTTCTTTAAGTGCAGCACTGGTGAGCATTGCCAGGACACTCAGATCCTTCCCTAAGCATCAGAACACATGCTTAGCTTCAGAAATGCAGAGTTTTTCCCTGGAGTGAGACATATTTTCATTTACTTGAACGCTTATGAGCAAAATAAATTAGAAGGGAAGGTTTACAAACAGTGTGTCTAGCTTGTCCTTATAACAGTAGAAAGCTACTTTTTCCAAAGCAATTTTCAATGCCATAGGGCATTTTTCTGTGAAGTCTCTTCATACATATGATAATATTGTCCCATTGACTCTGCTGCCCCAACCTCCTTTTTGTTTACAATCATCCACATACTGACTTTCACATATAGATGAAATTTATATACATGTATTCTTCTTTCACATCTGCTTCCTGTCTAGAAACATGCAAAAGCTGTCAAAAGCTCTGATAACAGAGAACAATCAAATTACCCTGCTGTTACTCCTCATATTCTGATGATTAATAAATAATAAAAGCCATTTGAGTAATATTCTATCTGGGGCTCTTGGAAAATAGGAGCTCCTGAAGCTCCTGACTGTTCCTATCCATGGAGGTATTTCCAAAACCTTGGTAAAACAAGAGAAAACAAAAGGATTCTCACTTACTGAATCATGGAATCAGAATGGTTTGGGCTGGGAGGGATCTTTAAAGGCCATCTGGTTTCACCCCCAGCAGGGAGCAGGGACATCTTCAACTAGAACAGGTTGCTCAGAGCCATGTCCAGCCTGGTCTTGATGTTTCCCGGGATGGGGCATCCACTGCCTCTCTGGCAGGATGTAGTGGTTTAGCCCCAGCCAGCAGCTAAGCCCCAGTCTCTGGTGGGATCGGGCAGAGAATCGGAACAGTAAAAGTGAGAAAACTTGTGGCTTGAGATAAAGACAGTTTAACAGGAAAAGCAAAAGCCACATGTGCAAGCAAAGCAAAACAAGAAATTAATCCACTGCTTCCCATGGGCAGGCAGGTGTTCAGCCACTTTCAGCAGAGCAGGGTTCCATCTCTCATAATGGAAAGACAAATATCACCACTCCAAATGTCTCCCTACCTCCTTCTTCCCCACACTTTATATACTGAGCATGATTTCATATGGTCTGGAATACCCCTTTGGTCAGTTGGGGTTACCTGTCTTGGTTGTGTCTACCCCCAGCCTCTTCTGCACCCCCAGTGTTCTTGCCAGCATGGTGGTATGAGAAGCAGAAAAGGCTTTGGCTCTTTGTTACTGCTCAGCAATAACAAAAACATGTCTATGTTATCAACAGTGTGTTCAGTACAAACTTAAACACAGCCCCATAACTGTGAAGAAAACCAACTGTGAAGAAAATTAACTCTACCCCAGCCACTGTACTCTACATCAGCACAGGTCTGTGCTTCTTTTTATACCACAGACCCCAGCTCTGGGTGCAATGCTCCAGTTGGGTCTCAGCAGAGCAGAGGGGCAGAATCCCCTCCCTGCCCTGCTGCCCACGGGGCTCTGGATGCAGCCCAGGACACGTTTGTCTCTCTGGGCTGGGAGTCCCATGGCTGGGGCATGTCCAGCCTCTCACCCCCAGCACCCCCAAGTCCTTTGGGCAGGGCTGCTCTGGGGCTGTTCGTGCCCTGTGCTGATACCGGGGGTTGCCCCAACCCAAGTGTGCATGGTCCTTTTGAACTTCATTAGATTCTCTTGGGCCCACTCCTTGAGCTTGTCCGGGTCCCTCTGGATGGCATCCCATCCCTGCCTGTGCTTTGTGGTCATCGGTTTGATAATGGAGTCATTTGAGTCATATTTTATTGACATTGCATGTGGCTGCTGAGAGAGACCCAAGATTTTAAGGGTTTCAGGTGTGTGTCAGCACTGACACTTTGACACACACAGATATTTTGTACACAGAGAGAGGGATGACAATGCTTTTCAGAGCCCTTGGTGTACAGGGCACAGTGTACAGCCTTCCAACGGAAAATACTAAGATGGGCTTGAAGACTTGTAGGCTGTTTTGGGGGCAGTGTACTTGCCTCTTTTATAGACACAGCTGTAAAAACAGACAGAAGATTGAAAAGTGTTCCTATCTGTTGGGACAACATTGAATTCTGCTCCTGCCAGTCCATTCCTCATACAGCTCTCGGGGCATCATGACCGTGAAGCCCATGAAGATAATGCAGAAGCTTTCAGAGCCTGATCTTGCAGCTGTGTCTGGGTCAGCTGAGATGAGCTATGCCTGCTTTAGGTATGTATTGCTTTGAATATTTTCCATTTTTATCTCATTTTCCTATGTCACAGGAACGAAAAAGGAGATTTGGAAATTCTCACTGCCAGGTCATGGTTTCCTTCTGCCTTCACTTTATCTCATGACCTTCAGGGTAGGTTTCTTGGCTTGAGAGCCAGCAGCTGCTGCTCTATCAAGGCACTGCACTATGTGATTCCCCAGACACTACCTTATCTCCAGGCACCTGCTTGCACAGGTCCTGATAGGCACTATCTTCTGTCCCCACCTGCTGGGGCCCACGTGTCATGTCCCTCCCCCAAAACTTCCAGGAGGTGCTTTGCACAGCACAGCAGTGAGATCTTGGGGCACATTCACACAGGTAGATAGCAAACTTGTCATGGCCAACAGCAAGTTTCAGTCCTGGGTGCTTCTCTGTCCTGGAACCTAGAAATAGCCCACAAGGACTCATCTATCCCAGCACTTCCTTTCATGCAAGTTCACCCTTGGAAGGGTGTAAGGACAAGTGATACTTCCCCATAATATCTCCTCAACCTGCCACATTTTTGTGTGACTCAGACTCCCCGAGCTAGAAATGTTCTTATACATAATAGCCTTCAGTAAATTTTTCTCCCATTAATTTGTTTAGTTATTTTTGAAGGCAGGTAAATTTTAAGCATTTGCAACATCCCGTGCCAAACAGCTGCCCAATCTAATGATCTGTTTGGGTGCAGAATAAT
Organism: Thryothorus ludovicianus; assembly: GCA_013397245.1. Lineage (NCBI taxonomy): Eukaryota > Metazoa > Chordata > Aves > Passeriformes > Certhiidae > Thryothorus > Thryothorus ludovicianus. The sequence goes on from VZTB01001719.1 coordinate 140,171, forward strand.
TTCTTTGGGGCTTGTTTTGATCTTGCCACCTGATAGCTTTTTTGATGCCCTCATCCTCACAGTGGAGAAAATGATAAATGGTCCTTTTCTATCTAATCACACTCTGCCCCTTGTAACTTTGTAATCTGTACTATAACCTTTCCTGTGGTGTCTTTTTGTCGCAGATTCCCAGCCTGCACAGCTGTTCCTTCCATGGACACAGAGACCTTGCAGTGTTATGATCATCTGAAAATTGTTTCCCTTTTCTCTCCATTCCTTTCATAACAAGCTCCATGAGTCTTGGATACAACTCCATAGGTTGTTTAAAAACAAACCAAAGGGAAATTCCTCAAAGTGAGATGCCCACCATCTGCCAGGCGACTTCAAATTGTCCTGTGCCCGTACTTTCTTCCCTGGATGTTGCTGCTGTCCTCACACAGACTGCAAGTCCTGCTTCCTGTGGGATCTATCTCTTAGTGTTTCCTCACACAGCCGGCAGAGGGGAGGCAAAGGAAACCCCAAATGACAGCAGAGTCATTCATCCCCAGGATAAAACTTGGGTACAATAACCAATCTGTTTCAGGACAGAGACTCATCTCCCAGGGGGCAAGGAAATCTTTTGCCCATGGCTTGGTAATGCACAGCACGGCAGGAAGAGGTATCATTCAGCTGGTAGGTATGCCTGTTATCCCTGGGCTTTGGGACTTTTGGATCCACCTGAACGTTAGATAGCACAAAGCCCTCAGCTCTCTGTGCAGCTGTCGGCGCCTCCAGGAGGCATCTGGCCTCACTCTGTGTTCCCCTGACTCATCTTGGGGCATGTCTCTCCCTGGTTTCTAAGCTAGGACAGGTAACTTCTACTCTTTGATTTCAAACAAGACTAAATGTCAGCCAAGATTTGCCAAGATTCCCCAAAGCTGATGCCCAGTTTTTATTTTGGTGAAAGAACCCTCATATAGACATCAAAGGTGTCTTCCCTGTGGGAAGAAGATACCTCTGACCTAAGCAGACAACAGCTCTGGCTTGCAGAGCAGCCTTGCAGGGGCTTTAAGGGCCAGTAAAGAGGTGCTCATCCCAGCCCAAAGCCAGGGTGCTTCTCCCTTCCGGCCCCAAAAGCACACCATAGGGTGAGGCCATGTGCTGGGGACTCATCTCAGTGCAAAAGGAGGATTCAAGACTCACAGGGTAAGTCTTGCAAGGTGTTCCTGGAGCAGCAGAGCTTTGAACCTGATTTCTGGTAGCACCTTAGGTGGAGGCTTGAGTAGTTAGTAATGTGGTTCAAAATGCCTCAATGTCTTCCTCCCCACGGTAGAAGATGTTGGTCTTTCTCCTCCACCCAGTTGAGCTGCCAAATTCCACAAAACAGTTCTGAAACCCCTGCATCTGGAGGTGAGGCAGCCCCTGTGGGCTGAAAATCCCAAACTAGGAGGGATGTGACAGAGACACAGTCAACACTTGCTTAATCTCTGTTTCTATGAGAAGCAAAAGCAAAATGGAGAACTTCGAGGGAATTTCCTGAATGCTCTTCCTGAATTCCTGAATTTGCATTCCAGCAAAACCCTCCACTGCCTTGCTTCTGTTCTCCTTCAGGCGAATGAGGATGTAACATACCTGTCTTGAAGAGTCATTGGAATGGGGGGGCTGGACCAAAGAATAAAAAAGGCCAGAGCTGTTAAATCTGAGTCAGGTATGCTTGAAGATTTCAATTAATCAAGTTGTCATCATCATCATCATCACCACCATCACCTCTGATGTTTGCTGATGTTTGCTCAGCAATATGCAAGTTGGATTTGGATGAAAGGTGGGGAGGACACTCACATTGCCAGGTGATTTGGCACTCAGAGGTTTAAGCTATGAATAAATAAAACTCACATTTGCATGTTCCTGGCTCTCTCCACTCCCTATTGTCTCAGGAGCTGCCCTGAAGACTGATTTTTTTCTGTTGTGGTTGGGAATCAGAGTGCTATTCCACTGCAGGGAGATTACCGAGGGATTCTTTGGTGGGAGAGGCAAGGTGTACCAACTCACCACTGATAAAACATGACAAGACTGCAAGAGAAAAAGGGGCAGAGCTTGTCCTTTCCTTCAATGCCTCCAATGTGAGTTTTAGAGACTGCAGGTTGTTTTTGACTACCAGAAAAAAAAAAAAGAAAATGTTTTCTCCTCCTTGTTGCTATGTGTAAAGCCAACCCGGCAACAGACAGGAAATAAGGAAAATTTGCTCTCTTGCCTGTTGCATAAAGCACACAAAGTGACCAGGGAATAAAAACAAGGTACACAAAATAATCTACGCAAAAGGCAAATTGGTAATTTAGGAGGAGGCAAAACAGCCGGTACATTTCAAAGCATATCAACTTCGCATTAGTTCTCTTTATGTAACTAAAATCAACACAGTTTTGAGATAAAGCTGTCACAGACTGACTTTGGGCAGTCAAAATCAGTCTCTCCCTCTCTGCCCCGACATATATGTATGGATTTGTCAAGCTTTGTTTTTTTTTTTTTTTTAATCATATAGGGTGTCTAACACACCATCTCAGCATTTGACCCCCCCCAGGACAACTGTGGCTGTTGTATCATCCTGTGAACCTCAGCATTGCCCTTGCAAAGCCCTGAAATAGCTGCTTCTGCTGGTGGGGGGTGATGCAAAGTAATTTCCATGTCCCAATGCACATGTCTGAGACCTAATGAACTAGGTGAGACTTAACCAACCATCCAAGAAAAGAGTGATGATTGAGACTCGTTTTAATCGATGCAACATTGTTTTGCCTGGGTGGTCTCTGAGCCCCAGGAGTGTCCTGGGTATCCCTCTGACCCCATCCCACAGGCAGTGTCTGGGCTTCAACTCTCCTTGGACCTTATTTTTTCAGCTGAGTGTCTGCCTGAACACCAGGGTGAAGCCCTTGAGGTTTTGTTTAAAACTTCAGTGTTCTGAAGTTAAAACTACAAACATCGACTTCATCCCACCCTTTTGTCTTGATGAAGTCCTCCACCTCTTTGCCATTGTGAAGATTGCTCAGGGGCTACGTGTTTCTGATACAGCCATACCTGGGATGGACAGTCAAACATTATGGGACTGTGTCATTAGCCTGTTTGCCAGGTTATTTTTGGGAGTTACAAATGACTCTGCCATGTGTTAATACTTGAGAATTTAAAGCACTTGAAAATACTACAGAAACCAAAGGGAGGAACTATTCAATCCTAGAGTGAAATGCAGATTTATTGAAGTGGGACAGAGCCTCCACTCTGCAGAAGCAGCAAAAAACTCCATCAAATCTGGGTGAAACTGCCAGTCAGTGAGAAGTGCCACGTCCTGGTGTTATCATTGGGATGAGGTTTTGAGGTACTTGGTAAAACAAAACAGCCATGTCCATGGGCTGGCCAAAGAGAATTAGGGGATGCATGCAAAAGTCTTGGAGGGGGCAAGCTCTGAACAGGAGCTGGCTTTGCCTGCAGACATCTGCAGGTGATACCAAGCTACAGGACCGTGCCAAGATTTTTGCTGCAAGTTCAGCTCTCCACAGCTGCCAGGGGAGCGGAGCATTTCCACAGCAGTGGGAGGATGAGCTGGTGCGGGGGTTAAGCGGACACAGCACAAGTCGGGATCAACGTGACCGCCAAACCTGCTCGGCAGCCGCATCGACCGCAGCCCCTTCCTGGCAGCTGCGCGTGATGCCGGCAGCATTCCTGAGGCCAGAGGGAGCAGGGAGGTGTGTGTACACAGGTGTGCGTGCGGGGCTGCACTCGTGCGCTTTGAGCCGTGTGCTGGAGGGCATCACCACCGTGGTGGGCTGCGGGCTGGCGGCGCTCAGGTGCTGCTCCCAGGAAAGAAGACAGCACCAAGGATGTGGTTCCACATGCTCCCAGTGGTCCCTCTCTCTGCCAGTGTGGCAGAGTGGGATTTTCCCAGGGTTGCACTGATGCCACACTGCTATCTGTCTATGCCTCTTAGGAAAGCTAGAGCTCCAAAGGGTCATGTCGAGGAGATGGTGGTACACAGTTTGGGGATGCTCACCATTGTTGAAAACCCACCTGGGAATGGCTTCAGGAAGTCATGGATTTCTAGGGACAAAGTGCAGGGAACATTCCTCTAATTCCCTACATGTTTCTGGGCAGCAAGGATGAAGCATAAAATGAAGAAGGAGCTCAGCAGTAGCTCTTTGGGCAAGGCAGGATAGGAGGAGGTGCATGATGCCTGCAAGGGCGGCCACATGGTATGGAATGCAGGAACATTTTTTATTAATGTTACTACTATTAGCATTGTAGGATTGGGTGTAATTAATGACTCACTATGTGCTGAAATGCTTTATTAAAGAACCTGTTCTGGGGCAAGCATCAGTGGTCCTGCTCCCCACTGCAGAGCTGCCTAGGCTGCCCTGAGGTGACACATCCAGGAGCTGACCTGTCCTGTTCCCCACCATCCTCTGAACTCCCCCCTGTGCCCCTAGAACAGACCCTAAATTCATTCTTCCACACCAGTTGGGCATTACACACCATCCCAGGAACAGCTGTGGTGCATAGGGGATGATGAGGGATTTGCACAATGGACACCCCAGCAACCCACCCTGGACCCCTGAGTGAGTCCCTCCTCCCCTGCTGCTCTCAGGCAGTATGAGGATGTGCCCTTGAGGATAGGGATGACCAAACTGGTTTGCCCAGCCTTCCCAAAAGTCCTGCACAGGGCTGTAATTACCCTCCCCTTAAAAAAGAGAGGAGCCTGACATGGCAGGTATGGCCAGACCCCCGCAGGTGTCTGGCAGTGAATCACTGGGGGAGTGGAGCAGAGCTGAGTGTGGCAGTCCTGGCCCTGTCAGGAAGGAGGAGGAACACGAGCTCCTCCTCCTCAAGAAACTGGATTTTTTTGGTAACAGGGAGGAAAAAGACCTCCAAAGTTAGGAGCTAATTCTGACTTGGAGGAATAACTGAGGCTGCACTCAGGAATTACTTGCAAAACTGGAGGTAAATGTCCACACTAACTGGAAGTCAATTTTGGAGGCAACTTTGGAATGCAGGGGAGTGTGTGCACAGATGCAGACGGATGAAAGCGGTTTGTCTACCCAGCTCAAGGTTCAGGATTAAGCCCGAGGAATCTGACCCAGGTCACTGAGATGGAGGAAAAAGTGATTTGGAGGTTATAATCAGCAAAAATCCTTTCCTAGGATCCTCTGGAGAGGGTTGGGAAGTTGCTGCTGATGGCTGGGATCCAGAGAGGCTGTAATTCAGCAGCCAGGCAGGAACTGCCATGAGCAGTAACGGGGACCAGAAGCCTCGTGTCACACCTGCAGCCACCACCTGCATCCCTGCCACAAGCTGCTTGTGTGAGGGTTGTGCTCCCCAAAAACAGCAGCTCATGTCTCCAGACACTCCTTGGAAAGCAGTAGCCAAATGCCCACCTGCAGGAGTCCTTGTAGCTGAGCTGACATAAAGCTGAGACCTCACTTCCAGGAGATTTCCCTGCAATGAAGTCATTAAATATGAGGGAGGGATGAGAGGCTTGTGGGGCAGTGGTGCTGGTGGCTGCCCCAGCCAAGCAGCAGGTCGGATCCAGCCTTCCTTAAGAACAGGAACAGTGCCTTGAGCAGGAGCTTGGCACCTTGATGTCCCAGGCAGAGATGCTGCAGTGTGTGGAAATGAGCTCTGCAGCTGGGCAGGACACGGCACTACTCTGCTTTCCCTGGCAGATGGATGGGTGAGAGCCTGCCCTGCTCTGAGGCTCTGTTTGCAGTCAGACCTGCAGGGCAGAAAGCAGCAGCTGCAAACATCCTCTGAACACAGCTGGTTTCCCACCCCCTGCCTCCAACAGAGCTTAACTTTTACCCTAAAGCTGCTTGTTTTCCTCCGATAGCCTACGAGCAGTGGGTTGATCTGGCTTAGGGGTCCTCTGAGGGGGACGGAGCTCAGCTGACTTGACTGAGATCTCTGAACTGCCATGTTTACCTTCAGGATGGGTAACTGATCTTCTACCCTCTGTCTTAACATGCCTACACATTTGCTCTTGAAGAGATCCTGCTTGTGGTGTTCTCATACTGCAGGAAAAAAGTGGCAATGAGTGTGGCCAGGGTTGAGGGAGAACTTGGGCCTGGCATGGGGATGACAGACTCCAGGGATGCTATCCCAGAGCAGCCTCTCTGGAGAGTGACAGTCCCACTGGAACACAGCATCTCTGATTCATAGTAGGATGTAGAGAAGTGAATTATCTGACTGCACTTATGCAAAAGCCATCCAAACAACTAAAAAGAGAATTAAAATTACCTGGGTCCAAAATCTGTTCAGGGACACAGACGGCATGGTCTTTTAAATGCCCTGACAACCCAAATATGATCGGGCTCGGTGTTCAGAGCTGCTTTTGTAAAGGCATATATATCTAATTTATATAACGGAGATATTCCTCCCACTCCAGTAATCTGCATGGAGGATGCCACTGGCTCCTGGTGTCCGGCTGAAGCTGGCCAGGAGGATGATGACTCTCTGTGCCCGCTCCTCCAGGCCAGAAGGGTTTTCCTGGCTCCCGGTGCCCGCTCCTCCAGGCCAGAAGGGTTTTCCTGGCTCCCGGTGCCCGCTCCTCCAGGCCAGAAGGGTTTTCCTGGCTCCCGGTGCCCGTACCTGCCGGCCAGGCCGGCTCAGTCTCTCGCCAGGCCACACCCAGGATATCCACCCCTCGATTAAGCATCAAGTACCACAACCGGGATCTTCGGCGCGCAGGCGGCTCGGCGCTTGCCCGCCTAAAGGCGGAAGTCCGTCGCACTGCCCCGAGAGCCGCAG
>VZTB01001719.1:147966-176451 GCA_013397245.1 Thryothorus ludovicianus
CAGCAGAGCAGAGCAGAGGGGCAGAATCCCCTCCCTGCCCTGCTGCCCACAGGGCTCTGGATGCAGCCCAGGACACGTTTGTCTCTCTGGGCTGGGAGTGCCATGGCTGGGCCATGTCCAGCCTCTCACCCCCAGCACCCCCAAGTCCTTTGGGCAGGGCTGCTCTGGGGCTGTTCATCCCCCAAGCCAGGTTCAACACCTTGCATGTGGTCTTGTTCAACTTCATGAGATTCTGATGGACCCACTCCTTGAGTTTGTCCAGGCCCCTCTGGATGGCAACTATCCCTCAGGTGGTTCTAACACTGGTGATTTTTATGAGGAACAGCTTTGATCTCCTAGTGACTTGCTGGTGTCAGTGGCAGGATCTCTAGGGCCTGGTTTGTGGTGGGAACCCATGTGGTTGTTTCCTGCAGCTGATTCTCTGTCATAGAAACAGCCTTCCTGAAAGCTGTACTTGTGTGAGTTACATCAGCATGTTTTGCCTGGACCTTGGTTGGGATGGAGATGATTGCAACCCAGCATTCACAGAACATGGCAGGAACTGATCAAACTGCCAGCTCCAGACAGGGTTTATAGAGAGTTTATGAAGACGTGTTCCCCAGCTCACCATGAGCCCTTTGCAGCAGGCTCATGGTTCGTGCTGGAGGACAAGGTAAAAGTCAGGAGCAGTTCCAGTGTTACAGCTGCCTTTGATGGTCCCCTTTGCCCCTACAGATCGAAGAGCTTTTGAAGGAGGTGACATTGAAAGAGACAAAGAAGAAGAAGATTGATGCCTTCCTCCATGAAATTAACAGCCTGCTGAGTGCCATCCCAGAGACTCCAGAAACTGAAGTATGTTTCAGGGTTATGGGAGAAATGGCAAGACCTCTGTCCTGAATGGAGCAGGAACAGGCTCTGCTGTTGCTCTGCAAGCACAGCTACTCATGGACTGTGTCTGTTAAGGCTGAAAAAATAATATTTGCTTTTTCTTTGAGGAAAAAGGGGGGACACTGTCTTTAAGCTCTAGATGCAGCTGTGTGGGGAGCAGGGTCTTGGTCCCTGCACATCTGCCGCAGTTGTTGCTCAGAGCATTTTGTGTGTCCTGTCTGTTCCCAGCTCATTGACCAGGCCTGGCTTTCCAAGGATGTGAAGGTCCCATTCCTGCAAGTGCCATTCAGTGTCAAGGGAAGGTTCCACTTTGTGCCCCCAGCCGAGCTGAAGGTGGTGGGCAGTTACCTGCTGGGCACCTGTGTTAGGCCAGAGATCAACGTGGACATTGCAGTGACCATGCCACGGGTGAGTCTGGCCATGCCACCTCCTAAATGGCTTGGGACCTGCCAGAACCCTGTCCTCCATGACCCCTGCCCTGCCCACTCCATTCCTCAGTGAGGTGAGAGTGTCTGGATATGCAGAGTGACTCCCACAAGGAGCAGTCTAGCCTCTTGCTCTATCAGAGCTTGCAGCTGTTTGATCTTAGTTCCTTATCAGGATTTTCATTCTCTCTTCCTGGACTGAACATTTCCAGGGAGATGCATGCTGTCTGGTTTTGTACCCAATTGCACTTCTACCCCAGCTGCCAAGACTATGTTACAGGGAGGGAGATGTTTGGAGGCTGGTGGCCTCTTGCTGCCCAGACTTGCTTGTTAAGAGAAGACTGAGACTAAGCACACCCTGTTTGGCTTCATGACTGCTTTTGTCTCCTGCAGTCTTGGAGCCTGGTGAGCCAGCAGCAAGCTCCTAATCATCTTGGAGCTCTTTGGTGCTGAGATAGGGCTGCCTATGGGGCCAGGGAGAGCTGAGGGTGCTGGGGTGTCTTGGTGTGAACTGAAGTTTGCAGTTGAGGTGGCATTGTCATGTCCTTCTCTTCCCAGGAAATCTTTCAGGACAAAGATAACCTGAATCAACGCTACCACCGGAAGAGAGCCCTGTACCTGTCCCACATTGCCCAGCATTTGTCCAAGGAGAAGCTCTTTGGCAGTGTGAAGTTTGCCTACATGAACAGCAACCATCTGAAACCCATCCTGCTCCTGAGGCCTCAAGGTGGCACTTGAGCTTTGCTCTGGTGTGGGGTGTGACTGGATACTGGTGTTGTGTGGAGAGGGATCAGTCTGGGGCTGCCATCACAACTGGTGATATATTTTGGGTGCTTCTGGGCTGTTTTCTCTCTTCGCCCTGAGCCTAGTCCTCAGGATCTCTCCCCTTCCCAGTCCTCCTCTGCATCTTGTCTGGGCTCTCCAGCCCTGGTCTCACTGGCTGACACATCCTGTGGGTACTTCAAGGACTAGAAAGTAAACCTGCAAAACACACATGTATCCAACACTGCCCTACCTTCCTGCTCTCCCCAGCCTTGTTCCCCACTGTCCTCCTGCCTTCCCCGGGACCCTTTGTACAGTCTGTGTTTTTCCTGATGAGAAGATGTGGAATGCATGGGCTGCTAAGTGCTGCTTGTTCCCATAGCCCTCAGGAGATAGTGGGCAGGGGTCTGGGACAGACATGGCATGGCAAGGCCAGGGCAGGTGGAGGTGCCAGGCTGTGCAGTGGGGAGGAAGATGGGACTGGGGCGTGAGTCGTGTGACCTCAGGGTCATCACTGGCTCTGGGATGTGGTCACTGTCTGCTCTGAGTTCACTGCTGCAGAACTTTGCTGGGCAGGAACTGGCCTTTGCCCAGCCTGGGGATGCTCCTTGTTTTCCCAGTTTAATCTCTGATGTCTCTTCCTCCTGTACATCTCCCCTCGGGTGCTTACAGGCAAGGATGAGAAGATGGTCACTGTCCGACTCCATGCTTGTCCCGACTCGAGTCTCTTCAAACCCAGCCGCTTCTATCCCAGCAAGAACAACGTCCGGACTGCCTGGTTCATGGAGCAGAGCACTCCCAAAGAAGGTATGGCCTGGGGGAACATGAGGCTGTTTGTTTCAGGCCCCCAGTGCCTGCGGGGGGGTTCACTGCAGCCCTTTCCTTTGGGCAGGCACTTGGTGTTTGGGTCCCTCATGCTGTCATCTCCCTGCACAGGAGTCACCGAGCCCCCGACCCCTCACTACAACAACTCCATCCTCTGTGACACAGTGATGCTCTCCCACCTGCATTTCTTGTCTAACACAGCCACAGACTTCCCAGGCATGAAAGATGGCCTGGCCCTCCTAAAAGTTTGGCTGAACCAGCGGCAGCTCAGCAAGGTATGTCCTGTGCCAAGGTGTGCTCTGCTTACCTGGCTAACCTGCCTTTGGCCTGCTCTCCTTCCTAGGGCAGAAGGGTGGTGCTTTGGTCCTGGTGGCTGGGGTGGTGGCTTGTGGCTTTGCTTTGAGCTGTGTTGTGGTTTCATGGAAGTCCATCCTAACCTGAGGGTTGCCATGGGGTGGTGGTTCCTCTTTTCACAGGGCTTAGGGTGCTTCAGTGGCTTCTTGGTCTCCATGCTTGTTGCCTACCTGCTGATGAAGCGCAAGATTGTCAAGATGATGAGTGGGTACCAGGTGTTGAGGAGCACTCTGCAATTCCTGGGTGAGTTCTGGACAGGGAAAGGTTGGTGTCTCTGCACAAAGCCTGGAGACAGTGGGGAAAGAGGCAGAGAGGCCATTGTGGCTTTTCTGTCATGCTGAGCCCCTGTGGGTGGGATGGACAGGAGGGAAGGAGTCAACAGAGCAGGGCTGGATGGTGCAGCTTGCAGAAAGGTGGGTAAATCCCATCATAAGGTGGAGGGCAGCATTATATTGCAGCACTGTTGTTGTTGTGAGACCTTCGTTGTATTGACACATAACTGTGCCACATAACTGTGTCACATAACTGTGACACATAACTGTCACCAGGGGGAGAGATGTAGATGGTGGTGTGACTTGTTCCTTCCTGTCTGTCCACAGCCACCACCGACCTGAGTGTGACAGGGATCAGTCTTGCCAAGGATGCTGATCCCTCCCTGGTAAGCAGCTCTCTGTGGTGCTTGTGCCTGTGTCTGTCTGTACTGCCACTGCTCCTGGGGGCAGAGATGTACCTGTTGCAGGGATGGCAGATGGCAACAATTTGGGAGTGTCTTGGTTTGTGTGGTGCACTGTATCACTGAGGACTATGTTTCCTTTTCCAGCCTGTCCTGGATGATTTCCACCAGGCATTTGAAGTGGTCTTTGTGGATCCCTCTGGACTGGTGAATCTCTGTGCTGATATGACTGCCAGCAAGTACCACCAGGTACTGAGCAGGTTGTGGTGGCTTCTTGAGGTGCTGTCTTAGAAGTGAGCTCAGACAGGCAGAGAGTTGTTAGATGTCTTGAAGGAGAATGTAGGACCAAGGGGAGGGCATTCATTGTGGCTTTCTAAGCTTTTAATCTCTCCAGCTTTGAAGCTTGGGACTGAATTTGGAGACTTAGAAGTAGTAATGCCTTACCTGTCTTGCTCAAGTGGTGTGGGGAAGTTGCTTCCCTCTTTGTGTCCACCTTTGGGTGAAACCCAACAGCTGTTTAACAGGTGTAACTGTTCTGACGGAGAAAAAAAATGTCACCTCGTTGGCTTTAAGGACAGACTGGATCAGGGTGTGCTGCTGACCATGGAACAGGGCTGGCTGTGGTTGATGGGGGAGCACAAATGGCCACTGCTGGAAGGATTTGCTTTCCTTCTCCCTTTGCATTAATGCTTCTGCACTGCTCAGGTCCAGTTTGAAGCCAAGCGCTCTATGGAGATTTTGGATGACCGGATGGTGGATGGCTTTCAAGCTCTGCTCATGACCCCAAAGCCCATGCTCAGGACTTTTGACCACATCTTCCAGTGAGTCTCCGTGTGCTGGTGGGGTAGTGCTGAGGGAGCCTGCTCAAAGAGGAGTGAGCTGCTTCTGGCTTTGGTCTGGGTTGGATTTGAACTTACCTGGTGGGAAGTGGCTCTGCTAAGCTCTGAGGTAGACACTGGTGCCTCCTTGCACTGGGCTGTTCCACTTTTACTGTCTAGATAGCCTCCCAGAGGGGGGAGCAATGTTTGAGCCTTGGAAAGAGTGACCAGCATCTCCTGAGATGCCAGAGGGCATTCTTGTAGCACCCGTCCTGGGCTAGGACCCTCAGTTCCCCATTTTATCCATCCTCTGACATATCCCTCTCTCAGAAAGGATTTGGTGGCAGAGGTAGGTGACCAGCTTCTCTTCTTCTCTGTAGCCTGAAGCATGTCTCCAAGTTGCAGGGTACCTGCAAGAAGATGCAGCTGCTGAATGAGCTGATGGATCGGGGTGGGAACTACGTGGCTGCAGCCCTGCCCTTCGTTGTGTCCCTGCTGGAACGTGGTCTGTCCCAGAGAGCACAGCTTGTGACTCACTCCCTGCCCCAGATCCCTGAGGTAATGCAGCTTGGCAATGACACTGCATCTTTTGCAGCTAGTGGGTCTCAGCTGTCTCTTTTGGTACTACAGTGCATAGGAAGGGCATCTCTGCTCACTGGGGAAGGAGACGGGCTTGTCTCCTTTGTTGGGAATACAGAACTTGAGGTCCTGCACTAGACTGTGGGATGCAGATGTGTTGCTTGTTCTGGGTACAAGTCCTGGTCTAGTAATGGGGCAGGGTAAAGACAACTTTCCATGTAATTGGGGAGACTTATTAGATGAGACTTTCCCTATCTATGCTTGTCTGGGCACACCTAGGAGAACATGGCAGTAGGTTCATCTAGTATCCCAATATCCCTGCAGCTGCTGCTCCAGAAACCTCATCTCTCCTTGTGCTTCATGTTCCTCATTTTCCCACAGTGGTCAATTGATGCTGAGCCCCCAAAACACAAGGATGTTGGGCCCCTGACGTTTGGGCTCCTGTTTGTCCCAGAGTTTGCTGCCAGCACGCTGGAGAAGGGTCCTCAGGCTGATCACGCTGAGGTGAGGAGAGCCCTGCTTTTGCTGAGTGAGAGCAAAGTTGGTGCTGTGCTGTGGTTGAAGACAGTTGGGAGGCTGGCTAGTGGTCCTTTTGTCAGACCCAGCAATGACCTGTGTCCCTGCTCTGCCTTGGTCAATGTCCCTCCACAGGCCTTGGAGTTCAGGACCTTCTGGGGAGAGAAGTCAGAGCTGCGTCGGTTCCAGGATGGCAGCATCTGTGAGGCTGTGGTGTGGGAGGCCAGCACTGTCTGCCAGAAGCGCCTCATTCCTGAGCAGATCATCAGGCACCTGCTGAAGCTGTAAGTTGCACTGAGCAGCAGCTGTGGGTCACCCCATGTCTTGCTCCTGCCACGTGTCCTGTCCCTGGTGACCCCATTGTCGTCTTTGTGTGGGATGTTGTGGGTTGCTTTGGATTTGTGAGATCTGGAAGTCATTTCAGTTGTCCTTATGTTGTGAACTGCTTCCCAAGAACAGATGGGAAGGGCAAGCACCTGGTGCTCTAGCCTATGCTGGACATAATGCTGGGCAAGGAGGCAGCATGGTCCTGCCCTTATATGTGGATGGGATGCTGGGACACTCCTCAGAGCTGGAAGAGAAGCTGGACCTTGCAGGACATTTTTGTGAAATCCTCTGACACCTTGTAGTGGTTCACAAGAGTGCATCTTCCCTATGGCATTGGAAAACTTCTGCAGCAGTTTATACCATCTGCCAAATGTGAAGCCCTCTTGCACAGAAAGGAGGATTTACCTCTTTGTCTTGACTTGAGGATGGGTCTTGTGAGGGAGGGCTGCACATTGGTGGCTTTGCATCCTGTGAAGCTGCACAAGTTACTGGTCCGCTTTGGGTGGATTACTTGGGCAGGGGGGAATATCTTTTCACATTCCTTTAGGGAGGGATTGCTCATCCTTGGGTTGACCCATGCAGTGTCAATAGGATCAATAGGCTGGCATGTTGTAGCTCTAATGCTCTGTTGTCTTCTCCCACATAGCCATGCAGACATTCCTGAGTCCTCCATCTGCTACATGGGAGCCCTGCTCGAGTCTGTGATCAAGATTGGGAAAGAGGTATGATTGCTTCCCTAGTGGGGCTGGGGCTCTCTCCAGAAAGAGCAGTGAGAGAAGGGCTGTAGGGAAATCATTTGAATGGCACTGGGGCAGCTGGGTGATTCCCAAGAGAATGCAGGAAGGGTAAGGATCTACCAAGTCTTTTGTGGCAGCTGATGCCTAACTGCTGAAATCCTCTTGCTTTAGCATCCCCCAGACCTCATTTTCCCCTGCAAGCACCCTGCTGTCCTATTTTCTCTGCTTTTTTCCCTCTGTCCCCGTGCCTGAGGATATATTACTGTCTCACAGTGCCCCTCTGGCTGCACCTCTGAGGTACTGCATCCTTCAGGACGTGGGCCAGAAAATTTTGTGCTGCCATCCCTTAGGTACACATGGCAAACCCAGGAAAAGGGTCTTTCCTGGCATATTGTGAGGTGCTAGATTGTGCTCCATGTGAATGTGCAGCTGAAACAAAGAAACTCCACTTTCAGATAGAAGAGATGCATCTTGGAGGCTGGGAAATGTCCCTTCTTACAACTTGTGCTTTCTAGCTTGTGAATTTAAAGTCTGGAGATGAGCCATGAGCACTTTGACACATTTTGTTGGTCTTTTTGTACTGATGCCTTAGGATTTTAGCTTTTATATTTTTCATGTTTTTGTAATCCTGCAATTCTTTAGTGCATAACTCTAAACTCCATATAGAGTGTTAGCTACTATCTTTACATTTTTGTCAGATGAAACAATTCCTCCCTGGGCCTGGGGCTTAAGGACGCCAGGCCCTGAAAAGTATAAACAAAAATGAGTTGTTGGGGGCAAACTTGGGGTAAATTATTTCATTACCTGAAGCTGTAATTGGAAGATTAACTCCAATATGCAAATGGACTAAAGTTATAAAAGTGTGAATAACCCTTCATTCATTTTTACATGTAGTCCCTGAGGAGGGCTTCATCAGCCTGAAAATATACCTGAAAGCCCTTCAATAAATATAACCACTTTTTATTCCCTTAATTTTTTCTGGCTTCTGTTTTAAGGTGATCCCAAAAAGGCATCAGTAAACCAGCTTTTTACCTGGTTGTTGGATGAAGAAATTGTTTCCTTTCCACTTTCTCAGATAGAAGGGGTGTACATTTTATGGAAAGGATCTCCTGTTCCAGGACCCATTGCAGTATGGGCAGAGTTGGGTGTCAGATTTGGAATAAGATGCTGGTTTTCACAGTCTGTTGTGTGGTGGGGCAGGAAGATCAGTGTGCTGTGTCCCTTCAGGCTGGTAGCAGGGCTGATACACCTCAGTCTGAAAGGGGATGCATTTTCCTGGAGCCTGAGGGCTGCTTAGGAGTTCCATTGACTTGAAGGAACAAAGGAGAAGTTGCCATTGAGTGTGGAGTGGTGGGTACAGAGGTATCTGCTTCTCCAGTTGTTCGTGTGCAGGCAGCCTGGGGAGCCAGCACTCAGAGGATGTGTGGGATGAAGGCAGAGGAAGGGTGTAGCCACAGGCAGGACGGGGTTTGCTGTTCGTGGCACACCCCGCAGAGGGTGCTGCTGCTCTGCCAAAGAGCCCAGGTTGCAAAACTCCAGGCGGGTTGGCTCCTTGTGTGACTCTCAGCTGCCTCTGAGCTGGGTGGTTTGGTGGCCCCAATGTGTCCTCCTCTGCTGTTATGTGGGAAGGTGGAAGCAGTAAGGGCAACACCAATTTTCCTGGTGCTTCTCTGCTGCCCTCCTTAGGGTTCCTCTGGTGCTCTGAATGTTTTCTGTCTGCTTTAGCCAC
This sequence comes from Thryothorus ludovicianus, assembly GCA_013397245.1. Taxonomy (NCBI): domain Eukaryota; kingdom Metazoa; phylum Chordata; class Aves; order Passeriformes; family Certhiidae; genus Thryothorus; species Thryothorus ludovicianus. The sequence goes on from VZTB01001719.1 coordinate 156,579, forward strand.
ATGCCAGAGCTCTGCCTTGGCTAAGGCTGTAGTCAGTGGAGTTTTCTGTTAACTGCCTTTGTTGGCGTCATGGTAACTGCTGGGGAGACAGTAGCAGGGCTTTCACCTTGCCAATGTGTGATCCCTTTATTCCCAGATGATTCTTGGCTTCTCCTTTACTACGGTGATCGCTGGCAGTACAGCGCTTGGTGCTGCCTTAGTGTCTTGCAAAAGAAATAATTTTATTTGCTTCTGGGATACTTGTGGCTGCTGGGGAGTCACAGACAGCCTTGCCCTTGTCTTTGCTCTCTTTCTTACCAAGTGCTTTCTTTTGCCGAGTGCTCTTGCTGGAAGCTGCTTCTTGGGGTGGCAGTGCTGGCTCCTCAGAGCTTGGTTGGGATGCCAGCCTGCGAGGGAGGTGAGGTGAGTGCAGGAGCAGGAGAGGTGCATGGAGAGGCTCCCTGTGTGTCCGCAGGCATGGGGTACAGGCGAGGAGGCCATGGTCAGTGTCGTCTGCTCCTACGATGACCTGAGCCGCAAGCTGTGGAGCCTGAAGGAGCTGCCGCTGACGGTGACGGCTGTGCAGGGTGTCCACCCAGCCCTCCGGTACACAGATGTGAGTGTCCTGGGGCACACGTGGGGGGCTGCAGGGAGCTGGAGTGAGGGAGGACTGAGAGAGTGAGTCACTCTCTGGCTCCTGTGGGCCTTGGGGCAGTATGGTGCCTCTTCTTTGCTGTTCCGTCCTTTGGGCTGGCTGTGCTCAAGCTTACCAGATCCTCTGTACTGGAGGGCTTTGCTGGTGTGGGAGGTTTGAGTGAGGGGATACATATTGCCAAGAGGTTGCTGCTCCCTATTCTCAGTTGCTGGGTGGCTGTTGTTTTTCAGGTCTTTCCTCCCATTCCTATGAAGCCAATTTATTCCTTCCATAACAGAAGGAAGCACTTGCTGCTTCCTTTGGAGGAGAAACCCTGCCCGGCCTACATAACTCCTTTGAAGAGTAAGTGGGGTGAGATATGAATGGAAGATGATCTGGTGGAGGGAAGTGGAGGCAAGCAGCAATGCTGGCTCTGTTACTGCTGTGTGGGTGTGCTCAGGGTGGAACAGAGCCCTGGCTCCTCTTGCCCTCCTGCTGTAACCTGTAGTTCCAGACACCCCCATCCAACATTGTTTCTGTGTGGGATTCACTGACCTCCTGCTATCCCTTTGCCTCCAGTCATCTGCCACATGGAAGGCAGTGGCCAGTGGCCACAGGACAAAGGAGCCATCAAGCGCATCAAGGCCGCTTTCCACCTCCAGCTGGCTGAGCTCCTCCAGCAGCAGCACAAGCTGGTTTGCAGACCTGCAGTCACCCACACCGACGTGTACAAGGTAGGGGGATCCCCAGAACCTTCTCCAGGCCTGACCTTACCGAGGTGGGGGGCTGTGGCAGTGGTCCCACTGGACAAAACCGGTATTTGGATGGTGGGCCTAGGAAAGAGTGTGGGACTGCATTGTAACAGATGCTGCTGTTGTATCCCTGAGGGGCAGCAAAACACACATCACGCTGCTTTTGTCACCATAGAACCTGATTTTGCCTTGTGCTCCCTTCTCAGGATGGCTATGTTTTCCGTCTCCAAGTAGCCTACCACCGGGAGCCCCTGATCTTGAAGGAAGTGGTCACTCCAGAAGGGATGCTGAAGTACCAGGACACAGAAGAATCTCGGCAGCTGGAGCTGGAAACGTTGCATCTGCCCTATCTCACCAGCTCGCTGCATGGGTAGGTGAAGCAGAAGGTGCCTGAGGGGTTCAGAACGTGGGATGTGGTTGGAAACCAGCATGGGGGTGCCCTTGGATCCTGAGAATGATGGCAGGTAGAGGAGCTTGCTGTGGGAAGTGACCCTTCAGCCAGCCTTGTGAGAAGACCTTTGGAAGGATTAAGGGAGGGATGTTGGATGTGGGTGGCACCAGTTGGCACCCTGAGGTCACTGGTGTGAGGAGACAAATGTTACAATGTTAGAGATGATCATGAGGCAGCATTTTCCCTTCTTCTCCCTCAAAATCTCAGCACTTGCTGAAAGTCTCTTTGCTTGTGATGCTGTACAAGTGTTCCTTGCAGATTTTTGCTCCTTTCTTCTTTCTTGCAAAGTGCCAAGAGGCCCCTGTGGGTCCTGCAGTGTATGGGCTGAGCAGTGGCATGTCTCCCTCCTCACAGGCTCCAGCAGCAGCACCCTGTTTTTGGCAGCACTTCCCGGCTGGCCAAACGCTGGATCAGTGCCCAGCTCCTGAGCGACAGCATCTCTGAGGAGTGTGTGGACCTGCTTGTGGCATTTCTCTTCCTCCACCCAGCTCCGTTCACACCACCCAGGTGAGGATGAGGAGCCCAGGCTGGCCCGATGGGGATTTAGTGCCTTTCTTTACCTGATATGGAGGAAGGGTGGGATGCTGCTCAGGCAGGAGGTGTTGGGAAGGTTCACACCAGGGAGCATGAGGCCCCTGTGCTGCCAAAATACTGTCCAAAGTCCTGTGGGGAGTTGCCAGAGGAGATGGAGACGCTCAGCACTGCAGGGCTGTGGCTTTTGCTACGCTGTGCACTGCAGAGAAAGGTGGAAAGCAGGTAAGGCTGGGAGTGAGTGTCCTTGTGGCCTCTAGGTGCTGGTGGCACAACTGCAGGATGTTATGTGCCTTCTGGAGGACTGGTGAGGCCCCTTGTTCTGGCCGGGAGAAGCTGGGTGAGGGCTACATTGTGGCTACCAGCATGCTGGGGCTCCTGGGTTCCCTAGTGGTGGTTTTGTGATGAGATGGCAGCTCCAGCCTCCCTTCCTCCTGGAGAAGACTTCCAAGGGAAGGGTGAGGGGTCGGGCCCTGAAAACTTAATGGAGCAGTGTGTTAGTAAATAACCCCAGAAAACCAATTGCTTGCTGGTCCCTGGCAGACAGATGTCATGGGATCCGAAGGAAGGGAAGTGAAGTTAAAGGAAATGTTTTTGTTCTGTGTGGAGTCAAAAGGTTACTCTGCCCTGCACTTGGCGTACAGTTTCCTTTCCCAAAGTAGCAGGAACAACAGTCTGATGCCTAGAATGCTTTCCTGTCTCCTAAAATAACAGAATCCCCATCTGCATGTGTTGTGTTGCAGGGCAAGGGGCACACTTGGAACTTGGCTGGTGTTCAGATCTGCACCAGAGATGGCAGCAGCCATTTCTCCACGTCCTCCTTGCTCCAGACCCAGGAGTCTGGTTGGGAAGAACAGCAGGAGATTGGGCAACTGGGGTGGGGGCTATGATTTACATATGATTTGCTGGTTTCTTTTTCCTGAAGAATGAGGGAAAAGAGGGGAAAGACTTTCCCTGGAGATTATCAGAAGGGGAGATGTCTCAAATTCATTCTGAACTTCCCTTTCCCATCACAGATATCTCTTGTTGGGCTGCATGTGGATTGGGCCTTTGCTAAGTGACCCCCAAGTGCAGCCCTTCCTGCTGCCATCAGAGCAAATGATGATGTTGAACTGTTTTGTCCTGCCTGCAGCTCTCCACAGGTGGGGTTCCTGCGCTTCCTCAACTTGCTGGCAACCTTTGACTGGAAAAACAACCCTCTGATTGTCAACCTAAACACTGGCCTCACAGGTGAGCTGGCAGCAGGTAGGGGAGCTGCAGCATGAGATTGTTGAGCCCTCTTTGGTCAGTGCCTGGCTCCAGAGCTCTTGGATACAAGAAGACATCATAGCTTGTGCTGGGGGCAAGGTGGTTTTCCACTCCCTTGCTCCTGTCCTGTCATGTTTTACTTGCCTGCAGGATGGGTTTGGTTGTGCCATGTGTGGTTTTCTTTTTTTTCCTGCCTGCCTCTGAAGAGGTGGATCTCAGTGATGATGCTCTGCTGCTTCTGGTCTTGTTGAAGTCTGTGACAAGCGTGGGTGGTGTTGGATGTGGTGTTGTCTTTGAAGCCCTCTGTTCCTGCCCTCTAGTTTTTTGTCTGTTGATTGTCTTTTGGATACATACTGGAGCCACAAAAGACAATGGGATTGTCGTGGCTCTGCAGAGTCATGGGGTGGGGGAGATAGTTGCACCCAGCTGTTAAAGCTGATTTATAAAAAAAAGGTAAAGGTGTCTGGGAGAGAATTGAGTTTTGAAAACTGATATTTTCCAGAGTGGCCTCCAACTTCTTTTAATGAACTAAAGAGCTATTTTCTTCCCCACTTGAGGGGAAATAAAAGACAAAATATAGAACATTCTTTGGACAATACAAACTGTCACTAGCTTATCATGTGAGTTTCCAGCTTATGTCAATCTCAGTAGCTACTGTGCCTGATCCTGGGTGGGTTTAGAACAAAGGTCTTTCTAATGGGAGTGAGGCCCAAGCCTGAGGTGAAGGAGCTCTGATTTCACATGGACTATGGGATCAGAGGATGGGAGAGGATAAATCCTATTGTGCTGCCCTTTCCTGGCTGTGATGAGGGTGAGGAGGTCAGAGGGCTGTGGATTGTGCAGAGCATCTCACCTGCCTGCCTGCCCTCTCCAGATTCTGACTGCACAGAGATCAAGAACAAGTTTGTAGCAGCTCGCTCTCGCCTCCCTGTCATGTTCCTGGCCACCCCCAAAGACCAGTGGAGCTCCATGTGGACCCAGGAGCGCCCCTCAGCACAGGTGAGCTGGGCCCTTTGTCCCCTTGCCTCCGGTGGCTGCTGGCTTGGGGCAGTTCCCTGCTCCTAGTGCTGGAGCCAGCTCTTACAGCCCTGTGAGGAAGGGTCATCCCTGTTAAATCCAAGACTGACAAGTTTTACCCTCTGACCCTCCCCAGATCCTGCAGCGCCTTGTCCTGCTCGCCTCGGAGTCTCTCCGTGCCCTGGAGGAGCAGCTCATGGACCCAGTCAGTGACCAGGATGTGAAGGTAGCCCCCTGGGGCAGCAGCACGAGGGTTTCCAGGCTCTGGCTGAGCAAACTGGATTTGGTGGTGGTTGCTGGGATGTGTTAGGAGATTTCAGGCTATGGCCATAAAGTATGGTTGCAGTGGGTTGTAGAGCTGCAAGCATGGGAGGAGGAATGCTGGTGTCTCGTTGTGCCACCTTGCTTCTGGGGGACCCAGCTCTGTGCTGTAGCTTGGGATGACTAGGACAAATTTATTCTCTATTCTCTGGTTTTCTTGGGACATGAGCAAACCCACAGTACTCCTCTGCCAAACCGGTTGTATGTCCATGATCGGATCAAATGGTTCCTCTGGGAGTACAGCTACTCCTTTTGGAGTAGCTATGGAAATCTGGCTTGTGCGCTCAAGTCTAACCAAGCTCATGGTGTTGGAGGTTTTGGCAGGGTAATACCAGGCACTTAGGATGATGTTATTTTGGTTTGAGTGAAGGAGTAAAGACCTATGTAGTTTAACCCTCTTCAATGTCTCAGTGATTTCGTTCTTTAGGTGAACTAAAATATCCATTATCAATGGACCTGAGAGATGTATATTTATTTGCCCTTTGAAGGGAGATAGGTGTGTTTTGAAGGGTGGTTTGTTGTTGTACCATGTAGTGAACCAGAAGACTGAAGCTCAAAGGACTAAAGAAGCCAAGCAGTGGTTAGATATATGGCAGGTTCACATTAGGGACAAAAATCCCTGAACTGAAACCAAAACCAGAAAGCAGCACATACAGTGTATTTTTTTTCTGCCTAGGCAATATAAAAAGCACTTACTGACACTGCTTTCTGTTCTACTTTATTTTGCACTGGAGGTATTATGAGGTGAAGATGTACTGGAAGCAGTAGCAGTGTGGGCTACGGGGCTGTGAAGGAATGAGACATGTCCAGTGTGTTGCAGTCAAGTGCTGGCCCAAGACTGAAATTCAAGAGGCACATTGTGAGCTGGGATGATTAGCTTCTAAAACAAGCTGTCACCTGGCCAGAGCAGCGTCCCAACACCTTGACTCAGCCTCGTTGGGCCTCCTTCTTCATCCCTTCCATTGCAGTGGGAACGTTTCTCATTGCCGTGGAATCCCTCTGGTCCGTGCCAGTGTCCTCCCAGGCCCATGATGTTCCTTACGGATAAACATGAGATGCTGTTTCCAGGGCAGAGCTTGGAGCATAGAGGAGGGAAAAGCCTTTCCAGTTTGTTTTGTAGTTGCCTCCTCTACAGTTGCCTCCTGTATCTAAGAGAGTGCTGCAGGCTGTTTTTTTGTCTTTGCATTTGGGTCCCACGGGGGCATGTGTGCTATTATGAAGATGCAAATATGAGTTTGCTCCCAGGGCACACAGAGGAAGCCATGGACTTGGTCACTGAGTGGGACTGGAGGTCTGTGTGGAACAGAGCTGGGACTGACTCAGTGCTGGTCACTGATGTTCTTCATGTGTGTTCTTCCCAGCCTGGCTGTGAACCAGTTCCAGGCAGTGGGTTTTCTTCCAGTGCCAAGATGAGCAGTGTCCCATGCCTCTGTTCATGTCTCTGCATCATTTGTTCCATTTGAAAATGTATACAGAGTTTTAAGTTTTTTCTATTTTAATGCAGCTGTATCCACAGTTAGATCCTGCCTGTCCAAATATTTATGTGTCTGGGTTTGCTCCCCTCCATTAACGGGGTTTTGCTCTCACCCTTTTTCTGCTTGATGGAAGATGCTGTTGCCCTCTGGGGCAAATCCTGGTGGACAGATGGGGCCACCCTGTTATTAAACAGCTCATTGTGTCCCCTGGGTGTTGTTCAGCTCCTGTTGGCTTCTTGATTCCCCTCTTCATTCTGCAACTCTGCCACATGCAGTGCAGTTATCTGTCTCAGCACTCCTCCTTGTCCCTCTCTCAGTTGCCCAGACCACTAGCATTTACTCAGGTGGGCTTCCTGGGGTCTGTGGCAAACTTCTAACGTTAATCTCACAAAATTTTGTCTTTGGTGTACTTCTTTCTAAGGAGAAGGACACAAAATGCAAACAAGGACTTGGGAAACTGCTCTTACCTCTCCTGCCTGCGTGTGTCCCGTATTGGCTAGCACTGTTTGTTTCTCCCTGCAGATGGTCTTCCGCCCTCCCTTGGACTTCTACGATGTCCTGATCCACCTGAATCCAAACCAGATTCCCCGGCATCTGGAGAACGTGGACCGGCCGGTGAAGTCGGTGTCCCGTGGCGTGGTGAAGAACGACTCTGCTGTGAATATCCTCTTCCCTGTGGTGGATTATGACCCTGTGCAGTTGTACCTCCAGGAGCTGAGAGTAAGCATGGCCAGCTGGGGAGGCAGGTGGGGTGACTAAGGGGGAGCTCCTTCTGGCTTTTGGATTGCCTGCGTCTGCAGGACATGGCTGGTGGCATCTTTAGGTATTTGCATGGGATGGGAATTGCTTCTCCAGCAGCCTGGCGAGTGCACCACCTCCTGTGTGGAAACTGGGAGTGCTGCTGCGAAGTGAGAAAGAGCTCAGATACAAACCACCAGGAGCTTTTGCTGAAGAACCTTGTATTCAGCACAAAAGTGTCTTTAAGCCATTTGTCTCCAGTCAATTAATTCACTTTACATGGCTTCTTGTGCCAGTTGGTGGGCAAGTAACCATCATGATGCATGATGGGCTGTAACCACACACAGTTTCTGGGGGGATGTACAGATATCCATGACATGGTCCAGTATGCTTTCTGCTGTTAGGCCAATGGTTGTGTAAGCCAAAGAAGATTAGTGTTGGTCACAGAGTGGTTTCTCCGTGTCTGGCCACATGCATAACACAGGAAGTTGGTATTGTGGTAATATGGAGAGCATCAGTACCCAAAGTCATTGACCATGTTCTTTTCCACCATGAAGCCAGGCCAAAACCTTGGCAAGCTGGGGAGATATGCAAGGTGCTGGATGACAGCAGTGATCCTCCCTGGATCTGGACAGCCTGTGCTTTGCAGTTGTGCAGCACCTGGCACTTTGGCCCTTCCTAGCTTCAGTTGTGGTAGCTGGGTTAAACGTTAGTGTTGGGTGTACAGAGAGGTGGGGCTGTGGTGCTCTCATGTCAAAACCTCGCTTGACTTTGAAGTGCTGTCATCCCTTACTGATAGGAGTGCTGTGAGCAGTGTTAGAACTGTGAATCTAGGCTGGCTGTGGTAGAAAGGGGGTTGTGAGGGTCTCTGTCCCTGTTCCCCACTCAGGCAGCTTTCACCTTAGAGCAGGCTGCACAGAGCCCAGTCCTGGTGGATCATGTCTGTCTCCTGAGACGGAGACTTCCTTCTTCCCTGCCCCAATGTTTGTCCACCATTGAAAAAATGATGCCTGAATTGAAACTCCAGTTTAGGCTGGAAGATTCTGGGCCCTTTCAGTTCAAGTTCCCCTTTCATCTTAACCAGGTAGCTTAGGAGTTGGGCAAAGAAAACTTGTCAGGGTTTCTTTGAAGCTTTCCTTATCCTGGGCTTTGAAGCTTTCCTCATTCTTGTTGCCTCCAAGTTGCATGCCAGCCACAGTGCATAACCTCTGCCCATGGGAGTCAGCTGTGGCTCCAGCAGAGCTGCCTGGTCTGCCAAGGTGCGAGCTTAGTCCTCCTGTCACCCACAGCAGCTTGGGACAGTCTTGGATGGTGTGGAAGTGAGAAGCAGGGATGTGTGAAAGGCCTCTTGAAACTGAAGAAGACCTCAATGTTGTCACACAATTTCCCTGCAAAAATCACTGCTTCCTTAGCTGGAAGGACATGTGGGTGAGAAGGTGCCCAGTGCACTCCTCCCTTTGAGGAGGAAGGTGAACTGGAGGTCCTGCAGGCATGTTGTAGAAAGCACTGGGGGATTTCTTGGGGTGAGAAGGAAGGGGGGAAGCATCCTTCACAAGGATTTTAAGAAAGGAGGAAGCAGATTTAGAACTGTTTGCTCTTTCACTCTCCTTCCTGGTGTCTGAGGAGTCATATCAAGACCAGCCTCTTGCTTGTCAGTGATGAATGTTTGAGCTGCTGCCATGAAACCTCAGCCAAGAGGTGTAGATGTGGGTAGGAAATGCAATTTAAGTCTGAAATCCCCTCCACTCAGTGCTGGAAGTGTGTTCTAGAGCTGGACAGAGCTTTTCAGCAGCTGCCAAGGTGCTGGAGATGCATGGGGACAGAGCCTCTGTCTCTGAAGGGGTCAGGGCTAAGCAACACTTGTGGAAACATGATAGAAAGAAGACTGCTTGCTTGAAAAGAAATTGCAGCATGAGCTGATTGGGAGAGCTGTGTCTTTGAGAAGGCTGCTAAATGCTTGCAACAGGTCTGGCTGTAGATTGAGGCAGTCAATCAGGAAACTCATCAGGGTTTATAGGACATTTTTATGCATCCAGACAAGTTGATGTCAGTAAGTGGCTCTGGAAGTAAAAGGTATAGAAGAGATTTTCCTGGAAAGCAGCTTTCATTAATCTTCAGGCAATTATGATTTACTTGGTCCTGTCAGTAGTGACATCCAAATTGCCTGTATTTTTATTGCCTTTACAGTCTTTTACTGCCTGTTTTTATTAATACAGGTTTTGATAGATTTGGAATTGGGTTTGGTGATGTTGCAAATTACAGCTGCTCCTAAATCCAATATGCTAACATCCCAATGAAGAAAGATGAGTACGGGCAAAGGTCACATTGCTTTGTTGGAAGCGTTGTTGATTCTCTTGGTGTCCCTTGTTCTTTTACCTGAGAGTTCTTAGGGAACAGATCAGGAACTGGTTGCAGCTTTTTCTGAAGTGTGAGCTGTGGGACAGAGAGCCTGAACTCTGCCTCAGCATCCCTGTCTGGAGGGCTTCTCTTTGTCTTTAAAGACTCTTAGATACAGTTTGTTCCCTTGTGGCTGTCGTATTAGAGGTATCTTGCAGTAATACTTTGCTTGTCATTTACAGCATCCAAATCAGTAGCAGGCATTCCTGAAGGAGCTGATGAATGTCTGTTTTTCTGGACAAACAGATGTTTTCCTGGAAAAATCACAGAGGTGAGGCTGCACGTGGTCTCAGAGAACTCAGCCACATCCAGCCGAGTTGGAAGGCCTCAAAAGCTGATTTTGCACTGCAGGACCACTGCAAGCTGGTGATGCTGAGTTGTTGGTAGAATCTACTCCATCCATTAGAAGTCATCTGGCTTCATGTCTCAGTGTATTGATGTTGTTGCTTAAAGGCAAGACCTTTTCTTCGAATTTGGCTTTGCTTGGTAGCCAGTCCAGCACGTTTTTATTTCTCCTTCCCTAGCTCTTGCTGCTCTAAGCAATGTTCAGCTCCTCTTTGTCCTGTGGGCTGGGAGCCTTGGGGTTGATCCAAACCCTGCAAGAAGCTGGTGCCAGAAAGGAGCGTGGTGACAGCGGTGAATCCTTATGAGAGAACTTGGATGAGAAGGCAGTTTGGGCAGAACTGACTGGCTTTGATTCAGAGTAATTTGCTCTCAACAGCACAAACCACATAATTGAGCAATGGGGCTGTAGCCATGGCTGACTTGGTGGGTTTGTAGCAACAAAGGGAGACATCTGCCACACAGATGCTGTGGGATTTTGTGTTCTTCTATGGGCAGAAAAGAAACATCTGCCCTTTATCAAGATTTCCACATGAAAACAGGATTTAAATGCCTTGATATTTGATTGAATTGGGAAGGGCAGGGAGTAGCTTCTTCCCCTGGTTCGGACTAGTAACCAGGAGATCCACTCTTCTGTCCAGCCTTTTTGCCCCTGTTTTTCTAAAGTCAAAGGGTTTAGCAAGGCAGTAGTGCTTTGGAGCTTGAAGGATTTGCTGTGTGATTTTTCCAGGGAGCTTCATCAGAATAGAAAATGAAAGGAGAGAAGGTGTTGAGTCCTGACTGCTTGAATTTTTCCTACTTCAAGGAGATGTGCTGTAGGAACTGGCCTAAGTTGCTCTGGTGCCTGGCAGCTCTGGGTAGAGATGAAAGGCTGGCTGTGGGATTCAGGCAGCAAATTCTTCAATTCCTGAACAGATCTGATAGAGAAGGCCTGTTCTGTGATCCCATCCAGATGAGAAGGCTTTGCAGACAGACACTTTTGAGGGAAAGCAGGTGCCAGACATCCCACAGAGAGGGCTTCCCTGGAGATTCAGCCCATCAACAGCCTCCCTGCCACTTAGGGTTCAAAGCACCTTGTTGAGCAAACCCTGTGTTGGCTCCTTGTGGGACTTCTCCTGCAAGGCTAAATTAAATTTAAGTGTCTCAGATGAGGCTCCCATTGAGTCTCAGTTGTGGCTGCTGATCTGTGTTGTGGTGGCTGTGGAGCCACCTGTGTTTTCTGGGGATGTGGTGTGAGAAGGCTTAGTCCATGCACCTTTTGCTCCAGGGTCATTTGTCTGTCCTCTGGACTCGAGACCATCCAGAGGACACAGGGTTTTTGGATATGCTTGCCATGCCAGTCTGCCTGCATTCTGGAGCTCGCAAAAGCCAAAGGCTCTGGTCACCTCCCTGAGCTGTTCACTCATCGAGGGGTAAATTGGATGAAGCTGCCTGTGCCATGTCCATCTGCCTGTCTGTTGTGGCTGTTAACAGACCTCACATTTCTTACTGGGTCTTTGGTCTTACCAGATCACTGGTGGGATGTGGTGTCATTCACTGAGATTTAGCTTTCTTGGGCTGTACATGCCAGAGGAAGAGCTTGTGGCAGAGGAGCTGTTCATCTTGTGAGATCTTTTCTGTGTGGATGAGCAGGAAATTTTTCCTGCTTTGCCATAAACATCCCTCTAAAGTAATGTTTTACATTTCTTTCACCTTAAGGCAAGACCTATCAGGAAGACTTGAAGCCTTTTCCTTTCTTCCTTCTATGGTGTTAAAATGTGTCTCTTGCTACTTCATGTTAGAAAGGAATTAATGATAATAAAAATTCTCTATCTCGTAAAATATGTAAGCCATGATTATATGATATAGCTGGAATTGATGAAATCTTTCCAGGTCAGTCTGTTCCCTTCCTGTTTTGACTGACAGGCTGTCTGTGGTGACACCAGGTAGACAAGGAAAAGCTGAAAAAACTGTGGGCTCTCATGTCAGGCAGGAAGCTTCCTTTCTGGATCTGCACCCTTGGAAGGGCAGAGGTGTCAGGAAATCAATCACCAGCTTTCAGGGCTGCAGAGCTTCCACGAGACCCTCAGCATGGTGCCCAGGGCTGAGTATGCATGTGTGGGCCCACTTGGTGAGTGGGCATCAGCCCCCTGTGCTCTTGGGGTGAGTTGGCAGGGGGCTTGTGGCTGCATTTCTTCTGTGCTGATAATGCCCTCCCAGATGCTGTGTGGGGCTTGTCGTGTAGGAAGTGACAGACTTTTGTCTCAGTTTGTTTCATGGATTGGCATGTTTGCTGATGCAGCCAGGACACAAGTGGCTTCTTTCCACATTTTTTTCCTGCTTCCCCAAATCCCCAGGACAAGGATGTGTGTGTGGCTGTTAGGTGGAAAAGTTTGCTTAGTTTGAAACCAGTTTTAAAACTTTTATCAGCTGAATCCCAAACCTAAGGGTTTCCTTTGTCTTTTAAAAGAAAGTCACAAAGGTAGCCCCAGGCTGGGGTTGCTTGGACAGTGCTCCTTGCTCTGTTGTGTCGTGGGGGAGGCTCTCTCTGTGTCACATAATTAAGAGCATCAGGGCAGGTCACAATAGTGTGACAGAGACCTCAAAATGTTAACCACAAATGCAGTTGTTTGTTGGTAGTAAGTAGCTTTAATAGGGTTTTACACTGGTGTGTTCCTTGCTAAGAGCATTTAAAATGCTCTGAACACTGAGCAAGTGTTTTTTCATGCATTTGCCTTCTGTGCTGCTGTTGAACCAGGAAATGCTACTGTGGGACACATTTTCGTGTGTGGAGACCTCCCTAAAAGGCTCTTCCAGCCGCTGTGTTGCAATGAGCCTGATCTCTTGGTAGGAGCAGTGAAAAAAATGGGCAGATAAAGGGTCAGATGGAAAAAACCCTATCCCTAAACAACAGTGTAGATACTTAAATAGTAGATACTTAACTAGCAGCAGGTAGATACTTAACAATGTAGATACCTAACAACTAGTAGATACTTAACTAAATTACACTCAGCTCATTGCAAAATTCATGCTTCAGAAGGAGCTGCTTAATCTGGTAATCCCATTTTAGATCCCAGTGTTGTTTTACTCACGACATTTCTCCACCCTTTTCATTCCTATAACCCAGATGGTTTCTTACAAAGCTTGTTCCTATCTTCTTCCAGCTGCCATATATACCTGCTCCCTGGACAATGAGGCCTCTCCAAATTGAAGGCCTGAGTTTTTAGGTCCCCCATGTCTCTCTGAGATGGGAACCACTGTAGGTTTTGTTGATGGCAGAGATTTCCTTGGGCCTTGAAAACTGAATTGCAAACAAAGATAGAGCAGCTCGAGAAGGGAACGAACGTACTCCCTGCCTTTTCTCCCTTTTCTCTTAAACTTTTCCTGGAAGAAGGTGTTTGCAGGCTCAGACAAGTCCAGTGACACTGAGCAGAGAACATGGGATGTGGAAAGGAGGGTGAACTGTTTGCTTTTACTCCCCAAGCCTCTGAACAAACATGGGTGCAGTGACTAATATACCTGACCCTTTTAATGCTGCAGTTTCCCAAGAACTCCACAGCTTTGTAGTCCAGTTTAAAGCACTATCACCTGGATGACATTGGGAGCAGGACAAGAGCTGGAATTTTGAATTGGATGCTATCCTTTTAACATCTGCCCTCTGCTCTCTGCTGTTTGGGGAAAAAAAAACCGTGCCTGGGTATCAGGCCAAACAGTGGTTTTGTTGGGAAATTAGCTGAGCCTGGGAGCGTTTTTTTTTTTAACTGCAAATGCTCCTGGCTTCTGTCCAGCAAGATGCATCTGTAAAAAATACTGTTCTCATAAGGAGCATCGCGTGGCACTGAAGACCTCGCCCTGCAGAGTAGCTGGGCTTTTTCAGGTTCTCACATGCTCTGCTCCCCTTTGGTTCAGAGAGCTGCACGTTGGCGGTCAGCGTGCCCTGAGCTTTATTGCTGTTCCTGGAGCTTTCCCTCCCTCCTGCTCTTTGCTCTTTGGCTAAAGGAGGAGTTTTCCCTGTTGGCTGGGCTTTGAGCATAACCCCTTGCTCTCAGTGTATAAGTGCCAGGGTGGATTGACTCTTTCTCAATGTATTTTTAGACAGTGGATTTTCTAGCCAGTTTGGTGAAATAATACCTTGACCAGGCTTGCCCCTGTGAAAGCTCATGGAGGGGGGTGAGTTGGCAGTTGTTGGGATCTTTCCGTTTTGGTGACCTAATTTTGTTTCCCTCTGTGAGGGAAACAACAGGCAGACTCAAATCTGTGAAGATTGCAGACAGCACCCCTCCTTGCTTACCAAGCCTATCTTCTAAAAATGCCACCTTGCCTTTTAGGATCACTGATAATACCAACCCCCTCTACCTTTCTTTTTCTGCTGCAATCCTGGTATGTCCATACAAGAGCCCATCCAAGTTTGTCTTTGATGCTTATTTTCTTTTCATGCACATCCTCATGAAAACCTCATGATAAAAAGATGCCAACAGAGACCTCTCTTGATAAAAGCTAGGAAACTAAGGTGATGGAGAAGAAAGCTAAAGAGGGAGTAGAGGGTCTGCATTCTCGGCAATCAATAGTTTGTTCCAGGGCTGATGAAACCCTGTGCAGAAACTTCTCTTGTACTGATGCTGAGGAGTGTTTGCTCAGCCTGGTAAATATGTCCTGTTGCCTGATGTTGATCTCCACCAAGATAAACATGTAGCAGGGAGCAGCTGCTTGTCTGTCTTGGTCAGCTTCTTTCAGGGTACACATCTTGTAGTATCAGCATGTTGGGTGGTGAGCTGTAGGGCCAGACTTTTGGGCTTGAGAATTTGCTTGCACACAGCATTGTTTCCTTCTGCTGTGAGGCTCCTCTGCCTCCTTGCAGCCCTGGGAATCCAGCTGATGTGAGCTTGGGAGAAGCCAGACTGGGCTTTAGTCATCCCTTTGTGCAACATCTCTCTTTGATCTCTGCTGCCCAGCACCACCAAAGGAGATGCTCACAGACACCACTGCTGAAACACAAGAGGCAAGGATTGCAGATTCCTGCAAAGCCTTCTTTGAGCTTTCCATCTCTTTGCACCCCATAGAACACCATGTTACTTAAAACCTCTGCTCTTATGTTTCCTTTTGGATAAAGTGCTGACAGCTCATGTGGGGTTTATCTTGGTGGAAGAAGGAGCTTTGGTACCTTGGTTGCAGAGCTTTTGATGCTGGCCTCTGGTTTTGGGTTTGTCTTTGGTGCCATGAAAAGTACTGTGGCAGGGCTGCCTGCTAGGTAGGGCCTGCCTCTTTCTGTCTCATGCATTGTAAAATCTTGGATATGGTTGCTGGACACTGGGTAGTGCCAGGTCAGCTGATGGAGGACCACAGTGAGGGACACTGGGTGTCGCTGTCCTTAACTTGCATTTGTTTTCTACCCAGGATGCCTTTGATGATCTTGCCTTGTTCTTTTATGACAAGCATGGAGGGGAAGTGATTGCAGTTCTGTGGAAACCTTTGAGCTTCCAGCCTCAGCCTTTTAAGGTGAGTTTTTGTCTCTGCCTTAAGCTTTGTGTTACCTTTATTGTTATCTTTATACCCTGAAAGCTTGAAGGGCTTTTTTTTTGAGTTTTTTTTCTGTTCATGGTAATTGCTTGGTCCAACTCTCATCGGCCACAAAGCCCTTTCAGAAATGGAGGTCATAGTTTTGCTTCTTCTTAGAAGGGGACAAACCAAGACAGGGCTGTGGCCACAGTGCCTTCAGTTATCAGCAGATCTGAGGAGGGAAATAGACTGTCCCATTCTGGTGGCTTCGGGATCTTACCAGAAATACCCAACCCACAAGAAGCCCAGATCCAGAGTGCCCATGTCCTCAGTGATGCATGGAGCTGTTTTCCAGCTGCACTGTGTGGGTTGGCAAACCCTAGAGCGTGGTTGAGCCAGGTGTGAGGCACGCTGGAGTGATTCATGCTGCTTTCTATGAAGGAAAGACGCAAAGAAACCGGTTACTCATGGCTCAGAGCTGGCAGCCCAGGCTCTTCTGCTGTCAGTCTCTGGGTGATTTATCTCCCCTCTCTTTACGGCCAGAGGGCATTGGCCATTCTGCCTGGCTGCTGTTGTGAAACTCAGTTATTCACAGTGGTGAAACAGAGGAGGAGATGCTTGCATCGGAGCTGAGCCTGGCTGGATTAAACAAGAGTTTTGTTTTTGTCACTGTTGGAGCCAAGGATATCTTCCCATCTGAGGTCTTAACATCAACCAAAAAGCAGACCTGCAGCAGCTCTTACTCAGCCTTGTGCTGTGATCCCTTTTGCACACCTCCTGTACCCTGCTTAACCAGGCTCTGCCATGCATCTGCACACTTGTCATTCCACTATGCTCCTGGCCATTACTTTGCTTCTTGACTTCCTTGCAGTCTTTGGACTGTGGCTCCAGGGTAAATCCTAAAAGGGGCTGGAAGGGTCACTTTTGCACTTTTTTAGCTTTAAAAATGAGCACTGATAGTGTTGAGAAGTGAAACTTGTGGAACTGGGTGCAATGGTGCAGCAGGGTTTGGATGTGACAAGGCAGGAGAGGAATTTCTCTTACTTGGGGCTGGCAGAGGTTGCAGTGCAACTCTGAGCAGGTTCTCCCATTTGTGCAATATTTTCTGTGTCCTGCAGGTCTCCAACATGAAAGGAAGGAAGGTGACAACTCTGAACAATGAGCTGGTCTGCGTTCCCAATGTGGAGGCAATTCTGGAGGACTTTGAGATTTTGGGAGAAGGCCTGGTCAAAAGTGTGGAAGCTCGTACAGAGAAATGGACTATCTGAAACCACTGAGAGATGTCATAATGGCCTCTCCTGACGCAGTTTGTTTCCTCTGGGTCTGTTCCTTTCTATAAATCAGTCCTAGAAGAACCACTTAGCTTTCTAAATCCCAGAACTATATGTTTTACTCTATTTATCTTTATATATATGGTTCAGAAAAGCAATGGTACTTGTAATTGTTTTCAAGAATACAAATGCCTTTCTGTTTTGAAAAAATATATAAAGATGGGATAAATTTTTAAAAATGTTTCTGTTTCTCATTCATTGTAGGAATTGTTCTGTGTTCACAGAAAATGTCAAGGTCTGAAAAACTTTGCTGAGGTGTGCAATGGACAGGCAATTTACTGGTTTGGTAGGGAGTTTATACAAGATGCTGCTGTTGTAGGGGTTAGCAAAACCAAAGAAAACAGTTGTTAAAAGAATGACCAGGTTATTCCCTTCTGCTCAGGCCCAGTGAGGCATATTTGACACGTGTCCAGTGCAGATTTTCCCAATTAAAAGGAGATATGGATCAGGCCCAGTGAAGGGCAACGAAGACAGTGAAGGAATTGAAACCTCTGTTATGAGGGAGAGAGGGTGCAAGAGCCAGGCTTGTTCTGCCTGGGAATGGAAAGCTCAGGGGGTTTCTGCCAATGTGTTTTAATATCTGGTGAGGGAGTAAAGAAAATGGGTTTGTGCCAAATGATGGGTGAGAGGGGCAAATTGAAGTGCAGAAAGTGCTGCTTTTTCTTTACCATGAGTGTGGTTGAACATTAGTACAGGTTGCCCAGGGAGGGGTGGAGTCTGTACTTCATAGTCATAATTCAACTGGACATAGTCCTGGGCAACCTGCTTCAGGTGACCCTACTCTGAGCAGGGATGTTTGGTTATTTCTCTCATGTGGAATGATTGTGAAGACTCCTGATAAGGGAAAAGAGGTAAATAAGGTGGAACAAATGCACCTGTCCCATCCCATGTGGAGGCAGAACACATTCTCCAGCAGCAAAGCACAGATGAATCAGATGCAGAACAAAGAAAACAGACTTCATGACAGCAGATTTTGCAGAAACCAGAAGTAGATGAAGCCTGGAAGGCAAGTGGATATTTAGGCAGCCTGATAACTAGGCAGTTGTTGCTTGGTTAGGAGCATTTCAGATGGGATGTTAAATGTGTTACTTCAAGACCTGCTGGCCTTTCCAGCTGTTGGCAGTGAGCCCAGGGCTTTGTTGAGGAAATTCACAGCTTGTTTTTCGGAGGTTTTCTCTGAATAGTTTTAAAGTGGGCTGTGGCAGAGATGGGGCTTTGGGCTGGTGCTGTTTATTTAGTGCCCATTGATGGGTGTTGGAGGCACTGTGTGTCCTATGGGGTAGGAATATGTGTGCAGCACCCCTGGTTTTGGGATAAATCTGCTGTATTTAAATTACAAGGATCCTTTTCTTCTCTTCCCTGTGCTGGTGGCTGAGGCAGGCTGTATGTGGAATCCATTGCCCATGAATCCATGCCCAAAGAGCTTTCTGAGTACACCTAAACTGAAAACATCAAAAGCTCCTAATGGACAAAACAGACTTCTCACCTGAGAACAAAGCAGCACGTACTGTTGCTGCTGTGACCCCCTACAGCCTCAGAACTTGCTGACAAGTCCATTAGCAAACGATGCAGGCAGTGATTTCGACAGGTTTCAGAAGCAGCTAATTAGGGATTAATTCTTAATCTTCTCTTTGTTGTGCTTTATCATCCTCAAGATGTTGGAATTGCCCAACCTACCTTCAGTGATTGCTGTAATTTTCCTCGGTAGTTGGATTGTTCTTGCTTTTTGTGTCCAGTTGCCTTCACCCTGAACGTGCAGTTTACTATTTGGATCAAATTTGCTGACATGGCTGTCAGGCACCACTGGACTTGGTGCACTGGTTGTTTGTGCCAGAGCTCTGCCTGTTCCCTCCATGCCCCGTCTTGCCTCTGCTTTTCCCCCTGCTGTATGTTGCAGATGCTGGAACATTTGCCCCACTGCATAAATCTGCTTTTCCCCAGGACACAGCATGTGCCAGAGACTGCATTGGCTTCCAGGGCAGCAGAGCTCCTCCAGCCACCTTCTTCAGCAGGCAGGATTGAAGGTCTTGCTCTCCCTTCTCTGAGGCTGTCATGGGATGTGGTCCCTCAGTGGCTTATTTGCTGCCTGGAAATATTTATGGGGTGATGGCCTCTGTATTTTCAACTGAACAATGTAATCCCCTCTGCCCTGTCCTTCCCAGCCCACCTCTGTTTTTTTCTGTTTCTTTTACACTGTTAGGTATTATATTTCTACTTTTTCCTTCTTGCCTTTAAAAAGGCATGAAAGTACTCCTCCCCCCTCCATTTGCAGCATCCAGCAGAAGGGCAGGAAACATCCAGGCAAATGTGCTGGTCTCAATAAAATGATGCTAAATGAGACTTGTAAGCAAACCCTTGTACAAATCCTAACCTGCTGGCATTTCACAAGGAGGTGCCACTGTGCCCAGCAGCTAGATGTGAGCCCAGTTTGGTGACAACCGTGGGTACCTCAGCAAAGACGTAGTCATGAATTCACCCAGGACTCACCATATTGACCACTGCTGCCCCAGGTTACATCACCTGGAAGGGATACACCTACATCAGGAAAAGTTACCCACATAACAAATTGTCCCAGCTGTGCTTGCAATACTCTTGTTGCCAAAGCTGTAGCTAATCCAGAGGCTCCTGCCTCTGCTTTCAGGGGAAGAATAACTCTGCATTGCCTTTAATCTCCCAGTATCAAAAAATTTAAAGGCACCTTTGAGCTGTTCTGAAGGGCTTGTTCATATGGTCAAAGACTACAAATCTTTTGGTCATGTTTTATTGCCTAATAAACTCAGACCATTCTGGGCTACGCACATGGACAGTCACCTTGCCATTTCTCAGCAAAGCCTGGGGATCACAAAGCCGTAGAATCTGAGTAGAATACCTGAGTTGGAAGAGATCATAAAGATCATCTGGTTCCAGATCCTCTGCTGTGAGCAGGGACATTTTCCACTAGACCATGTTGCTCAGAGCTCCATCCACTACCTGGCCTTGAACATGTCCAGGGATGGGGCATCTATAGGTTCTCTAGAAAACCTATTCCAGTGACTCACCACCCTCACTGGGAAGAATTGAATTCTATTCTCTTTCAGTTTGAAGCCATCCCCCATTGTCCTGTCACTATGTGTCTTGTAAAAAATTTGTTTCCATCTTTCTTGTAGGCTCCTTTCAGGTACTGGAAGGTCACCCTGAAGCTC
>VZTB01001719.1:176491-211355 GCA_013397245.1 Thryothorus ludovicianus
TGAACAAATCCAATTCTCTTAGTCTTTCCTTGCAGGAGAGGTGCTCCATCCCTGCAATCAATTTTGTGGTCTCCTCTGGATATCTGCTAGTTGCTCTTAGGTACTGGATATTGCTGTGCTCTGACTTCTTGAGTGACAGTATACCTAAAGCAAAACCCAAAACACCTTTCTCAGGAGCAGAGGGTCCCTGCACTTCTAAGGGGTCTGGAAAGGTAGGATCCAAAGGAAAGGGGTGCCTCAGGTACACAAGAGAGGACAAGTGAGGTCTCTGCTGTAACTTTATCTCCTGTTGCTGGATTTGCTGCTCCCTTTGGAGCACTGTGACTAATTCCTGTTGTGAAAGCTGGGGTAGGGCCTGAGTTATTCAGAGCACGTTTGTTTGACTACCATGCCAGGCTTCCACTTCCAGAGCAGTGAGTGGGCACTCGCTTGTTTGATTATCTGTGGACCCAGCCATAAACAAGAGCTGCACAAACAGAGCTGCCCTGGGCAGCCCATGCTGTGTCCTGTTGCAAGAGCTGAGATGAGGGCAAAGGGAGAGCTGAGGCAACAGCGATGGGCTTTGATGTGTTGGTTTTGCAAACCTACCTCAGAAGCTCTTTATGGGGAGATCTCCATGCGTGGGGAGTGAGTGCAAACAGGGAGGTCCTTCCAAATGCAAGACTGGGCTGGAGTGATGATACTGGTGTACTTGGTGTGTGGACGGAGCCAGCCAGGACAGGGCTTAGTGGCGCATGCCTTATGCATGCTTTCTGCTTTATGGTAGGGCTTTCCAAAAGCTAGTGGGTCTCCCTGGGCCTTTACCTGAGCCACCCTTTCTCCTAAAAGGATCAACTGCTGAGACATCCCTGCATCCTTGCAAAGCATGATTTTTTTGGAAGGATGCAGGGATGTCTCAGCAGTTGTTGGGAGGCTCAGGAGAAGGGGAGATGGGTGGAGCCTTTCTTCTGCCAGCAGAATCCTGCTTGCCAGGTGTCCTTTGAGTGACCATAACAAGATTTATGAAAGGGAGCAGGGGAAACAGGTTAACGAAACACAGCTCAGATGATGGGATGGCCACAGCACGCTGAGTGCTGGGAGGTTTTCTTGCTTACTGAATTGTTCAAACTTTGATGTTCATTCTTTGGGAGTGCTAAGATCTTTTCAGAGGCTGTTTGGGACCTTTGTGGGGCCCTCTGACTTGAGGCTGATCCCTTGAAAGCAAGAAGCCTGTGTGTCCTGGAAATAAAGGCCTTCTAAAGAAGCATCTTGCTCAGGCACCCAACAAAAAGAAGTCATTTTTGTAAACCCTTAGGATAAATTTCCATGGCTGGCTAGGGAAGGAGTGATTGTCTGAGGGGTTTTTTTTTGGCACAGAAAGGGAATAATCTCCCCTAGTGTGCTGTTCCCACAATGGCCATTCTGCTAGGCTGGGGAATTACTTGTTTGCTGGGGTTTCTGTTATCAGGAAAATGCTCTGGACCCGAAGTGATTTTTCCCAGCCAAGGCAGGAGCTTTTGGGAGCTACTGGTTCCCAAGCAAAGCAGATCTGGCAGGCAGCAGCTTTTAGTGCTTGTGGTCTCCTCAGGCAGAGGTCATTTAGTAAGTGCAGGGTGCACCACAGAGAAGGGGAAATCAAGATATTGGGTGGGGGAATTGCAAAATGGGAGAAAGGCAGTCTGGGAGGAGGCTGGGGTTGGGAAACAGGGGTCAGTGGGAGAAGCAATGCTGGTTAGCATCCCAGAACTGAGAGGGGGAGGGTGTGGAGGTGGAGCAGAACAAAACTGCAAGTTGCTCAGACCATATGAGCTGTCAAAAAGATGTATTCTCTGGTGCTGTGAAGCCTTTGCACTAGACTCAAGTGCTCGAGGCTCAGCAGCCACCAGGAGAAAAATAAACATTGGCCAAAAGCACAGCGGGGTGCTGGGTAGCTGGTGATGCCGTGGTGGACTCTGACAGAGGAATGAATTGGGGGTGTATCAAGGACCTCCCCATTATTCCACTTGGGTGCTGAGCCTCATCACCAGACTCTGCAAATTCTGCCTCTTCCCACCAGAGAGCAAGAAAGGGGGTATCTGTTCCCCAGGGTTTAATTTCCTGTAACAAACGAAGGTGCCGAGAGCTTGTGTTGGCAGTGAGCCTGCAGAGAAACACTTGTGCCTTGTGCTGGTGACTCCTGCACTGCTGAAGGTGCCAGACAGACTGTTCCTGTTAATGTTGCTTCTGGATATGCACGGAAAATCCAAGGGAGGTGCCAGAAAAGGGCATAGCAGGAACCTGGTACTGTATTGATTTTATAGCTTTCAGTCTCTCCTTTTTGGCTGCATCACATTGTTTCATGCATATTAAAACACTGAGGATCAGAGTGTGTGGGAGGCAAACTACAGTGGTGGCCCCTCTAGATTTTGTCGTTATCTGACTTTCCCCTGCCTAGTTATCGAGGGAAGCCTGTTGATGTAATCTTCCTGGATTTCAATAAATCTTTCAATGCTGTATCTCACTGTATCCTTCTGGACAAAATGTCCATCCCACAGCTGGATAAAGACATCATGGAATGGGAGAGCAACTGGCTCACAGGTCAGCACAAAGGGTTATAGTGACTAGGGTGACATCAGACTGGGGACTTGTCACTGCTGGGGCTTCTTAGGGCTCCCTCTGTGGCACTCTGCTCTTCAACATCTTCATAAACTACCTGGATGCAGAACTGGAGCAAGTTCACAGATGACAGAAAACTGGGAAGAGCTGTTGACTCCCTCTAAGGCAGGGAAACCCTGAGAGAGACATCAAATTAGAGGGCTGGGCAATCACCAACCACATGGATTTCAACAAGGGAAAGTGCTGGATTGTGCTCCTGGGTTGGGATAGCCCTGGATGTACAGACAGACTGGGGAATAAGATGTGGAAAGCAGTGCCAGGGAAAGGGACCTGGGGGTCCTGGCTGATGAGAAGTTGAAACACGAGTCAGCAGTGCCCTGGCAGCCAGGAGGGACATCCCTGTCCTGGGGGCATCAGGCCAGCTGGGCAAGGGTGGGGATTGTCCTGCTCTGCACTGGGGCCTCATCTCGAGTGCTGGGGGCAGTTTTGGGCGTCACAATACAAGGAGGATATAAAGCTATTAGAGAGTGTCCAAAGGAGAGCAACAGGGATGGTGAAGGGCCTCGAGGGGAAGCCGTGTGAGGAGCAGCTGAGGTCACTTGGCCCGTTCAGTGAGGAGGAGATTGAGGGCAGATCTCATCAGTTACAACTTCCTCATGAGGGGAAGAGGCGAGGCAGACATTGATCTCTGGTCTGTAGTGACAGTGGCAGGACCTGAGGGAGTGACCTTACATTGTGTCAAGGGTGTTTAGATTGGATATCAGCAAAATGTTCTACCCCCAGGGGGTGGCTGGGCACTATAACAGACTCCCCAGGAGTGTGGTCACAGCACCAAGCATGGCACAGTTCAAGACGTGTTTGAAAATGATCTTGGGGATGTGGCGTGGCTCTTGAGATGGTTCTGTACAGGGCCAGGAGCTGGACTCCTTTTGGGCCTCTTCCAGTCCACCTTATTCTGTGATTCTGTGAACACACCTGGTAGCCAGGCTTGGTTTGGTGGAATGCTGACCTGCTTTGTGTTAATGCAGGGCAAGACCGTGGCTGTGGGCTGGAGCTGCTGCCGTGGGAGACCCGAGCAGTGTTACAGGGAAGGGATGAGTGGCTATGCAGTGCAGGTGGGCAGCAGCTCTGTAAGGATACCAGGGATCAGGAGACCCTGCCCCAAAAGAAGGCTGTTCCCCAAACCAAAGGGAGATCAGATGGGATGGGTGCTGCCTCGCCTCCATTCAGTGGGATCAGGGCACACAGGGCAGCACTGCGTGGTGCGAGGGGTGTCCTACAGTGCAGGGCTGAGCCAGCCCTTGCTCTTAGATCTTGTCAGTGGGGATTATCTTTGCTAAAGGCTCAGCCAGGTGAAAAAATTGGCAACCAAATCCCAGGCTCCCTCCCAGCACAGGCGGGGGCTGTAGATGGTTAACATTCTTCCTGTTGCCACAGCACCAGGACCTCTTCCCTAAGCAGACCCATCCCAAGGACATTTCCTTTCCCTTAAGCCCTTCAAAGTAGATTTCATGTCCCACCCTTGCATGGTTACAGGGCAACCTATTGCCCTGCCTTATGCCTACCCCATACCTAATATTCATATATGTATGCCTTTCCTTCACTTTTTTGGGTACCTGTTGGAGGGTGGTGAGGACTAGGGGAATGATGTGCCTTTCCCTGGAATATGTAGCTGGGGGACTGGTGGCCTGTGACATGTCACCACTGGCCTGTAGCAGAGAACCAGCAAGGCAGCTGCTGCCCCCAGCCCTTTTTGACACAGGCAAATACAATTCCCTGGGTGAGTAATGCTCCCAGCTCCTGCTCCACGACAGTGATGATTTTTGGCAGGAACTGCAATTTGTTTAGCACCAGCAATTTGCCACAGCCCATCAAAAGGAGGCAATGAGATACTTTCCCTGCCCTGAAGCACCAACGGTTGGAGGCAGGTAGGATGAGACATGGAGGGCGTGAGCACACGGGGAGGGAGTTTTGGGGGAAGCACAGGGTCTGGGTGGGACATCACAGCCACGGGTCTGGGAATGACCCTGAACACAGGGGAAACCTGTCCCTGTTGTGCAAGGCAGGAGGATGGCTGGAACATTGATATGCAGACATACAGGCTTGGAGGATTCCTTCCCCTGCTCTTTTCCATGCCATGGACATGGATCTCGGCCATCAACCAAATCACATCCAAAATTTCATTTGGCAACCCCTGCTCACCCCAGTGTTGTGCTGTCCATCCCAAGACAGGGCTATATCACTGATGCAGCCACTGTGGGGAAAAGTATTGGCCTTTTCCAGACCTTTGCTCCCAGCTGGGCTTGCAGCATTTCCTCAGTGCAGCAGCTGTTCCCTCACCTACCCAGAGCTGGGCTGGGGGGAAATGCTGTCTGTTCCCTTTTAAGGTCAGAGCCTCTATCACCTGTATGTGTAAAGTGCTATAAAAATGCCTTACATTCATGGTCTGGCAGTGTGGGGACATGGCTGCCTTTATCTTCCCATCTCAGCTGGACATGGTGTGGTTTGTGGAACAATAGGACCCAAATCACAGGACGAGTAGCCAGCAATGCTGGAAGCAGGGACATGAATCCAGCCACTCTTTCCTCCTCTTCCAACAAGACACGTTCCTGAGCATGAATATGTTTTCATTTGTCTGCTGCTGTGCTTGAACAATAATGTTCAAAGCAGCCAAGAGGGTTTTCTTACAAGGGCTGAGGGATTGCCAGTGCTCAGGAGTGGTCCAAGATAAACTATCAGCCTGTAACATACTTCTTCAAGGCCTCCTCTGCACTTCTTCTGCTGCAAGGCATCCCATGGAAATGGGATGCTGAAAAGCTGCCATCCCTCCTGTCATGAGAACAGAAGAGCCCTGCCTGACTGGAAGGATTTCCCCCACAAACCTATTGCCCCTGGAAATAGGAGGTGGCTTGTCTGCAGTTTTGCGTGGACAAAATTCTATTGGTGGTGGCAACTGGAGAAAACAGCCTGTTCAATAGCAAGCAGCCCTGAATCCACAAGCTGCAATTTTGGAGATGCAGGATAAGAGATGGAGAGTCCGGAGGAGGCTTTGGGCTTGCAGCTCCCTGTGGCAATGCTACTGACAGGGGTCACTCAGCACAGAGGCCCAGTAATCACTGCAGCCAGCCAGGTGGTGGAGGTGTGTGGGCTGCCCACCCTGGTCCCAGCTGCATTGTGTGGCTTGTGAGCAAGGTGCCACTCACATGTGCCTCTCCTGTGTCCCTGGTGTGAGCTTCAGAGGGCTGGGTTGCCTTCCTACCACATTTTAGGGAGTGAGATGAAATCCAGGAGCTGCAGGCTGCCAGGGAACCCTGTCATTGTGGACACAGGGGAGACCAGCTCCCTTCTGCTTCCTGAACCAGCCCACTGCTCCAGCCTTGGATGTGCTGGGCACCTGGCTGTGCCCCCAGCCCAATACCCCAGTGTCCTGCAGTGGTGCAGTGGTGGCTGGCTCCTGCTGCTGACAGCGATGCTGGAACCCAGTGGTGAAACTCTGCTGGAGGACTCACAGCCCCTGAGTTTCACCTGAAACCACAACGCTGTTGGTAGGTTTCTATGCAAAGCTCAGCAACATCCTGGTGGCTTGTGCCAAGACTTCCAGCAAACTTCCATTTATTAGTATTAGCTTTTCTACAGGAATTTTGGCTGGGCCAAGTGTGCTGGCAGGCCTCACACAGGCTGGGATTTATGGCTGGAACTGGTACCCCTGGGGCAAACAGGTCTCAGTGTGAGTCAGGACAGACCTCAGCTGTGCCAGCACATGCGCTGCTGCCTTCCAGGAGGTGTTGATCTCCTAGGAAAAAGATCAACACAGCCTCCATTGGGAGTTGCTGTAGACAACAAAGGTGAGTTCACCACCAGAGCAGCTCTCTGGGGATCCTGAGAGCAGAAATCTGCTTTTCTTGTACCTGAACTGCTGAGTTTTTGAGCATTGCTGAGGCAGAGCTCAGTGTGTGCAGCAGGAATGTTGCAACTGGTTCCAGTGAATCTGAGGTTTGTCTGTCTGTCTGGGGATCACCCACACAGACTTCTTGGGAAGACAGGATCTGTGTACTGTCAACAAAAAGAGCTAACCTGGGTGGTGGATGGGCATGGATATATCGGTGAGAGGAGCATAGCACTTGCACTGCTCTCTGCTTTGCCCAAGCTGCCTCCTTTCTAGAGTGTACCTATGTCCAGTGAAACACTCAGGCTTGGAGTTACTTTGCACTGCCCACTAGGACAGCCTGAACCTGTGTTACCCCAAAAAGGGCTGTGAAGCCCTCAGAGGGAAATGCCCTGCACAAGCTCTACTTGTTCAGTTTATGTCTTCAGCTCATGCATCTGGCAAAACAGCTGGGAGGGCTGGAGGGCAGCATCGACCTCTCCACACAGCTCCTAGGGGGGCTGGGTGGCCACCATCTGGCTCTGGGGTGGGAGCAGAGAGGCTTGAGCTGGGATCCTGAATCTAGTGGGTTCCACAAGCACTGTCATCTTTAGTGCTGCTTCTGTGCCATGTTACGTCTCCAGGGACACTCTGGGAAATGTTGGAAAGGGCAGAGCAGATGGAAGCTTCTCATGCTGCTCTCTACAGCAATATAAAGCACATGGGCAGATCCAAGACTTTAGTCTTTCCAGTGGGATTGTGGCACCAGTGTGAGAAGTTCCTGCATTCATTTTAGGATTTCAGTAGTAACACATCCACAGAGTCCTCTCCAGTGGATAGTCAGATACTGGCTGTGCTCTCTATGTGCAGGTTGGATCCTGGCTCTGCAGGGACATGTGACTTGGCCCCATTTAGCTGGCCTTTCACAGAATGTTCTGGTCAGAAGGGACCTAAATGACCATCTTGCTTCCCAGATGATCTACCATAGGCAGGGACAGCTTCCACAGGATTTGGAAAGGGTCCTGCTGAATGTCACACAGGACAAGCAGCTGAGAACCATGTATTGTGATGTTTGCTCCTCTCAGGCTGAGCTTTGGCTTGGGTTGCCTCCTGAGGGCTGTGTGTCTCTGACCCTGTGGGAGGTGATTCCCTGACATGGAGTGCCAATGCCACACTCTCCTCCAAATTCAAGTCATGGGAAACTTCAACTCTCCTGTCCTGTCTCAAAGCAGAGATGATTCACAGTGGAGCTGTGCTCACTATTATGCATTCTGTGGCTCAAGGGACTCTTTCTTTTATTTTCTTTTTTTTTTTTCCATGTGAGGTGGAACAGCTCAAGCAAAAGGCATGGGGGAACCATTCATCCTAGCCCTCCTCTCCATCCTTACTCCATCTCTCTGTAACCCCATCTCTGGATAAAGCCCTGCTCCCAGGCCTCAGCTCCCTGGTCCAAAATCCCACCAGTGCCATACCCTGCCCATGTACCATGAGAAATGGCCATGCTGGGAAAAGTAAGACTGTGGACAACAGAGGTGGGATGGTTGAGATGACAGCAGCAGGGAAAAGTACGGAATCCTAAAGGAACAAAGGCAGGGAGTCAGGGTTTGTTGGGCCATCCCTCAGAGCTGTGAGTACTCACAGGCAGACCCTGGCCAGCAAAAGCTCTTTGGGTGCCTTTCTGAGGTGGTGAGCATACTACTGCCTCACCAGGACCTCACCAAATCCCACCCATGAGGATGGCCAGGCTTTGGCTGGGAAATGCAAGGGGTGGTGGGTTGATCCTGGCTGGATGCCAGGCACTCACCAAAGCTGCTCTGTCACTGCTCAGCTGGACAAGAGAAAATATAACAAAAGTTCATGACCCAAGACAAGGACCCATAGAGATCATTCATCAAATACTGCCACAGGCAAAACTGATTTGAATTGAAAATGTTAATTGAATTTATTTCTAATCAAAGTCAGAGCAGGATTATAAGAAGTAAAATAAATCTTAAAACCACCTTCTCCCCACCCCTTCCTCCTTCCCAGCTCTGCCTCCTCCCACAGGGATATTGGAATGGGGATTATGGTCAGTTCATCACANCCTGAGAGGAGTCCTTCCCCTGCTCCAGCATGGGGACCTTCCCACAGGAGACAGTTCTCCATGAACATCTCCAGTGTGAGTCCATCCCACGGCTGTGGCTCAGTCTTCCAGGGCTGCAATCCTTCAGGAACAGGTCCCCCACAGTAGATATTCTACCAGCAAACCTGCTCCAGCCTGGGTTCCTCTCCCCACAGACCTTCAGGTCCTGCCAGAAGCCTGCTCCAGTACAGGTTTCCCACATGTCCAAAGTCTTCTTCAAAATCTACCTGTTCCAGCACAGGCATCCGATGGGGTCACAGCCTCCTTTGGGCNTCCCCCACAGTAGATATTCTACCAGCAAACCTGCTCCAGCCTGGGCTGCTCCAGGGGCTGCAGGGGAATCTGAGCTCCAGAGCCTGGAGCAGCTCCCGCCCCTCCTTCTGCACTGCCCTGGCTGTCTGCAGGGCTGCTCCTCACACGTCCTCACCCTGCTCTTCTCTGGGTACAATTACATACATCTGCACAATAACTTTTGTTTCCTTCTTAAATATGTTATCACAAAGGCATTAATGTCATTCTAGACTGCCCCACCCTTGGCCAGTACTATGCCCATTGTCCATCCTGGAACTGCCTGGCATTGACTCTGCCAGACATGGGGGAAATTTCCAGAAGTTTCTCACAGAAGCTGCTCCTGTAGCCCCTTTGCTACCACAAGCTGCCCATGCAAACCAGACTCAGAGGTTGTGGTGCTCTTCAGCCTAAGTGATGCCAGTGGTCAGCTTTGGTGTTTACTGTCCATCTGCCCTGCAGATCTCTGGAAGTCAGAGTTTGCTCTGCAGGATCAGCAGCAGTAATGACAGGAATGGGATTGAGAGGGGTGATCTGGCCTGGACTAAGGAATCTGACCCAAGACCAGGTTTTCCTGCTCATGTCTTTTGCAGCCCAAGTTGTTGCTTCATCCTGCTGCTGTCTTGCCTCATTACCCCTCCTTGAGGGTTTCTAAGATGTCCTTTTTTTTCAGCCATGCCCTGTACAGTGCAGGTGAGGTGTGGTACCACCTGATTTACTGAGCACACTCCTCATCACAGCACTTCCTGTGAATCAGGTGGCTTCCCATGGTGCAGCTTCCCCAGGGTAAGGAAATGAGTTGGTGAGATTGTGTTACAGTGCCTTGAGACCCAGGCTCCATAGTGAGGGTTTTTTTCCACTGTTGTAGTTGTTGCCAGGCACAGAGCCTTTTTGTGCTGTGGCTCCCAAGAGATCTTCCCAAGATGATGTTTATGCAGGCTGCAGTGTGAGGTTCTGCAGCTAGGCTTGCTCTGCTAGGCAGAACTTGCCACAAGAATTCGGTTATTCCCTTCCATATGCAAGAATGTGACAAGATCAAAAGGCATGTTTTTTCCCTCACTTGCATCCTGAAATGCTCCCTGACAGGATGGGCTAATGAGGACAACAGATCTGCCCCTGTTGATGCTTCCATTCTCTCCAGTTTGAGAATTGCCCTCGGCCCAGGAGAGATCTGGGCTGTGCACGATGAAGCAGCAGATAGCAGTGCTCACACCCAGATATGCAGGAGGTGGTTTTGGCCAAGGGAATCCATCAGTTATGAACAAGCTCAGCCCTTGGAAGAGGATCTCTATCAGTTCCTGTTTGCATGTTACAGGATGCTTTCTGGATGACTCTGTAGCATTTGCACTTGGCCTGATGAGCTGATCTTTCTCAATTTACTGTATTTATTTATAATCCCTGCTTTTATCACTGATCTTGAGGAGAGATGGAGCCAAGCCCCACAAGCAGAGAGGAGAGGAGAGTACACAGCAACAGCTGAAGGTGCAAGGTGTGCTTGAGTGACCCAAGGACATGAAGGGGAGTGTTCCCATGTTACCTCCACAGTCTGCTCTCTGTCCATGCCTCCAAGATGTCAGCTTCCCTTGACTTGCATTGTTTCATTGCCCTTGAACAAAGAGGACATGGAGAGGAAGATAAGAAGATGGCTGGGAAGCAAGTGCTGCCCCAGAGCTCTCCCAGCAGATAAGCAATAGAATTGAAAAGGTAAAAGGCTGAAAAGGATTACAAAGGAGAGGCCCACTTACTGAGCTGCCTGACAAACTGCTTCTCCCTGCCCTCAGCACTGTGCTGATATTTCTCCCATGCTTTAGAAGGAAAGCAGCAAGGAAAGGTGGTGCAGAAGAGCCTTGACACAGCATCACTAGGCTGGCTCTGCAGCATTTCTCACCTGAGCTCTGGGTCAACATTGCTGCTTCTGCTCTGGCCAACATCTGATATGCAACCTTGTTTGCAAAAGGTCTCCCCTGAGCAGTGGATCCCTTCTAAGATAGAGTTTTTGAACGGCTGAGTGTCACTAAAATCAGAGGTCTATTGGCTGAGTTGAGCCAGGCAGACTAGCTTGTTTCCGTCACAGCTTCACGCTGTGTCTGACCTTGTGCATATTGATCAGACCCTGAAAATGCCATCATTTTCATGGTAACTAACAAATATGACAGAAAAGTGCTGGCAAGTAAATTTTATTGTGGCCAAAAGTATATAATGATGTGTTTGTAATTAAGTCCAGTGGTAGCTATCACTCTGAATTTCACTGCTACCTGCCTCCCTCTAAAGACATATATCACTTTCCATTGCTATTCCTTAGCCAGGCATGGGATACCAAAAACAAGAGGAGGAAGAAACAGATTCTTTATCATCATAGAGCCTGGGGAGGGGTGGACTTCACTGTGGGGCTTCTGGAATTCTTCTGGTCACATGCAGGTGATGGTGCTCCCCTGGGGTGCCTGGGGAAGGGGACTGCTGTGGGACAGCACCTCTAACCCCAGTGGATTTTCCCACCTAGAAACATGGTATTAACTGTCCTGGACTCAGAACACTGCACAGCAGGGGAATCCTCCACATTCCCAAAATACTGCAGGCTGAGAATACAGCTCTTTAAGCCAGATACTCAACGTTTCTATCCCTTTTCGTTCCAGCCAGGGGAAGGTGTGCAGTCCTGGTCTGTGCTCTCCTACAGCTGGCTTCCTTTCCTTCCCTGGCTATCTTCCTATTTTCTGCCTTTTTATCTCTCTATCCCATCCTGTGGTTTCAGGAGATCCAGGTCTGGCTCCCTTCCCACCTATAGGAGCTGGAACACGAGCCTTTCATGCATGCTTAAGAGAGAGGGTGCTGAGGTGAAGGGCTCTTGCCAGCTCTCCTGCTTGAAAGGCCTCTGCCATGCCCATGATGAGAGTGATTTTTGTGTTCTCTTTCAGATTATTTTGTGCAAAGTGAGAGAGCTTTCCAAAGGAGAGCTATGGATATCTCACCTGTGTCTGTCTGTTAACCTGAAAGTCGATCACTTCAGTTTCATGTCGCATTTCTTGGGAGAGAGAAGGGATTTGAGTATGGAATCCCCTGGTCCTCAGGTGAAGACCATAGGCTGAAGGAGGTAAGTGCTGACTGCCCTGCATTTTATCTGAGGCCTGACAAAACTTTGAGGGTTTGCCTGATGGGCCAGTGTACTGCCAGGAACCCTAACTGTGCAGTGCCTACCTTGCACCAACACAGCTGTTTCTTGGCCAGGAACGTGCCATTAGTGTTTTCTGTGACTTGCCTTTGGCACATGGTTTGACCCTGAGACTAAGCCTAGTTCTCCTTTGAGCCTCATTCTTTGGTGCAAAGTGTATTCATCCCCATCTATTCCCTGACCTGGGAATTATCTGGTGCTGCATGGCCCATGGAGAGCTCCTCTGCAGCCAGAGGGTTTCACCTCCCTTTTGCATGTGAGCAATCCTGTGCTACAACCCACAGTGACAAAAAGCCCTGTGAGCTGTCAGCCTGTGCATCGGAAATCATTCTGGATTGCCTGACTGTAACTAAAGCTTGCCAGGACCAGCTAGGAGACAATTTGGTCAAATTCAGTTTTCTTTCACTTGACTTTGATGGCACCATTGTGTGAATACAAGCTGCAAAGCCTGATCTTACCAAGAATTCTGGAGAGATCATGTCCCCAGGTGATGGTCTGTTTGTGCTGGAGATTATTTGGGGTCCCCTGAAGGCACAGGGTAAAGGTGTGGGTGGCAGAGACTCTTTGGAAAAAGGCTGAGTGGAGGCACCTGTTCAATGCTGTTTCACACAAAGGGGGGATTTGGTGCAGGCATAGACAGGGCCAGGTTTCCCTGGCCACGCTGCAGAACCAGTTTCCCAGCTGGACAAACAGGAAGTGTAGCCAGCCCGAGAGTTCTGTGGGCTGGCATCTTGTGTCTACCTGGAGAATTTTACGTGGAGCACTAAAGCCCACAGCTTTTGGCCAGGCTGAGGCAGTGGTTGTTGGGAACTCCATGCCTTGTGCAAGAGCCCTCTCACTCTCGCATTACAGGCATTATCTCCCCGGTGGCATGGGTTTGCTTTTCATCTAGTGGCTCAGAAATCTGGCCTTGGCATAGGGAGCCTCTGTGTGCTGAACATCCCCTAAATAACACCATTTTTGGAAGAAAAGGAGGATGGCTGGAAAGAGGAGCTAGGAGCAAGTCCCTATCCTCTTCCTCCAACCCAAACCCATTGCTATTGCAATGGTTTTGGGTACAGGCAGGCTCCAAGTGTTTGACTTTCTCTTGATGCCACATCCAGGCTTCAGCACGTTGATCTGTCTGCAAAATCCTTGACCCCTGAGGACCTGTTTGACCTCACCTATGGAGATCTTGGTTGCAAGAAAGTAATCCTGTTATGTTCCCCATTTCCATCAGCCAAGGAGGAAAGCTGTCTCCCTGTGCACACCTGCATGCCCTGTTGTGTCTGTGGTAACTTATCCTTGACTCATTCCTTTCTGCAGAAGACATGGTGGGAATTCTCTCCCTGGGAATGGCTGGTGACAGGGAATGTGCTCTGGCTCTCTTCTTGCCTCTCACGATTTCCCTTTGAATTTCATTACACAAGGCAAAGTTCTGGTTTGTTTTGTTGCTTTTTTTGCCCCCAAATGTGCTGACAGATGTGTTGTGAAGTGCCAGGGAGGTTTAATACCCCTCCATCTGTGTGTCATACAATTGGCTCACATCTTGTATTCTCCTGGTGAGAGCTGCTGCTCCTGTGACCAAAGGGAAAGGTGACAGAACACAAAATCCCATCTCCTCTTAGGTTCCTTTATGGCCATTCTCATGGGAAGAGCTATTAGAAACCATCTGCCTCCAATGCTCAAGAATATTCCATGAGGATTTCTCTGCACAGCCCTTGCTGTTTCCTGCAT
This sequence comes from Thryothorus ludovicianus, assembly GCA_013397245.1. NCBI lineage: Eukaryota > Metazoa > Chordata > Aves > Passeriformes > Certhiidae > Thryothorus > Thryothorus ludovicianus. The sequence continues at coordinate 190,223 of VZTB01001719.1, forward strand.
CCCCATCTCTCCTTGTAGAATTTCACCTTCCATGAAATAGCCCAGCTGCAAAATCAACCATCAAAGAGGACTTTTCTCCCCTTCTTGAAACCTTCTTCCTCTCTGCTGGTACACAAAAGTTCTCTGCCTGTCTGGCACAATGTGCCAAGCAGTTCCCAGCACTTCTTTGCCTCTGGCCCATTCCATGCTACTTTAAATCATGGCTGAAACCTCACTGTTTACTTTCAGTGTATTTTCAAAGATTTATTGCTTTTCCTATTTAATGGATGCTATTATCACTGAAACCTGCAGTAGTTAAAATGATTTTCACTGACCCCACTGCTGATTCAATCTGATTCTGGAAGACATGGTGGAACTTTTGCAGATGTTTCTTACACTGAAGTGCTTGCATGCTCAAAATCCTGTACAAGATCTGTTGAAACTGATTGAAAGAGTTGTATTAAAGCCACACATAGCCTCAGGGATCTCTAAGAGCAAAGTTTTTCAAGAGAAAGAGCAGATCCCACCTGCCAGCCCTGTGGTGGACTGATTGGAAATACTGTGACTAATTTAATGCTATTCTTGGGCTTTAAAAACTATGAAAACCCAAATTATTTTTTACGGAAAAACCTGTATATTAGGGCAGAGAGGTAGGACCTTTGGCTTTTGTTATGAATCTTAAGGGCATCTCTGGCACTAAGTTCAGCATAGAATTCTCAGTTTGTTTTGGTTTCCATCTGCTGGTGTGAAACTTCCTTAATCACTGTCAGCATTGTAACATTCCCCTTGGCTATTTCCTGCTGATTTGAAATAAAAAAGTGTCAGAAAAGAAAAGCAGGCCTTTTTGAGCAATGCATTCATGAGAAGTTTCTCATTTTTCTCCTCCAAGGTGCATTACAGTGGTTGATGGACACCCTGTGCCTCTGGGCAATCCCATCAGAGCCAGACAAGGTTAATGGTGATATGGTTGTGGTTATTAAGTTTGTTTTCTGAGGGATGCATAAATCTCCGCCACCCCCATTCAGATATCCTGCAGGTGGCCTTGGAGCCAAAAGCTAGAGTTTGGCTGGAAGCTGCTCCTTTTGGGCTGGCTTGGGGATGGAGGTGTGCTTGGTGGGCATGTGTGCCACGTGCATGCCATACACCTCCTTAAGAGAGGGAGAGCATCCTCCTCTTCCTCCCCCTTCCTTGCTGCTCCTCAGATTAATTTTTCTTGCTGTAAGAGAGGTGAGTGCTGGTTGATTAAGCCATGACTTGAGCTTTACATAATGCATTGTGCAATTCACTTTATGTAATCAGAGATTTCTTATGTAATTTATTTGCAGAGCACTCACCAAATCAAGGACTAGACCTGATTCCTGTTATGTGGATGGGTTTGCTGTTTCTGGGAGGGTGTGTTTTTAGGGGGCCAGGAAAACAAATGCATGCAGCTGTGGTTTGATAGCTCTTCATCCATGTCCATCTTCAGAAAGATCTCTCCCAACTCCATAAGAAGAAAAAAGGGAGGGCTTGAGATATCCCTTCCGTGGGCCAAGTTTAAAGGGGTCATAGCTGCACCCATGTTCCACCAGTTGTAATGGGACTCTCAGGCACAGCTCCCCCTTTGCTGTATCTGATGTGCTTGAAACATCTCTCACCATTTCTTTGCCAATGAGGCTGGATTGTGCTAGAAGGTAGGTCAGGAATGTGAGGTGAGGATGTGATTCAGGCTGTGAGCTGAGGATATGACCCATATTGGCATGAGATTAAAATCCAATTCCTCCTGGCATTTGAGTGCACAAATCATGCCTGCCATTCATGTTGCCTATTGAGGTGGTTAATCCATCAATGAGGCCTCATCTGTGCCCTAGGAGTGGAATCATCCACACCTAGGCAGTGACAGAACAGCTAATGGGCTGGAAACAGCCACTGCAGGTGCCAAAAGAAAGAAAAATAACTGTGGAGCCCTCTCGCTCTGGCTCAGTGTCACCACTGGCTCATTGTGTGGCCAGTGCATGGGTTCTCCAAGGGGATGGTCAATGTAGAGGCAGCATCCCAGGCCCTTACAGGTACTCTCATCAACCCTCTCCAGCCTTCCTCCCCTCCTGTTGTGAGACAGGTTGGGTGGTTCTTGCTGAGATTGCCAGGGATGTGGTGCAAGCATGGCTGTGGCCTGGCATGACTTGCACAGCCCGGTGAGGTGGGGCTGCCCCATATCACTGAGCCCTGGGGCCTTTGCAATGTTCTTTCATGCTAAGCTGTGCTTGTGGAAAAACTTAGGATTTTACATTCTTTTGTGTACTTTTAAACTACAAGTGTTTCACAATGGCAAGAGAACCTGATACCTGGCTGTGTGTGAGGCGGGAGGCTGACTGCACTGCCAGGTGTGTGAGCAGTGCCCTGCATGATAAACCACAGCGGGGAAGGCTGTAGGGCCCTTGGTGCTAAAACACTCACTCCTCACTCATAGAATCATGGAATGGTTTGGATTGGAAGAGACCTTAAAGGGATAACTTCCACTACACCAAGTTGCTCAAAGGTCCACCTGATACTGAAATTCAAGTGATTAATATCAACACTGCTGCCATTAATGAACCAGTTCATGGCATTCCACCTAGCCGGGCCTTGAACACTTCTAGGGACAGAGAACTCATAACTTATCTGGGCAACCTGTGTCACTTGTCAATCATCTCACAGGCAAGAATTCTGAATATCTAACCTAAACCAGACTTCTGTCAGTTTATATCCATTCCTCCTTATTTCTCAATGTTCTTATAAAAAATCCCTCTCCAGCTCTCTTGAAGGCCCTCTAGGTACTGGAAGGTGCTATAAGGTCTCCCCAGAGTCTGCTCTTCTCCATGCTGAAGAGACCCATCTCTCTCAGCCTGTCAGTTGAAGCCTAATTAGTAAGGGAGGTTGTGGCAATTAGGAGATCCTGATATGAAGGGAAGAAGATACACAAAAAACATGATGGACCCTTCCTTTGTCTTTATCTGTGATCTACCTGAGGTGCTTGATGCCTTTTAAATTTTTTTTTAGCATAAAGAGAAAATAAAGAGGACAATTTATATGAGATGGGCATTACTAGATCCTTCATGAATCTGCTTGGCTTGTCCTCACCACCTGTAAAGAGGGGGTGTCCTGTCCTCTCTGGGGGAGCAGGGTCTGTAAGGCCACCCTACATGAGACACCTCACACACCTCAGGCCCATGGGACATTTCAGAGTAGAGTAATGAAGTCAAAACTCTCCAGACTTTATAATTTTGATTAAAAAAAAATGCAAAGGATACATATCATATAAAATTCCTGACTTCCCTTTCATCCATCCTCCTGTTTCTTGCTGATATTTTTCTTCCAATTTCATCTTTGCTGAAAGGTGCATATGAAAGGCCAGGAGCACTCTGATGGGTTTCCTGGTCACTGCTGTTGAGAGATGCTATGACTTGTTTTATCCACTTCACCTGCCAGGGAGCTGAGGCCTAAAGCCCCAGGTAAATGTTGAAGCTCCACCTTGCTGGGAGCTCACAGGTTCCCCTCCCTCTACAGATAAAATGTGATGTGTTGTGTCAGGGGGAGGCTTTTGCAGTGAAGCAGCTTGGGCTGGGTACAGCTCCAGATCTGGGGAAACATTACTTTTCACTTCTGGTTCTGGGAATCCCTGCTTGAACTTCTTTGTCCTCCCATGGTAACCAGAGCTGTGTGGTGCTGGCATTGCAATCCCACCCTCATTTGTCCAGACTGTTATGAGAGATGTGCTGTTTGGACTGCATCTTGCAGAACATCAACAAGAAACCAGGAGGTGTTGGGAGAAGTTCCCAGATTCAAAATATGAACAATGTGGCTAATCACTGGTGGAATAAATATTACCAGTGAGTTGACTATTGTGGTAGTCAGGTCTCTCAGCAGAAAGGCTAAAATGAATGAATTGAATATTTTAATGATTTTCTTTTTCAGTTGGCAATATGGAGTTTTATTTTCCTGTGTTATAGACCACATACTATCCCTCCTCGCTCACTGTGACATACTCAGCCCCATCAGCTCTTTGCTCACTGTATTTGTCTGCTCTGATGAGAGAGAAGGGATATATTTCAAGGAGGATGGCACAGGTTTTGGTGTGGATGCAGTAATAGCTCTTTGTACAAACAAGGCAAACACCTGGGGAGGCAGCAGCTGTACAGAAAGAGATTTGCAGGAGGCTGAAGCAGTTATCAGCTGACCATAAGTCAACAGAGTCATGGTGTTGCAAAGAAGAAAGGAAAATTTAATCATCTTTGGGATGTTTAAACAGCAACATTTTTTGTAACACACTTGAAATAGTTCCAATAATTTTTTTAGTATGGATCATACCTACATGGCCAGCTCTGGGCACTGCCCTTCAGGAAGGTTTTGTATCAGTGGGACAGGGCTCAGAGGAATGCAACGGAAGTGACTGGGGGTAAGGGAACATGATCTGTAGATGGGACCAGGGTCTAGAGCATGGGTTTTTCAGACTGTGACTTACTGTCTTCTGGTCCACTTGTACACGGTCTTTGAAAGGTGAGTAAGAAAAGCAAGTATCTATATGCTTTAGGGCTATCTACAGATATAATATCTCTAAAATGGTCTGTCCTTGCACAAGAATTTAGGGCCCAACACTATAGAGAGAGACAGTGAACCACTCCTGTTTCACAGAGTGAAAAGGGCTCAATGCCAACTTTTAAACGTATAAAATAGAAGGAAGAACCTGTTCTCTTGGCTGGGGAGGTAGAAAGGAGAGTGTATTGTAGCAATGACAGTGGAGGAAATCTTAGGGATAGTGGGATTTCTATAGGCACTGGAACGTGTGATCTGGGTAGGCTTGCAATTCCCAGCATGGGAATCTCAAAGAACAGGCTAGATAAGCATCTGTAATCCCAAGGTTAGGGCTGACCCCTTCTTGGCTCTCTCCAGGTCACTTTGCATCCTAGTTCTCTATGATTGTGTAACTAACTAGTGTTAATTTATGATCATTGCTGTTTAATATATTCATAAACACAGTTGAGAAGGGTGTGAGCAATGAATGGGTTGTCACCTAACTGCTCACTTCCTTTTCTGGATTAGTAAAAGTATATTGAGCAATACTAATCCACTAATCCAGCCTCAGGTATCTATGAATTTCTAGGCAGACATCTCCAGCTCCATTTTTTTATGATTCTGCATCACAAGCCTGGCATGTTGATTCTGGGAGGTAAATACAGTGGCCTCAGATTTGAGCCTAACTTTTCACAATGCTGACAAACATCCTGAATGTCATCCACCTCTTTGCTAATCTGCACTACCTTGAATTTTACCTGGTAGCAGCAAGACAAAAGGTAATTCCAGGAAGCTTGGCTGTGATGCTACTGCTGCTGTTTGACAAGGATCTGATTCCTCTAAAAAAACTTGCTGTGGCTTGAAGAAAGCAAAAGCTCTGGTTACTCACTACAATATCTCTATTTGCCAGTGAGGAGGGATCACTGAATCACAAAATCACAGAATATGTTTGGGAACTGAATAAAGTCTTGCAGTGCTTGTAGATTTTTAAGAGAGGCTGTGTTTCTGAGAGGTCTTACTAAAAGGCAGGAGAAAGAGTGGAAGAGATGATGGAGTTGAAAAGGGTTTTGAGGACAGGGATTTAATGAGGATGATCCAGGTGAGGTGAGACACTTGCACTTCACCTGGGGGGATCCAGGCTCTCTGTAATTTCAGTGCAAGGGCAGGACTTTCTTTTGTCTTGCTATTTTGGTTCTACTCCAGTTCCATTAATTGCAGTTCATTCGCAGTTTTAAAATCTTGTCTCTGAAACCCTGGACTGATGTGCCAAAAGGCTTTGGTAATTCAGGGCATAGTTTAGAAGTGGGGCAGCCATTGTCTCTGGAATGCAGTAACTCATTGACTCACTTTAGCTTCCAGCATCTCACCTCAGTGTGGGCACCACTCAGGCCACTGACATGCCTTATTTTTCCTAACATACTGCTGTCTAGCTGTGGTTTGTGGAGATGGGCTTTCCACTCCAGAGGGTTTCCTGTGTGTTTTTGCCCAGGATTTCTTGGGACAAAGGTATTTTTTATGATGTTAAGGTAAGCAGACAACAAAGAGTGTTTCGTGTTATCTTCACCCTCTTTGCAGAAAGGCATTGCAGGGATTACAGCTCCAAGTAGGCTCACCCTTTTGCCCAAATTAGTAGGAGAGCTGCAACAATCATCAGTAGATAGGAAGCTTCACCATTTTCTTGTTGGAGAATCCTTGTGGGCATGTCAAGGATAAAACTCACAGGCTGAATGGACAAGCATAGGTGATATTAACAAGCTCTATGAAATGAAAGAAGTCCTCTAATCCTACTATTCAGAAGAAGTCATCTAAAGATGACTTGTCTTGAGACCTCAGTAGCTAGCTGAAGCACAACCAAATCCTACTGGGTTTCTTTCTCATTGAAATTTTGTTTGTGTTTCATCTTGAGGAAAATGTCCCAATCCTGAGATTAACAGGGATATGCTGAATTAATGAGAATGTTTAAAAAATCCATTAACATCTATGGAGGTGACAGTCTGATTTGTGGGTAGTGTTTTAAATGCTTTGCCCCACCCAGAACACAGAAGCCTCTGATATGTCATTTTGCTAAAACTTTGCTGAGTCTGGCAATTGTGCTATGTGATAAACTCTTTTATTTCAGTTATTTGTCTTACTGAGGTTGTTTACAGAGAGGGTGTGATGAGTGCTGAGAGATGAGGATAGAGGACACATTTACATGTTCAGTTCAGAGGTTTTTTTATGATCACTTCTTTTCAAAGACCCAAATGAGAAAGAAAGTGCAATTATTTTATACTTGTCTGGATATGAAGCAGGGTGTTTGTGTTGCCTCGGTGTCCTTGCAATGAGTCAATGTCCTTGTGGAGTTAATTTGTTGAAATTTTCTGCTTATAGCTTTGTGGAACTTTCTGTTCTTAGAAAAAGAATTTTTGCTTCTCCTTTTTTTAAAGTAGAGAAATTATCTGAATGAATTTCAACAGGTGAGATGTAATTTTAGGTTATTCAGGGTGTTGCAGAATGGAAGATTTTGTTCCAAATAAACTGGATGAACTTTGCTATGTGTATAAAATTCATCAAACGTGAAAGTTGTTTTTAATTGTATCAATCCTTGAAGTAAGTCTTGACATTTAATTTATTTTTAAAAATCCCACTATCTTTTTCTTCCTAACATCCTTCTGATCTTTCTGAATTTCCCTATGTGCTGCCAAACAAATATTTCCTGATTCTTGCAAATACTCTCTATTCTCTATTTTGTGAGTTGCCATGCTAACAGTATGGGAGTTTGGCATGTGAAACATAAACTTTCCCAAATTTATGCAAAAAAAAAAAAAAGGAATAAAGGAGTAATTGCACAAAGGTTTGTATAAGGTGAAGAAAATCCACACTAAACTTCTTCAAAGAGTTTTAACCAGTTAAGGACTAACCTAGGCTACTTAGAGTCTTGAATTAGAAAGATAACCAACATCCATAGAAACTTTTTCAGACATTTATCAGCTTGAGATGCTTGGGGGATAGAAAGTGCCTCTGCAGGAACATAGTTCTCATACTTCACAAAATCTGCAGGGCCCTTTGTACTTACGCTGCTGCCTTTCTCTAAGTAGCATGTTTCTCAAACCAGCATCTTTCTCAAGCACAATGTAGGCTTGTGTTTTTATGACATAGATGTCTCTAATGGCTCTAATAACACCCTCCTACATCTTTGCTCCCAGCCAACAAGATATACAGTATTTCTTGCACAATAATTTCTCATTGAATAACATAAATACCTCACAAAGCTTGCTTTCTTCATGTACATGTTGAGTCTACACTAAATCTGATGTCTTGTATGTGTAGGAGTTGCTTTCCCACAAGAAGACATTAATTGTTTCCTTGCCTTTTGGATCAGAGGGTCTCTGGTTTTACAACATCCTCTGTAAAGCAGGTTTGTAAGTTGCATGTAAATTCTCTTTTCTGGCTTAATCGAGTTCAGGTGAATGTCTTGATCTTGATTTGCATCTAAATTACTACACAGTCCAGCACCACCTCAGACAGGAGGTGGCAATTAGCTGAGAGCTTCCTAAACCACACAGCAAACTGCCTGTGGTTCTTTGGGTTTCCTTGTACACCCTGCTACAAAGCAACTTGAATTCCTGGTGGTTTCCAAGCTTCCCCACCAATAGGCAAAGACTGGGATTTTAACCCTTTCCTAGCAGTGTCCCAGTTTGTGTGTACTTCTGAGCTGGGCACAGACTGGTCTCAAGAGAATCAGCCAGAGCAGGTCTTGGCACCAGAGACCCAGGAGAGTGTCAGCTCCTGCTGGACCCAGTGCAGTGGAGGTGGGAGTTCTCAGCCACTTACTGAGCCACTCACTGCAGGGCTGAACTGGAGATAAGGTGGGGTCTCTCTGCAGGAGGAATTGAGATGGTTGGATGTGGATGTGTGTGTGTTGGTGGAGTGTGTGTGTGTCATTAGCAGTTTGCTGGGGACTTTGGGGCTGGTAGCACCAAATCCTGCCTCTGTGCAGAACATGGAGACAGATGCTGGGCTGGGTGAGGAGAACAGGGAAAAGGTTAGGGTGGGTCTGATCAGCTCAATACTTGGGAAAGATTCCAGCAGCCATGTTAACTGGGTGGGTTGGGAAGATTTTTCCCCTCTAGCTTCACAAAAATAACCCCATTTAGTTTTAGGCAATAAGAGGAAGGAAGGTCCAAACTCAGGTGCAGGGAGCTGTGGAGCTGATTTCCCACTCTTGCTCTGCTTGCACAGTGGGGGAAGAATGAGAAGTAATGGATATGAGGTACTGACTGCTTCCACCTCATGAGCAGCAACAGGGCAAACTGTATAGCTTTGTGCTAAGTGCCCTGTTGTGGCTGAGAGGACTTTGCTGGAAGATGAACCCATCTCCAAAAGATTCTGCTGTAGCAATAAGTGACATAGGCGAGCAGCTTGAGGGAGGCTGTGTAAAAGAAGTGGAGAAGTTGAGCTCACATGGTTCAAGTTGTGGACAGATGACACTAGGCTTGACTCTAAATGTTGGTGTGAATCCATTCTTTGGCTTCATGCCCACTTGAATCCCTTCAAACTATTGTGGCAGCAGCCCAACATGACTGGTGAGCATTGCTAGCCTGGGAAAGTATCCTTCAGATTTAGGATGATGTGATTCCTTCATGATAGTCCTGGATTATCCTACTCATTTCCAGCTGCAGAGGCATCCCCCGAGGCAGGGAATGGCGTAAAAAAAAAAAAGAAATTCCTTGTGAAAGTAAACCTCAACTTCCCTTTCTTCCAGCTGCCGATGAATAATGCTTTTGTGTCATGAATTTGTGGGGTCCCTTAGGTGTGGAGTGCTGGAGCACAAGGTGAGGTGACACTGTGCAGGGGAGGGGGTAAATACCTGCAAGCAGGCTGTCCCTGAGTGCCAGGGATGCCCAGCAGAGTTTGGCAGCAGAACTAGAGGGACAAGGGGGCCAGGGACCCTGTGGTGAGCTCGAGAAGAGAGGTGCTGCTTCCCTCCCTCCTTGCTGACTCACCTGCATTATGTCACCCAGGGCATTAGTCAGGGGACTGGAGGGGGTTTTCCTTACCCTACTTGTCTTGCTCCTTTGGGTTTTCTATCAGCCCCTGTTGTTCTCTGTCTGTTCCCATCATTGCCTCTCACTCCTTGGGTTTATTTTGCCCAAGCACAGGGAGAAAGGTCCATCCTATAAATGGGTACTGGCTGGAGGAAACAATGAAGCCCAGGTCTGTGTGGGAACAACCCAAGCAAAGGGCTTGCACACACAGTGCTGTTTGCCCCTAAGCTTGCACAGACCCCAGAGAATGTGGGCAGGAAAACTTGGAGTGGGCTTAGGAAAGAGGATCAGTCTTACCAGCACTTGCCAGAGCTGGGACACCATAAATCCTGGGACCAGCACCATGGTGATTCCTGCAAGATCCTCATTCTCTTAGGCTTACGTGGCAGCCCAACTCTGCTTCCAGGTCCCTGCTGCATGCAGTGCTTGTGGTTTTTATACTGGGTTTCTTCCAGCTGGGAGCTGTGCCCCAGACAGGCTGCAACTCACACCAAAACTCTCCACTGGGAACCTCCAACCCTTCTCCTGTTCTGATTCCCTCTGGCTTGTAAGGGCAGTTGGATGCTGGATTCTAGCTCCAGCTCTATCAGCAATGGAAAAAGTAAAATAATTACTTCCCATGAGCTAGTTCTGTCTCTCTTGTCCTTACTAACCACATGATAGCCACCCTTTTCCCCATGGCCCTACACACTTTTAGTTTACTTTTAAACAGTCATTTGCATTCTACCTGAGCCTGTTCTCTGGAGCCCTCTCAGACTCATGGTCTGGGAGGCTCCTTTTTTCCTGCCTTACAATCAGTAAAAGTACAGGCCAAAATGATGCCAAATTCTGGCCCCTCTGTGCATCTTTTTGAGATGCTCCTGTATTTGAGAGCAGGCTTTGCAGATGAAAGTTTCCAATAATAAATCTCTTTTAACCAGATCTGCAACTATACTCTGGTGGCTTCATATTAGGATTTCATGCTGAAGAATGACAAGAGTGGTACCTCATCTCCCACCACCTCCCAGACCACAAGATGGTCTGACAGGAATCAGGTTTATTTTGATGTGTTTTCTTCTCAACAAACCATCTTACCTGCAGCAATCACCTCATTATGTTCCAAGCACTTGCAAAAGGATCAGTCTACAGGGAAGGCAGGAGTCTTTCCCAGTACAGAAGATGGGATTCCTGGTGTCCTCCTGGGCCTGCATTTTAAAGACAGATGTAGTGTTTACCCATCAGTTGTCCTATGGGAATGCCAAGAGTTCTCTAAGATAATTACTAATGGGTTTGAAGTGTCTCTACTGTTTCCTTAAGTACCCCTGGTTTATTAAATTCTACCCTCTGGGTTTCAACCCGTATTTATTCCATTCTGGACTCTTGCCCCAGCCCTTCTTAGCATTTTCTATTGTTGGTAACATGTCCCAGCTTAACCTTTTCCTATATGCATGATACGGGATGTACCAGCTTTCAATCAGTCACACACTCATCCCACCACTGGAAAGAGTCTGGCCTCATCCTCTGACACCTTTCCTTAAAGTATTTGCAAACATTGAGAGATCTAAACATCTTCTTCAGGCTAAACAGGTCCAACTCCCTCAGCCTTCCCTCATAAGAAGAGAGGTGCTTCAGTCCCCTCACCATCTTTGTACTCTCTCCAGTACTTCCATGTCTTGCTTCAACTGGGAAGCACAGAAGTGAACAAAGCACTTGAGATGTGGCCTCACCATGCCATAGTAGAGGGGGAGGATCAACATCCTTGACCATTGGCCACACTCTTCCTATCCACTCAAGATCACTTGCTGTGTGCTCTCATTTCCTGAAAGAGTAGGTCTGCATTTCTTCATCTTCCACTTACTTCCAATGTAATTGAAGCACATTTTCTGTGGACCCCCTCATATATCCCACTAGTTTCTAATGCTTACAAGTTCTTCAGCCTGTATGAATTTATCCTTGTCTTTCCAGGCCTGTCATGATCATCGTTCCTCATGTCCATAGGACAGCATTTCCCTTTGTTGTAGAATTCCTTTCTAATTCCTGGGTCACCAGCTGGTGTCTGATGCTGTCACTGTCATCTCTCACTGTATTTCCTCTCTCCCTTGCTCATCAGGACAGATTACCTTTGTGTGCTTAATTAAGGGCATGTTCATGTGATTGCGAGAATTAAGTCAACACATCATAAGAAATTATTACCTGTCAGATGAAACATAGTAACTGACTCGCTTCTTCTGTTTGAGCCTGTCCTGATTGTGAAATTAAATGGGTGAGTTTAAACACCTTCGTGGCTGGGTTAAGCAAACTCTTTTTATTGCATTTGAAATGAATTAGTCTTTTACATACAGTCAATTATTACATTCGTTGATTGGCAGTAATGCCTTCCGATGCACTAATTGGCCTCTTGTGATGAATAAACACATCCACAATGTCCCCTGTAGCACATAGGCTCCCTTGCACTTGCATTACTGATTTAGACTTTTTTTCCTAAGGTGAATTCCCCATGTTTACTTATTATTCCTTTTGTTGAAAATTACGATCCATGTTTCAAATCTTCTTTTTGGAAACCATTGTTCTTATCCCATTACTGCCACACAAGATCCAATAGTACAAGTATGGTGGGAAGGCTGTTGGAGGACAGTTCAGTTTGAACTGGGAAAAAAACCTCCACACATTATCTTTTCTTCTACCTGGTGCCCCGAGGGCAGCTGTCAGACCTGTCCCTTCTGACAAAGGCATTTTCCAATGTGAAGTCTTGGTCAGAGCCAGTAGCAGTCTCAGAGAGGAGGAAGTTGTGGGATCTGATGATAGAAGATGAGGGCTAAGTGGCTTCACCTTCACAAGTCCACTTGCATTTCCTTTCTCCTTTCCTCATCGTGTTATGCTTCCACTTCCACTTCCAACTTCCACTGTGTCATGAAACTATCTAGAGCAGAGATCCATGTCAGGAGGGATTTTTGCAAGATTCCAGCTTATGAAGGAGTCTGACAGTTTGCAGATGTCTTTTGGTATGTCTAGGTCGGGTCTGCCAATGTGAGCAGATCTGTGCTGGGGAGCAGAGAAATAGTAAAAGTAGGTCCCCTATTAGGACTGAATCTGTAACACTAGTGAGACCTTTTTTCTGGTGGGTGTTCTTCAAGAACTGCTGGGGTGTTTGGTTTCTCTACTATGAAGAAAGGTCAGCTGTTCCACACACATAAGGCCAAGAAAGGAGATACAGTGCTGCAGAAAGAGTGAGAGAGTGTAAAAGTAGTGAATGTGGAAGCCAGGATAAATAAGACAATAGATGCAGGCAGGGTGGAATTGCTCAGATGGAAATCTACCTCCTTTTAGCTAAAAAGGAAGATGCTGTGACTCATTATTCATTTATTTATGCTTCTTGTTGTACAATAAAAGACAGACTGGATGCCTGAAATATGCTTTTTGACTCTCCATTCATCAGGGACCAGGAAAGTTCCTGTCTTTAAAGATTTCTGACATAACCTCAAGTTCAGCACCCCGGAGTCAATAGTGTTTATGGCTACTGGTATGTCTCCTCATAGGACCTCCAGGCAGAAGAGACAGCATACAGTCAGACTCCAGGTCTAAAGTGAGGCATAACACCTACCTTTTAATCTATTTATTTTTTGTTAGCAGTGTAGTCCTATTTATTCTGAAGCCATTAAATCTGATGGTTTAGGTCTGATGATCAAGCTAGTGTTACAATGTGGACATAATCCACATTAATTCACAAGCATGAAACAGCTCTATCAAGAGCTTGCAGTAATAAAATCTCCTTGTTAAGACTTAAATTTTTAGTCCAAACTGATAAGTGCACTTATCACAAAGGTAAGACTCTGCTTTTTGTAAGAGAGCTACCCAGAAAATGCAGTTCATTTTTGTAGATCTGGGCTCAGACATGGTTTTTAAGGGTTGAAAAGCTGGTTGTTGGAGATCTTTTGGAAATACATGGTTCCAGGAGCCTGAGGGATGGGAACAGAAAGGTGTCTAAAATCATTCTTCTGAAAAATAAGTCTATATTTAACTTGTTTGTTCTCTCTGAATGGTTGAAGTCAATGGAATTCTGACAGTGCAAGAGCCTTTGCAGAGTCTCAAAGGGATGATCGAAAGCACTAAGGAAGGACATTGCTCCTAAAAGCAATGTTGCTACCCAGAGCAAGGAATGCTCCTGAGAGCACTCAGGAAACACCAGGACATGTCGTGAGGTTCAGGCTGCTCAAATTGACTCCACCACAGCCAGGTGTTGTTGGGAAGCAAATCATGAAGAGGAGAATTATCAGCATGGCAGCTCAGGCGTCAGACAAAAGGCATCTGAGCCTCTGACTCTCTGAGTAGCTTTGGGCAAGTACTTGGACTGTTCTGAACTTTCATCTGCAATATAAGGAGGAGACTTCCCCATTAGACTTGGGCCTACCAGACTGATTATATCTCAAAGACACCCCAAAGCTTAAGTGCATTTTCTCAGGCTAGATCTCTGTATTCCAGGATAGGATATAATCAGGAGCTAGATCATGACACCAGGATTGGAGGGCAATGTTCATTATGTCACCGTGCCTCAGAGAGCAGCAGTGATTTTCTGATGAGCGCTGCTTACTGTACATATCTCTTGGACAATTAGGCAGAAATCACAAGTCAGCAGCAAAAATGTTTGATGGTTGCTTTCAGATTGGTTCTCTACCCTGGTGAACAGTGTATGAAGTACAGGACTGCTGCATTACCATCTCCAGACCCCAAAATATGGGCTCTAGGGAGTCCTCTGGCTTTGCTCTGCAGCATGCAAAGGACATTGCACCACTGCACGTTTTAGAATAGGCTTGTTTGATTTTTGGGCTCTGGGCAGCAGAGAGGAAACAGCTTGAGGACCCCATGGACTTTGGGCATAACTCAGCTTTGTCCTACTGATATTTCTGCATGTAAAGGGAGCTGCTGGCTGCTGCCATTGACCTATGCACTTTCCTGCTCTGCGTCTGGTCCCATGGCACATCAGCTGCCCCATCTTTCACTTCTCAGAGCAGCATCAACTTGCATAACCTCTTAGGACTTGTGTGTCATAGTCATGGTAATTAAAGACCCCTGAAAGCAAATGAGCTTGGACTTGTGGATCCTGCTTTCGTAGCTCCTAACCATTCTTTTAATTCTAAGGACCTATTTAGGAGAGTGTATCCAGCTCTTCTGTGTGTATTTCCATGGGTGTGTGAGTGGTAGAGCTGTTCTGGTTGCTGACAGTGGACACCCCTGGCTCTGAACCGACCTGAAGGGAAAGTCACCTGGCCCAGAGGCTCCTGGTGCTCTGCAAGTGGCCAAGCAGGAGATACAGCCACAGGCTTTCAGGTCACTCTTTCAAGCCCTCACAGGGAAGACAATTTTGCATGTCAATGGAAATGCTAGGCTGCAATTTGAGATGTTTAAGGATACTAGAATGCCTAAGGGATTTGGTAGGTCCTCTGAGGTCAGATGGTAATTTGAAGACACCTGTAAATGCCTGAAAAACTTTGTAATGTTAAGTTGTTAATCATCCATGACATGGATTTTCCAAACCCAAACTCTGCTCTCGTTTTCCCAAAACTTCTATGTTCCTCCATGTTTTCCCCTCCTCTCTTCCCCACTGCTCCTTGTGAAGAACAGTTCCACTAGATCCAGTAGTATGAGCCTTTCACCCCTCCTCTGAGACCTCAGAAGGCTGCACCAAACTCATTGCCCCTCACCACTCTTCCGGGTCCTTCCCAAGCCTCCTTACTGGAGATTAGCTGGAATTGCTGTTTTTCCAGTAGAATGAACCCCTTTAGCTTCACCAACTTGGTCAGACCTGAACTGTTAAGTTATATCACCTATGTGGCTTTTGTTTGTGCAATACCCATCCTGCTCCAGTGGTCTGACCACCAGCTCATCCAAAGCTCAACCCAAAACTCATTTCTATCACCCTGGAAGGATTTGACAAAGTATTTGGAAACATTGAGCCTAATTTCCTCTCCCTTTGTCTGCCAAGCTCTCCATTCCTGGATGTTGTTCTCCCTACCTCTTTTCTCTTCTGCCCTTCAAGTAGGGTTTGGGAACTTTGACAATGAGGTTTTCAAGCACAGCAATTCTTTTTGTCATTCACAGTAATTCATTATGGCTTTTACTCTTGTAATTTCTGTGACACATGGTCTCTCATGAGCATAATTTTCAAACACATGAATCACTGCTAGACATCCGTTTTCCCATCTGGGTCTTTGGCAAGGTGAGTTCTTGCTCATCACTGTGGACTTCCAGCTTGCATGGCTTTGTCATGAGCATGGTCTGTTTTGGCTGTGTCAGGTGCCTTTGCACATGCACACACAAACACACAGAGACATACACTGTACAGGATTAGCTGGACTCTGCACCTCTATCTTGATCAGCCATCATCCTCCTTCTGAGTCATGGCTGAGGAAGATAAGCAGCTGGTTTTGCTATTGGCTTCATGGTAATAAGTAAACAGTAATTAATATTTTGCAATTATGTATTCCCTTGAATTGGATGATCTGAAAGCACTTCATTAACATTAATTAGTCATCATAGCATTGCCCACATGAGGTAGATAAGGTTTTATTGTGCAGAAGGGAGAACTGAGGTGGAAAGAAATACCAGGATCAGGGAGGTCTTAGATCTGTCAGAAGGGTTTGCAGCGCCTTGCACTTCTCAAAGCTGAGATTTGCTTCAGCATCATTTTGAAGGCTCTGATGGCAAAAATGGGACTAAAATGCAGAGGGTAAAATCCTAAATATTCAGGACACAGTCCCACAGGATTAATCAAGACTTTGATTCCTCAGAGGTTGTCCTGTCCACTGCTTTGGCTCTTCCTCTTTTTGGTGCTCTTTGGTACTTTGCTTATCACCAAGACTCCAGTGCAACAAGTGAGATGGGCATCTAACATATCCAAAGCAGTGGAGTGGGTCTAGACCTTGTCTGGACTTGGTCTGATATCTTAGAGATATTTTTTCAGTTGGCCAGAAAACATTTACCAAATCATCCAAATTACTTAGGTTATAAAGTCCTTGCTAAAGGACTGTTGGCCACCTGGAGTCTAGACATTGATCAAAGCTTTTGGGTAAAGGGAGAAGTGTCTAGACACTGTATGGGATTTCCAAACTCACACCAGTGCCTCACATCAGGAGCTCGATTCTGTTGCCTAAATGACCCGGATGCTCCCCCTGGCCTCCTGATGACTTTTGGAAGCACAAGGGTCTCCTGAAGGTCCCATGTCACATCTGCTGACTAGTTTAGGTACCTCAGGGCATCTCTGAAACCTCCTTGTTTTGGATAACTGAATCATGTCCCTGATGGTCAGTTTTATGGCCTGTGTTGGCAGTGCATGCTCAGCATGTGTTTCACTACATACAAGTCTTTCTCTAGACAGGTAGGCTGATGCCCAGGCACTGCACAACCTTATCTGAGCACCTTCTAAAAATTCTTAACTGTTCTCTGGGTAAAGTGTCTAAGTGTTGCTTCCAGTTCCTGTGTTTACCTCCCACTTTCAGGCCCAAGTTATTTAGGAACTTTGGAAAAGATCTCTATCCTCCTGCTGATGCTAGAGCTGCACAGTAGGGACAGGGTCACTGCAGGATCTACTGCTCCCCTCAGAGTTCTCAGACCCCTGCTATCATCCCTAAGGCTTGCTGGGAATCCTCCTCTCCAATACCCTTCCCACTCCAGTGCTGGCTCTGTGGAAATCCGCATCACCGGCAGGATTTGAAACTCAGACACTGTTGTCCCAAGGTCTTCAGTCATGGTCCAAGTTTCCTGTAATGCCAAGTGATTAGATTTGATCTCTTGCTTGTGTTTATGTCTTTCCCAGTTAGAGGAGGTCTACATGACAGTGGTGTGAGGAGATCAGGGATAGCCAAGTGTCTCCACTCATCCTAGCTGAGCACCCACAAGGCCTGGGTAGAAGTGCTCTCTTTTCCAGCATCTTGGTGGTCCCAACCAGAGCAGAGGCATATACCAGGTAATTTACCTGCTATGGCCAGGCTCTGGCTTCTTTCTCAGGTGTTTTATGTGACCTATGGTTTATTCACCTCAGTGATTTTCATGGCTAACCTCCTCCAAGGGGGCTGAGTTAACAACTGTTTATGTTGCTGGTCTACAGTCAGTGGTCACCGCTGGAAGTTCAGATAAGCTGGGCTTGAATGTACAGCCCTGTGTCCTCTGATACAATGGACGTGGGGACATCAGAGGAAGGATCTACATGTATCTATTCTGGGCTCAGCTGAGGGGGTGATGCCTCCCTCTCATGCTTCCTTCCTGAGAAGTGAAGGGAGTTTAAGGAATTTCTCCAACTGGAGGGGCTGTGAAAGACCTGGGAAAGTTGAGAACATGGTGTAGTCCTTTGGAGCAGAATTGAGGTGTTTGAAGACAGGTGAGGAGCAGCAGGAGAGAAACAGAAGATACAAGATCTGTTCATCAGGTGAGAACTGCCTGTTTTACTCCCACTAGGAGATATAGTGGGGACAATATATTAATGTGTAAACTCAGCTTTCTTTTTAAACCCAAGACTGCGTGGGTGAACTTCAGGCTGGCTTTTCTGGTGGAGGGCTGGACTTAAAAGCTTTAACACAATTCTTTTAATGCACATGTTTGGAGCAGTTCTATGTGGTTGAAAAACCTGGGTCTTACTCACTTCTCATTATTCATTACAGGCCCTTCCTTTCCGCCAGCTGGAACAGAGGAAGTCTGGGGTGTCCAATTGGTGGAACGTCCCTGTCTCATTATGAAGTGGGTTTGAAACATGTTTTCCTTAAGGTTTTATACAGATATTTGCTGACAGCAGAGGACAGGGGTGAAACTCAGATCTTTTGAGTCTCATGGCTTATCATGGTTGATACCCGCTAATTTCCCAGGATTCTTTTTTTTTTTTTTTTGAGCATCTCCTCCTGTCCACCCCAGTTTTTTGCCCTTCTCAATGTCCTGCCTGGTTCAAGGTTCATAGACCCTTCAGCCCTTTTTCTTTGCCTGGGTGCAGAGACATTCCCCCTCTCCCTTTCTTAACCTCAGGCCCTTTATCTGCTCTCGTAACTCCCACTTTAAACTCTTGTTTAAATTGCCTCTGCACACAGCTCACTGGTCCCAGTCCCTCTGCAGCTTCTTCCAAGTCCTTATCAGCTCCACACATGCCTCCTCCCTTTCTCTGTTGCAAATGCTATGTCCCTGATACCAGGTCTCTCTGTGGCTCTCTAATTTTTCTCCTGTCCCTTCTCATGCCCTCCAAAGGCTGGCAGTCTCTGATACTGAGTCCAACCACCTCTGGGTTCTGTCACCTCCCTGTTCGTTTGGGTTTCCTCTGGGGAACTGTGAGGTGGTGTCTCCAAGAATGGCTTTCCATGGCATCATACCCCAAACACTCTCCCTTTTCCTTCCCTTTTCTTTCCATCTCCATGCCTTGTCTTCATCTCTAAATACCAGAGCTTCCCAGTTCTGTTATGACTGGTGTTCATTTAATGTTGTACCTCCCCCCTCCACCCCAGTTACCTCTCAGATAATTTTCCTTCTACCCAGACACCATCTCACAGAGAGAATCATGGTCAGGGGATGTTGTTAGTTCTATTTTGGTACCCACTGTCTGCCATGGGACCATCAGAAGCCATCAGTATGAGGTGACCCTACTTGAGCAGGGAGGTTGGACCATATAACCCACTAGGGTCCCTTCCAGCCTTCCCATTCTGGGCTTCTTTACTTCTGTGAGCATGGGAGAACAGATCCATTTCCTCTATGGGGAAGATGTGGTGAGTGATCTCATCCTCTTTAGGAGCTGCAGAAATTTCAGATAAGAGGTGAACGACTTCCAAAATTTCAGAGGTTTGGTCAGCAAAAATTTGTCAAGTCTCTGCTTGAGTCAGTCTCTCCATCTGAGCTGCACTTGGACCACAATGGAAATTTTCACCAGTGGGCCAAGTCACTTGCCCACCTGCAACTCTGTCTCCCAAGCATTTCTGCAGGCCCTGCTGCAAGGCAGAGCCACCAGGGCCTTTACAACTATGATTTTTAAGATGGATAAAAGCATAGATTTATTACTAGCCTACTTCTGGAGGTGCTTGAAATAAATATATATTTGAGGTAAACAGCAGGTAAACATTCAACCCAGCAGTGCCAGTTTGGCAACACTCCGGGCAAGCTTGGGAGCAGAGCAACAGGCTGCAGTGGCAGCTGTGCCAATGAGGAACAGCAGAAGAGCTTGTGCAGGCAGAGGTTTGGGCCTCATTGGCAAAAACAGCCCTGGCCCCTTTGACCAAATGTGCTTGGTTTGAGACAGATGCCCCAGCTGCCCATGGAACACCACAGCACGGGAGAGCCCAGTGCATCCCAGTCCCAGTCACAGGCACAGCTCGGCTCCCAGCGCCGCAGGCAGGACACCCACTGCTCCCCGCCCAGCCCTGGGCTCTGCTCCTGCCCTGCCCCTGCCCACTCAGGGTGCAGGGGGGGCCAGTAGCCCCACCAGGCAGTGGAGGAGGAGGGCAATACCTGGCATGACGTGTGCACTGGGTGCGTCCGTGCCAGCCCTGGGCACCGGCTGTGCCTGGGGTAGTGTGTGGGAGAGTGTTTGTATGGCTGCATCCTCCTGGTGTGGGCAGCCTGGCTGTGTCCCATGACACACACACGGTGTGAGGAGGGGAGGGAGGATGAATGGAAGATGACTGTAGGAGTCTGCAACAGAGAGAATAAAGAAGGAAATCAGCTAGACCTGCTGGGTTGGTTGAAATTCTTGTTTTGGGCTTGGACAAGGTGTTAAAGCACATTTCTCATTCCCTTGAGGGATTGGAGAAGTGTCTCCCATACCAGTGAATGGCTCTGCAAATGCATCCTGCTCTTCATGCAGGGGCAGCAGTAGCTGTCCCCATCCTTCGTTGGGACCCTGCTCCTGCCACGCAGCTCTGCAATCAGCAAGAGATGACTTGCCCCTGGGCACTGACCTTGTATAAAGGGACAGGAGGCAGGTTTCCCAGTCATAAAGGTGTTGCACAATTAATTATTCTGGCTTGGCTCCGGATCCTTGGAGCTCAAGGATGCAACACTAGTGCAGCACAGGCTCGGCCCGGCTGAGCCTCGGGCTAGTAAATCACTTCTGCCTGCATCTCTCCCCTTCCACTCAAGTGTATGCTCTTTCAAAGGGGGACTTGATGGACCATGCTCTGAAGCAGCAGCACCTGAAATCAGGGGCAGCCAGAAACATATTCCACCTCTCTGTACTGGTGTCTTCTCTCTCCCAAGGGACACCCCCATGCTAAGCCCCCAGCCCACAGAAGAGCCAGCACTGCACTGGGTAAGAGCAAATACCCATGCCTGTGCTTCTCGTTTGTATTTGCCTGGCTCAAGGCTAAAATCCATTTGTCTTGACATGCCTTTCTCCTGGAAATTAAAGACCTTGTATTTTTCTCGTCACAGTGGTATCATACCCTATAATCAAGCTGCTTCTCTGTCTTCTCTCTGAAAAGCTGAACATGCTGAACTCTCAGCTTTTCCCTGCAAAGTGTTATTTGTTTTAGCCCTCAGGTGAATTTCCTGGTGCTGTATTCATTGTCTTTAGCTTTTAAACATCTTTGAAAAGTGCAAAAACACCTAAAAACACCTAAACAGCTCTGTACTTATCAGGGCTGGGTACTGATATTCCT
>VZTB01001719.1:211510-350254 GCA_013397245.1 Thryothorus ludovicianus
TTGCCATGGCATTTCAAAAACTGGCTCATGTGTCCAGGCACACTGCAAGGCTGTCCAGCTCTTGCAATTAGACCCTGGTAGATTTGTCAATCCCAGTTGGAGATGGGAATGCAGAGCCAGAACATAATTATTGTTGGACATCCAGCACTAGGTAATGTGTGTCATGTTCATGCAAACTCCTGAAAGGGGTCTTTGAACATTATTGTAGCTCAAGTTTGTAGCCAGCTTTGATACTCATATATCTCTGCTTTCCTGTGATGTGAAAAGAGGCAATAACTCAAGTATATCCCAGGCAGTGGCCAGGGCTCTTACACATGCTAGGGCAGAGCCCAGACATGTCTGAAACCACCTGTAGTGCTGCTCACAGACCAATGGTGCAGAATGCAAGCAGGAGAGCATCCCAGCACCCAGGGCAATCAGTTTTAGGGCCAAATTCTCTACTGCTGAAAGCTGAAGATACCTTAGTTTACGTACATGGAAGATTTATCCTGGCCTTTTTTGTTACCCAAATCAACAGCATCCTTGAGGTGTTAGCTTGGACCCCACCCATTGCAGGATGTATTGTCCCAGAAACAGGATGGAAAGTTGCATGTTTACCAAGTGGCAAAAACAGTAGTGATGAAAGACAGAGCAGTGACCTGAGTTCAACAGCTTCCAGAAAGTAATAATAACAGATGTGATCCTTTACCACAGAGGTCCACAAGCTAGTTTAGAGTTTCATGGCCCAGAGTCACCCTAAGGGTACTGTACATTCCAGAAACATCTCTGAAGCACTTTACGGTAAGTGGTAACACAAAGAAAACCATTGGGCTGGCGTCAAGGGAGCAGTGTTCCTCCCAGACCAACGAAACTCTGTTTCAGAGGGCAAAAGTTAATTCCTTCCTCAATGTAAGGCCTTGGCAAGAGTTATTACTAGTAATTTGCCCTGGTTCCCAGGCTTCCTGCTGTCCAACTTGACATAACTCAGCAGGTTGTTTAGCCCGAGAAGATGCACCTCCATTCTGAGACACCACCGGTGTAAAAGATTGCTAAAGGATAAGGCATGTGTCTTGATTACTCATTTGATATTTTTCTGAAAGATATGCCTGGTCTGAGGGATCTCCAACGTGGTCATCATCACTTATACGTGAGTACACATTGCTGAAGACCTCTTGTCACTTCACTGAAATGAGGAAAGAACTTTGGCCTGTTTCTGAAGGAGCAGGATTAACTGCTGTGACAAACTCTGTGAACAGCATGAGACACTGCAGTGAAGGGCTTTAGTCCCAGAAGCACCACCACTAATGAAATTCCCTTGGCTACAACTTTGCCTTTTTTCATGCCCTGGGCTTGGATTCCTGTGGTCTGCTCCAAGCCTGTGGCCCTTGGCTGAAAACCCAGCAGTTACTGCTGGGTCCCTGCATGAATGGATTCTGGACAGCTCATGCTGCTGAGCTCAGCCACCAGCTTTGCACCTTGCTGCTGTTTCCAGAGGTCATCAGAGATGTGCACTGGAAGAGATGCAGCGTGCTCTGCTTCCTGCTCTGGAGCCACCTGTTCAGCAGTGGGAGAGTGGGAGGCATCGCTCCTGCCTCTCGGGGATCTCAGAAGTGCTGGAATGTTAAAACCCACTTGAAGAAGACTGCTGCCTCTCCTTCCCCTCACACACACCTTTGCCCTCCTAGACAGGAAGCAAGGCAAGAATTTCCTATTCAGGTAAATAATAGCCTCAACTTCAGACTTCCTGTGATTTCTGTGGGAGCCCCTAGTGCCAAGTTTGCCTAGCACATCCCTTATGGAAACCTGCTTCCAGTGACTGGCATGACTTATTCCTCTTCAGTGGTCCACACTGGCATATCCTACCAGCTTTTCTCTAGCTCTTTTACCCTTCCCTTCTCATTGCTGACTTGATGTGCCAGGGGGAAGAATGAATGAGCAGAACGACAGCCATGCCAAGCCCCACTCCCTCTGTGCATCATCATTTCTGCCAGCAGGGTGTATTCATCATGGGAAGGGTGGGAGAGCATGTGTGGAGCCAAGGTTGGTGCCTCTTTGTGGAGGTTTTGCAAGGCTGAGCGGACGCCCCAGCTGGGTGCCTGCAATAGATCCTCCCCAAGCCACAATCAGGATGAGTGTGAGCGATCTTATCTTGCTTTTCAGTAATAGGTATCCAATTTGCTGACTCCAGTTGCCCGACTCATATCTGATTCAGGTCTCTGGGCTTCCTGCAGGATGTGGTGGGTGCAAAGTCTGAGTGGCAGGCTCAGGAAACAGGGGTTCCATCGAGATCACATCAGAGATCACATCAGAGATCCATTACCTCCACCCCCCATGACAGGCTGGAGGGTTCGATACCCTCACCCTGGAGCTGAAAAAAGGGCACATCAAAGTGTAGTTAACAGGTAAAGCAGGAGACTCTGCCCCTAATCCAGAGCTCCCTCTTGGGAAGCCCCAGTCACACAAAACAGACTTTCATTGACAGCTTTTGCTGGGAAATGATTTCCCAAGTGAGGTGAGTAGCAAGACATTCAGCTGCAGCATGAGCATTTTGGTGCCTTGGCAGAATTGTCATGCTCCTACTACCCAGCAAACTTGGTTCAACACAGTGCCTGTGATGGGAAGATTTGGGGCTGCTACAGCCTGGGGAGGAGTAATCTCTCTGTGTTTTTTGAGCTCCCTGGCTGACTGCTGCTCTTGCCACCTTCCCAATACTCTTTCTTCTCTAGTGTGGAAGTGCACAAGGGCTGTGGTTGGAATGGGACTCCACTGCTGGGATTTACTGGAAGATATGGGCTGCAAGGACAATGGAATACACCGCCTCTGCCTCCCAGAAGGAGATAGAGACACAACAGCTCTCTGTGGGTAGAGGAGGGAGAGGATCTCCTAGTTGTCACTTCAGAACACCCAGTGCTTGCCTCTACCTGCTACTCCTTTTAAGTCTCACTCTGCTCTGACAGGATGCTGGCAGCTGACACAACTGGGGGTACCCTAGCCTAAAGGAAAAAGAGTGTCTGACCCCAGGAGGAGGTAGCTGGGACTGGAAGCTGCTGCCAGCACTGGCTCCAAAGGTGGCTCAAGGGAAAGCATGTGCTCCCTTCTGTCAGCTTCTCACCCCTGACCCCCTGTCCTGTGCCAGGACAGGCAGACTCTGTGGCTTCTGTTCTGGTTGTTCTCAATACCCAGCCCTGCCCTTGGGAGTAATGGGTACAGGGAGATTTTGGGCTGCCTGTCTGGGGTGGGATTGGCTCTGCCATGTTTTGCTTCCACAAACCACTTTGGTTTAACTCTGGGCTTCTGAAGGCCAAAAATTACCCACCCTGGACAGTGAAGTAAACTGGGGCTTGGATTTCCTGTGTCCACACACAGGAACTAAAGGATGTATTCCCAGGCACAAGACTAGCCCTATTTCAGTGCTTCTTATTTAGGACTAAAATTCTGAATATCTCCTGGATCCTAATTTGGAATCTGCTTTTGCTGACTCTTCTTGGGGTTTTCTGTGTGTAAATCCCAACTTTAATTCATTCTGGGCACACCAAGAAAAAGAGGTCAGGACATTTTCATAAGGAAATTTTGTCTCTTGACTCTCAGGATACTCCAGGTCAGCCACAGGTTTTGTCAGCCATTGTAACTTCATGCTTGGGGAGTAAGGGAAAGAGAGTGGCTCCTACCACAATGGCTTTCAAGTTCCCTGCTTTTCTCTTCCCATGAGATCAAGACTTCCTTGAAGACTCCAGAACCAGTTTAAAAGCTATTGCCATAAACCAGCCCATGTCCCACGCCTGCTGATGTGAAGGAGCTGTCAGTTAAAAGACACTAGGAATTATCCCTTTCTTTGGGAGAGGGGCTCTTCTGGTGGATCAGGAGGTGGGTGTCTGCTAGTGTCTCCTCTACTTTGGGTGTTGCATCCACTGCACAGCCCAGCCCTTCTGTTTACAGCCCTGTTATCTCTACAGCCCCAGGCACTCGTCTCAGGTGGCTTGTCCATGCCAAATCCCTGTTTCATTATGGAATCTCAGAAATGCCCATTACAATGCAGTTCCTTAATGCTTATTTGCTAAAGGATGATGTTTAATACTTAAACTACCCAGGGGGAAAAAAAAATAGGTCAGTATGGAAATTTCCCCAGGACTCAGGCTGATTTAAAATCAGCTGGAGGAATGAATGTCCCAAAGAGGCCATCAGACTGTTCTTACTTGAAGCAAGTGTAGACAAGCTCGCTTTGCTTTTGCAGAGGTGGATTGAGGGAGCATCCAGGTGAACGAGTAGTTACAGTCCTTCAACAGCCCTGCAGACACAAGAGGCAGGGCATGTAGTTTGCTCCAAAGTGCTTTTACGGTTCAGGAGCCCAGTTCAGGAGCCCAGGGTGTAGGATAGGAGGAAATCCCCTGCAGAGACCATGAGACACCCAAGTGAGATTTGGGGCCACAGAATTAGGTCAGGGCACAGAAACTGGGAAAAAAGAGGGACACCACACCTCCTTTCAGATTTAACCCTTTAATACTTTCTGCCTTTACATCTCCTGGGAACAAAAACCATGTTAGGTGAATTGGAAAATACTGAATATCCAATATGGTTTCTACTCTCTAGCCTAAAATTATCAACAGTTGATTCATCCCTAGTTGCACTTGTGCCAACACAAACACTTCTTTTTCTTCCTAATGTACCTACTGACAGCAGTATGTCTCAGCTTAGTCTTGGGTTCTCTGCATTACCTCGTATAAGTACTTCTGGTCCACACTGGACTGGTGTGAAGAACCCATTTGTTATGACGTTTCTTTGCACGTTTTCCACTTTCAATTCACCCTTCTAGAGCAAATTTGAAATTTATGTGGCATTGCAGAGAGAGACTCTGTTGTGAATTGTGGAACAGTTTTAAAGTTCCCTTGCTCCTGTTGCAAACACTTCACCCCACCTGTGTAGAAACATCTTTGCATCTTGCAGGTCTGCACCCCCTTACAGACCGGTGTGGGTTACACCAGTTACGTGTAGCTGCCTCCACCTGGGATAATTGCTTTAGTTTCCTTTGTAGCCCAACAAAGAGACGCTTCTAAAGTGATCTCATGGAATACACATCTAAAATTACACCTAGGTGGGTTCTTTCGCTCTTAAAGTGATTGTTTCTATGCTGAGGAACACCTCAAGCTGTGGTTAGGTTGGAGAGCAGGCACACTTTCCATTCTGGGACATGTCTTCACCTGGTAGGGAAAGTTTTTGTCATTGCTTCTGACTCACGCTTTGGGCTTTCACACCAAAGTTTCACACCATTTCTGTGTCTTCTGCCTTTGCAATCTTTGAACTCTCCTGCTGTGGTGCGCAGCAGCAGCAGCGTCTCCGAGTCAGGACGGGCTCTGCAGCTCTCAGAAGAATGGCTGTTTACACAGAGCAGTTTACGAGAGAAGCCCCTGCCAGAACCTTATTTCAGGAGAGCTGTTTGTAATAGCTTTTCCTTCAGATGTGTTATTAAAAAGCTTTCTTCTGCAGCAATTGATGCTTTTCCAGTGTAGTTATTCTGTCATGCAACCACTGAGAGTGGAAAAGGACGCCTCTGCAGGGATGGTATGTGATGTACATTGTTTATTCCTGTGAATTAGGACAAGCTTTGGGGTGAGGACAGGGATAGGACAAGGAGCCTCCAGGAGCACAGGTTGTAGGTCCATGCCCAATATAGCTCTGGGGGATCCATCTTTATGAGATACTTCTGAATAATATTAGGCATAGACTCATGTCAGAACACCCTTTCCTTCACTTTGTCCGGATCAGTGGACTTAATGAAGAGCTTTTTCATTAAATTTAAAATATTCCTATTACTATATAGTAATTCAAGTCCAAACCCAGTTTGCCAGTTTCCAGGTCACTCTTAATTGTCCCAGGAACCTAAATTAGGATTGCAGTTTCACCCTAAGTTTCTCCAAAACCGAGTGCCATAAACAATACTCAGCTGTATAGGTTATCACTCTTTCCTGGAGGAATTTCTTCATTTTTTTAACTCAGTTTGGAGGGCTAAGCAGACCCAGATATGAAACAAACACCTGGCCCTGCAAATCTGCAGATTCAAGGGAGGATGTTGAAATCTTTGCTCTTAACCCTCCAGCTAGAATGGTTTAGAAAGCTTATAAACTTCCTACCCACCCACTTCCTACAGTGCCTTGCTAGGCAAGCTGTAATTTTTATTTTTAATGAAATCTAATGAACATGTTACCATACTGCTCTGTCAAGTAGATCATGGGAATGAGATGGTTAGAGGTGTCTTCCAAAGGGAGATTTCACAAGGATGAATCCTGCCATGCCTTGACACAGTGACCTCTCTTGGCATAACGGCTTCTGCACCAGGTGACCCCGCCATCAAGTGCAATGAGTGACTCATTACAGATTTGAGTGATTCACTCTTTTCTCCCTATTGGATTGCACCATCCATCCTGGGATGAGTGAATAAATTTGGCTTGGACAAGCTGTGGAACCCACCAATCTGGGTTCATCCATTCATTTAAGAAAAAGCCTTGTTACCTTGTTAAACTTGGATTTTAATAGGAAAAATTACATTGCTGGGTGCTTATTCAGGACTTTGCAGAAGCCAAGGAGTTTATGAGCCTGAATTTACTTTGTGCCACTATAGCCAGTAGGAAAGCGGCTGAATGGGAGCAGCCAGGAATTGGTTCTTCCTTTATAATTTCACCTGTATCCTTCCTCTGGCATGTAGCGATGAGGGATGGAGCCAAGTAGCAAGGCAGAAACACAAACAGCACACTTGGAACCTGGCTGTTAATTTTGGATCTTGTCTAGAAATAACAGCCTGAGCACACAGTCAGTTTATTGTGGCACATTGCATAGTTCTCCTGGAGAGAAAGGAAGGCAATAAGAAAGTGACAAACATTACAGAGAAGTTCTCTGTTGGACCAGGATCAAAAGGCATGGGTTCAAATCCTGGATAATTCCAAGGCATGGCTGTATTTGTTGGTCCCAGAAGATACTGAAAGAAAAGTTTGAGATTAATAGCAGGAGCACAACATAACATAATTGTCTCTGACTTTCCCTCTGAGCTGAGTTTTCTTTTCTCTTTGAGTTTCCTCTGGGCAAGACTCCATAAACTGGAGTATTACACTACCTTGATTTTTGACACTGTATAGATTGATAGGGGTAGTTCATTCTAGGTACCTTAATATCTGATATTTTAATCACACTATGATTGACAAGAGAAATCCCTTGCTTGCACTTCAATATTTCTGGTAAAACCACTAGGAAGTCAAGCATGAGTTTTTTGCCACAGAGTTTTGAAAATTTCCTTTCTTTGAGGCTTTGTGCTCTGAAAGAGTTTCTCTGGATGTCCACGCAAGGCAACACTAAAAGTGTGGATGCCTTTCCATGTCCACCCAACTCTAGGAGAAGCCAAGCAGCTCTGAGATCTTGTCTCATTAATCTTAATTGATATAGCCTGCCTTTTTTATTTCTACCATCCTGGGGATTTATTGTAACCACCAGGATGGGTGCAAGTACCTGACAACTGATAACCAACAGTTATTGTAGGAGATGGGCTTGCTTGGAAATCTGTTGCTGCTCAAGGACATCTTTAAATTATTTCTGTTTAGATTATGTGTCCCTAAGTCCTGCAGATCGACAGAGCACAACAATTCCTGTATAGGCACAGAGAAGCTCCACCACTGGGTCCTTTTCAGCCCTTGCCCACACTTTGATTAGCTATTGCTTCTGAAAGGGTGTCCCGCTTCTTCTAACGTTGCATCACTGTCCTTTCCCCAAGCTCCTTCCTAGATAATAACATGGCTGTCTGTTGGGAAAGCAATTGCATAAGTCCCTATTGCTCATTTTAAGTCATTGAATTTGGGCTGCAGTGATTCACCCTCACAACGCCCCAAGAAGGGAATCTGATATCACTCTCCAATTTACTGACGGAGAAGCTGGGGTGTGGAAAGGTGAAGGATTTGCTTGGGGTCAGGCAGTGAGTCAGGCACAGAGCTGGTGCCAGAGCACCCACCCCACCCCAGCTCCCCAGGCTTGCCTCTGTCTAGACTTCTCCAAGCACCAGCTTTGATGCTGTTCTTATCACCATCTTTTACCAGGTTGTGGTTCAACCCCAGCCAGCAACCTAGTACCATGCTCTGCCCCCTGCCCACCCCCAGTGGGGGAGACAATGGTAAAAAAATGTAAAACCTGTGGGTTGAGATAAGAATAGTTTAATAATGAAAACAAAATAAAATATACTGCTACGAGTAATCACAATGACAATGTAGAAGAGAAAAATAGACAATAAAACCCAAGGAAGGCATGTGATAAACAGTATTGGTCACCACACACTGAGAGATGCCAGCCTGTTTCTCAGCAGTGATCAGCTGCTCCTAGCCAATCCCCCCCAGTTTATACACTGAGCAGGATGTTGTATGGCATGGAATATCCCTTGGGCCACTTTGGGTCAGCTCTCCTGGCCATGCTCTCTCCTGGTTTCTCGTGCACCTGCTCCCTGACAGACCCATCCTTGAGTTAGGGTAAGCACTGCTGAGCTACAACTGAAACATGAGCGTGTTATCAACATTATTCTCATATTGAATCCAAATCACTGGTAAGAAGAAAACCAATTATTCCAGCCAAAACCAAGACATACCATCAACCTTGGAACCTTGACATCTCCCCTCCCTTCACCAGGTGTGAGGAAACGCCTGTAACCTTAACTTGTAACAGACAACCTCACATGCTGGAGACAGAGGAAATGTTTCTACTTCCTTGGAAAACATCAGCACTCCCTAGTCCCCCCCATGCTTTTTGCTCCTCACCTTTCCCTCTCTGGTCTGATGGCCCTGTCCTCACCACCAGGGAAGGAATGGAAACTAGCCTAAATAAATATCAACAAAACTACACCACAGAACATAGTGTCTTACACACTGGTGGCCATGTGTTTTAGCTTGAGAACTGCCAAAAGGGTAAAAAAACCCAATACACAGCTTAATTTCTGGCTGTGAAAAGTTTTGATAAATCATCAGGATGAAAGGACAGGGTGGAATATAAAGGAGAGGGAAGTGCAGGAGGAAGTGAGGAGCCTCCATGGCTCTGGTGATGCACTGCAAGATGATGAGGGGAGAGATACAGAGAGAAGGTTGAAAATGGGCATCTTGAGCACTCATTTGGAAACCCCAGCTGCAGCAAGCAAACATGGGGCTGATGGAGCACTCACTGTATTTCAGAGAACCCCATTGACAGTCCCAGACTGGGCTTGAGCACAAAATAACTAGGAAAATTTCCTGCCTCTGTAATTATGTTTGGTCTTGAGTGTTTCCCTATATTTGATTCCTCACACATTATTGCTTTCTTAGCCACATTCCTGACTGCTTCTTGTGTTGGCTGCAGTTTCTGTACAAAATAAAGGCCCATTCACCACTGGACTAAAAAACTCTGTTTTTTCCACAGGAAAGTTGATGGTTAAATAAGGGGAAGAGGAAAAGCTGGGCATCTGTGGCTTTGCAGAGAAGGCAGGGGAACAAATCAAGGAAAGGGGTCCCTTTCAGTCCTGCAAATTCAGCCCTGCTGCTCTGTGTCAAGACCTGGTGAGTCAAGGAGCCCGGGGAATTTTTACTACTCAGTTAACAAAAGCCAGATGCCATGAGCTGCACACGTCCTGCTAGCAGTCCTCACCTCAGATGGTACGGTCTGGGACTGTTTTCATCCAGGAGCAGTCCTAGAGTGATACAGGATAACAAAAAGGCATCAAGGGCTGTTTCCTGTGTGGCTTGGTAAGTCTGCAGACTCCACTGGGATCCTGTGATGGGGATTGGCTCTGCACTGGGGGTCTCATCTCTTTTCTTTACAGCTTTCACGGGGTCTGGACTGCAAGGGCTCCTCCAAAGCTCTGGGAGGTTGAAATAAATTGTAATCACACAAAAGGGTTTGGACCCAAATATAGATTTCCATTGAAAGAGCTTTAGTCTTGTTCACAGTCCCACCTTCAGCTGGGTAACTGCTGGACCCTGGGAGAGCCTTGGACTCAGCTGTGGGAGTCCAAACCCTTCTGCCCTGCAGTTTTGCTGTCAAAGCACCTACAGCCTCTGAGTCAGCACAGGAGCACACAACACTGAGCCACCCTGCAAGGGCTTGGGAGGGAAGGAAACTTGAACACAGGGTTATCACACTCACACAAATGGGTAAGGTAGTGCTTAGTCTCTGCATTTAACTGAAGCTGGAAAAGGGCACATATGGCCCCGCATTTTAGGTGGTGTTGAAAACAGCAGTGGTTTCAGCAGGACACATTTAATTCCTTCTTCTCATGGAGCTCCTGAATCTTTTGCTCACCTATGCAAGCAATAAGGAAAATGAAAAAAAACCACCCATGCCGTCTCGTGCTGAAAAGCAGTGAAAAAAAAGAAAGCTGGGTTTGAAGAGCGGGTGGAAGGGGTGTGGTTACCCAGGAGGTGTGTCAGGCATCGATGAACTTATTTATAAGCAAAGGCAGCTGTGCTGGAGAAGAAACTTTGCTGAGGCATTGTCACTGCTGCTTTTTCCTTGACAACTCTTGAGAAGCACCTCTGCTGAGATGGGGCGGCAAAAGGACATTCTTGCTACCATTGAGGAGCACCTGAGGATCAGAAACAAATTAGTGCGGCAGGCACTGGCTGAGTGCTTGGGGACACTGATCCTGGTGGTGAGTGGGGGCTGTAATGTGGGGATGCTCTCTAACCTGTGGATTTGGGTGAAATTGTCCTAGTGAAGGGCGGCGTTGCTGCCAGGGTTCGCGTTGGGAATGAGCCCAGCTCTGGTGCAACCTGCTGCAAGGGGTTTAGAGGACAGTCCCTGTGCACTGGAAAAAAAATTCATGTGTATTGCTTAAGGGTGGATGTTGGGGTTTCTTGCTAAATGTGGGCTCTGAAGAGGTTGTTGGGTGTGTGGGAGCTTCTCTGTATCTGTGAAGTGCATGGAGCAAAACATCTCTGTGTATACAGCAAGTGTTTTGCTAGAGATCATGCAAAACTTCCTTTCTGTCCGCCCTGGAATGTTTTCTTGGCTCTGAAATACTGCAATTGTTATCACCCAAGGAAGTGAAAGCTTTATTTTTTTTTTCAACTTTGCTTTCCCTATTCATCCCACAATGAAGAAGTAGCTGGAATTTAAACTGTTGCAGTGTCCTTTTGCTGTCAGCTGCTGATTCCCCAGGGGCTTGTGAGTGGGGCTGCACGATACCATGGCAGCTCCTGCTGGCAGCCAGCTGGGACCTGGTGCTTGCTATCAGTCAATGTGTTTTTCAGTGGCCAGAGAAGATAAAACTCCTCTGCCTGTTTTAGTGCTCAGCTTCCAAAGGGGTGGAATATAAGGGATATAACAGTATAAATGCATGTCTAAGTGCCTGAGGATGCAAATGTTTTGAGTGGCCACAGTTTGCTTTAAAGTTAAAGGCAGATATGAACACCTAAGAGAGTTGTGTATGAGCTGTGTGGAGGAAATTCTGGTGTAGGAAAATGGTAACAGGGATATCTGGCTCAGAGCACCTGCATCCAAAAACGCAGGACTGCCCAGCTGGCCACGGGTTTGGTGCTGTATATTGAGGCAGAAATGAGTTGGTGTTCACACACAGTGAATACCTTCAGGTACAAGTTCCTCTGAGGTGCTGTAAACCCACAGCACTCCTGAAGGTTTCAGTGGAGTGACTGTGGGATTACACATCTTTGTAACTGGCGGTTGAACTGCTTGGAGAGAAATGTAAGAGTTGGAAGAGTTGAAGGCAGAGGAGAGCTTGATGAAACTGTGTGTGCACCTGAGGAACAACACAAAGAGACTGACACAATTTTTTGCATTCATAAATAAGATTTTTTTTNGGCAGGTTAGGGGACTCTGTTAAAGCTATGTAAAATACTACCACTCTTAAAAGAAAGCAGTTTTGCGCGGTGCAATGGCTTTATTGTCAGAGCGACCCAGCTTTGGTGATTTGCAAACAAGTCCTGTTGATTTTTCCAGGAAGGGCTGTTTGGAATTAAGGTTGGTAGAAGGTGATAGGAAAGTGATTAACAGTTACAAGATTGCTGTCTATGAATCACTGATGTCGCTGCTGTTAGTCTCAGGATTGAAACAAGGTGAGTCTTGTAAAGTGGATTAATGCCTCCTGAGAGCAAAACTAAAATTGCTGAGAAACAGGACAAGCCTTTAGCGATTTGGATCTGAGCTTTCAGACAGGCTCATGATCCAAACCCCATTAGTCCTTCCTCTGACTGTAACAGCTAGCACAACAGCAACTACTTTTCCTTACACCTTACCTCGCCAGGCAGAGAGGAACTGGGATCTGCTCAGAGCTTGAGAAAGGGTTTGGTCAAAAATCATAAGCAGCCTCGAAAATGAGAGTGGTAATGGGTACCCATCAGCCATGCTGGACACTGCATTGGCAAAAGTGGGCACAGACCTTGTCCTCAGGAGTGTTGAACCTGCTCTGTTTTAGTGTGTGTGTCTAAGTTTACAGTCTGAGCCTTCACCATGTTCAGGACTCCCTGAACTGGTTTTAGTGGCACGCTCAATTCCCTCTTGTAGGACTTGCAAACTCTCTTAGGATCTCCTGCATCAGCTCTGCAGTGGATGGAGTGCTGTGGGCATTCTGTGTCCATGTGGGAGAAGGTAGGGTGGGCTCGTGGGAGAAAAGGGAAAGTCCCAAACTCACCCAAAAGTGAATTCTCTCACATGGTCAGAAATCCAAAAAAGGCTGCACAAGAGGGAAAGTGGTTCCAGGACTTCAAGCTTGCAATCTCCAGGCCAGTCAATCCCTTTCCAGCTTCATGCTGTCTCAGTCTATTCATCTTAATGAAGGGAAACTTGCAGTTTTTTCTTTATTACCCCCTGATTCCTTTTTGTCTTTTTATTATATCACTTATAAGAAATAGAAAGGGTCTTGAAAGTGAGGACCTTTCACTTGGCCTGGACAATTGTTTGAATTGGATTTTCTCCCAGAAGAGAAATTGTCATTTTGTACCTTGCAAAAGTCCCTGCTTCCCACCCTGCCAGCAGGCTGAGATCTGTGTGTATGTATTTAGATGCATTGAACCCCAGTAAATATCTATTTTGGGTTTCACAGTAAAATGCCTGAGGAAAGACCTGAATCCATGTAAATTTCCTTCATGGGAGATGAAGTTGACTAAACACAAATATGTTTGAACAGAATACTATCAGGGATGGATTTAAAGTTTGGTATTGTTCACACTGAAATCAACTTCCTGAGCCCCAAGGGAGGGAGACTGTTTGAAGTTTGCAGCTTACTTTAAATTTCACTCTGTAATGTAAAACTTGTCCCACTGTGGATATTGGCACCATTTCAGCTTCTTCTCTCCTCCCTCTCTCTTGCATAATGACTGCAGCTCTCTCAAGCTCTACTAGACAAAAGCTGTTGCAGATCACTCCATAGTCTTGCCACCTGTAAGAATGAACCTAGTGCTTTATTTGATTTTTCTCATTTTTTTAAAGAGATTGTGAAGGTAGAATGATATAGTGGTTTGAGCTAGGAAGGACTCTTAGAATAGGGCCTCTTTGTTTTTATTTTTAAGATAAGAAAAGCAATCCAGCTAGGGCAGCCAAGCCCTGAAGAATGCCAAGGCGAGTTGCTGTCTACTTGCAAGCCACTTTGTCTGCATAGAGCACCTTGCAGAACTTTTATTTAGTCTGTGGGTGGTGTCTCTGTTGTTGGAAAAATAGTAATGCCAATTCTACATACATTTCCTTTGATACTTAAATTGGCATTTCCCCTCTTCAAAATTCACTTTTTGAGTGGCACTTTAGGCTGGAACTTTATACCTATGTTGGAAGCACCACTTGCTGGCAATTGTTAAGCACTACAAACACTGTAGGCATTTTCCAGTCCTTTGCTGTTTGTGTTATTACTGTAGCAACCCACTAAAGCCAGATTTCCATGGTGGGTCTCCGTGTCTCTCTTAAGGCTTGGCCTGTTTGCCTTGCTCTGCTAGCTGTAATTCCCAAAGCTGGCTCTGTTTGTCTTTTACATTTGCAGGAGAAGTAGTGTGCTGGTTGTGACTGATTTCCAAGAGGGACTCACTGTGGATCACTCCTCTAGAGGCACAAAGAAAGAACAAAACAATTCCTAATTGCTTTTCAACTGGTGCTGCCTTGACTTTGTGGCTAGTGGTAGCTTTTTAGGGTATGACTGTGCTGTAGACCACAGAAACAAAAACAGCTAAGTGGTTTGGATGACCAAAGCAAGGGGAGCTTCTCCTAATGGGATGACCACAGCTAGGAGAGCCCCACTTAGGTGTTGGCAGCTTAAAGTTGCTGCTCATCCCAAACTGTCTGGGGCAGCATGGTAGTTCCCACCGTTGCTGTTTGATTAGGAGTGGTTTGCTTAAACCTAGTTTGTCACATTGGAAAAATGTAATTTAAAAAAAAATTATTATTTTTTTTAATTTTAAAAAGTTCTTTTCTTTGTTAATGCTTTGCTACCATTAATCATTCCCTGTAAAAGAGAGTGTAAATCCTTGCTGTAAGCATGTTGAATGCTGCTGATCCTAACTTGCAAAGGGTCTGTGCTGCTGGGTACAGGGATATGGGACGTGGCAGTGCTGCTGCTTTCCCTTAACCCTTGCACCAGAAGAGATTGAAGCTCTTCACTAACTGTCCAAGACTATCCCTTCTTGCTGTCTCTCTCCAGGAGCAGGACAGGACAAACAGGACAGTTTGGGCACCAAGACTTTGCCTTGTTGGGAAGGCAGCTTTGCCCCAGGAGTGCCCAACCTTGTGACCAAACCCCCACCAGATGTACTGGTCCTTCTAACAGCTAAAACAACTCAATCTGAACAATAGTAGGGACATCAGAATAAATCCTTCAGTGTATGTGTGAACAAACTAAACCAGTGAATTTCCTCCTTAATGCCCAACTCCTCTGCAGAAGGTTGCTCAGGTTTCTTGAGCTGGGGGAGGCTCATGTCTCCAGCTTTGTGCAATTTTTTTTTGTAGCATGTGGGGTGCAGTTTTGCTTAGATTCTCCAGCCCTGCAACCCTGCCTCGGCTCTGGTTCAGTGGGTGGTGTGTAACATAACAGACCATCTGCTACTGCCCTTCCTGCAGGGCTGCTTCTGTACAGGCTGCCTCCAGCTGTGCTGGACAAAAAACTGGGCTGTGGAGTCTAAGATTTCTGCTTGTTTTGCAAATTGAGAATGATGGCCAGCCTGGTTGTTTGAGGAAAAGCAAAAAGGATAGTGCTCCTTGCATGGTCTTCTTGGCTGATGGAGGCTATCCAGCCGTGTGAGCTCTGGAGTTCAAGATCTCTGCAACCTGCTCTTGCTCCCTGCCTTCTCCCTATGAAGAGTAGTACCCTTAGTGTGTCCAAAACTAAAAATCATCCATAACTATCTCCAGGTTTCCTCTTTCAAAACAGGCTCATGGTTTGACTGCCCTTCTGGCATCTTCCCCATTAACCAGAGGACATCAAGGGCTGACCAGTCTTTCCCATGCACCAGGGTGATTAGATTTACAGCAGGCTTCTTGCCTAATCCCCGGTTTATTTGCAGAGTTGTAATTCAGGTAATTGCACTCCTCGTGGTCTATGCCAGCAAAACTTTCCCATCTACATTTAGAGACCGGTCTGTCTGAAGTCCAAGAGCAAATGCACTCATGCCTTTGTGTTGCACATGAAGGTGTAAAAAAGCGCTGACAAAGAAAAGGGGAGACAAGAAAGGAAAGAAATCTGTCTCTTGTATGGGGAGTCCTGAGCACCACCTTGCTCCTGAGCTCATGTGTGAAGCTGTTTTCCACAAGGTTGGCCTAAATAGGCCGCCTTTGGTTGCCTTGTTTCTTCATGAGCTAGTGCAACTTTTTTAACCTCCATGGTTCAATCCTGCCAGCCCTTATTGGCTACTGGATTTTCATCTGTTCAGACAGTTTTTTATCTTTTGTGATTGAGATAGGGTGTTTTTATCTTGAGTGATTGAGATAGGGTGTTTTTATTTATCTTGAGTGACAAAGCCAGCTGCTCAGTCTCCAAACATGCCCTGGATGAAGGGAGCTCAAGATTTCCTGAGTGTGAAGTGTCCCCTGCAATGTGTTACCTTTTCCTGTTATTTGCTGCTGCTTCTGCCTGGTGCCCCCTTCTTCTCCTCTCCAGAGTCTGTCAGCCCCATCATTCTTGAACCCATTCCTGCCGAACAAGGATTTAGTTCTTTTTCACAGTGTAAGAAGTTGAATCACCCCATGAGCAGTGAGAAGCCTCCCTGTTAGATTTGCTAGCCAGTAAGATGAAATTAGGGAGCAGGCTTCCATTAACCTGGTTAATGGGTGCATTGACCTCAATTCCTTGGACAGTAGGTTTAACACATCGGAGTGATGCTTTATTGCTAGCATTTTATTAGCACTTTAAAACCACTTTTGAATTTGGCTAGTGAATCATGGGTGTATAACAATTGACTGCTGCACTTACTGCCATTGGAGGTGTTAACTTGGGTTTCTGTCGGCTGGGTATTCTTCCAGAAGTGGTTTTTTACACAAAAACAAAACCAAAATACAACCCTCCCACAAAACCAAAGCCAAACAAATCAAAAAGCGAAACAAAACCCCAGCAAATGCAAATGAAAAACAAAACCACAAAACAAAATGGTGTGGGAGGCAGGATATTAAAATTAAAAGAATGGGGTGTCGTCTCTCCCTTGAGTGTGCAGCACTGTCCCTGATCATAGTGGTACAATGTTGCCTAAGAACACTTAAATACATTGTATGGACTGAAAAGACTGGGAAAAATGTTGAATTGCTTTTATTTGACCTTCCTTGCTTTCAACTCAAGCTAGATGCTCCTGCTCTGAGAGCAGTGCACAAAAAAAACCCTAAAAAATAAAAGCTGAAGTTCTGCAGTTTCATCTGACCTGGGAAAAGAAATTGGAAGGAAAACTAGCAAAGAGCAGAAGTGAAACTGGTGTGATTAAAAATTCTTTCAGCTATTACTACAACAAAACTGTGTAGTGTCAAGGGACTTGCCACAAAAGCCTAAGTGAGCATGACTTAAACTGGCTTCTTAAAGTCAAATGCCATGGGGAGATGTCATGCATGACACTTTATTTTTGTGTTTAATGGACTCCACTGGTTCAAGATGGAATTGAACACATGCATATCAAAGTTCAAACCTGTCCCTAAGTATCACTACACTCTTTTTATCTGCTGAGGGTTAAGTTTTCTACTGTTATGCTGAATTAAGACAAATAGTGCTCTCGGCTCATCTGATAACCAGTTTTAATGGTCCTGTGGAGTGGCTTTGGGGTGTTTTTGCACGGTCCATAGACTCCCTTCTGAGGAAAAGCTGGAGAGCTACTGCCAGGTGTAGGACAGAGGAGAGGAGGATGGGGAATGGCCTTTTGAGATAACCTCTTGAGAAATGGCAGACCTGGCATTCCTCCAGCTTAAGGGAAGACCTTTGTGGGTGATCAGGGAGGTGGAGGTGGGAAAATTTTACTCTGTGGTTTCTGCAACCAAAAGGTATGTGGATAACAAGCCAAACACCATCCACCTGCAGAACTGCCAGTTCTTACAGAGTGAATAACACAAATACCTTCATCACTAGGGATCACCTGGGGTCAACTCCACCAAACTCAGGTTTTGTGGGCTTGTCCCCTCCCTGGTCAGGCTGATGTGCTGTGTGGACCTTGAGAGGCAAACACCATGGCCATGTGCTCTCTGAAATCTCTCCAGAGCTTGGTGGAGCGTGTTTGGAGAAAGGGAGAAACAGGATTCTCCCTGGTCATTAGCCTGTGCTTATTTGCTCAGTTGGAGCTGCGCTTCCTTTGGTGGTTTGGGCATAGCTGTTTCTATTTGCTGCCAATAAATAATCTTTTCTGCCTTTGTCTTGGAGTCTCCTCTGCCATGGTTTCCTGGCTCTGTGAGGACATTGCAGGGGCTGTTCTGACTGCACCCAGTAGAGAGCAGTGCTGGCCATCCCTCTTTCACTAACGAGTTGAACAGGTTCCTTTATTCTCTTTACACAAGGCCCTTGTGTTGGGCACTTGGTTCCTTGTCAAGAGGCACCTATGTACAGAGTGCCCACCTCATGAATCACCCTGCTCCTTTCCAAGCTAGCTGGGTACACCTCTTGCTTTGTTTCCAGTTCTTCAGTTGTCAAGGAGATGGGAGGGGATGAATTACATGTTTTGTCTTTGCCTCTGGTTTGGATTGTGTGTTGCTCAATGGGCATGTCCAGTGTTGGCTGAAGAAGTGATGACAACAGACCTGGCCACCTTGGTGGCTTATCCTGTAGTAACTGATACCACCTCTGTGGCAGTTGAGTAATTCTGGGATGACAGAGTTCACAGAGGCAGAAAGTCTTTGTGGGGGGTGTAGTTACGGCATGTGGTCAGAAGAAATAAGTCAAGCCTTGATCCTCAGATTTGAGTATCTCACGAGCAAACTGTAATCTCTGTCTTAGTTTAAGGATCCTCTCAGTACCTGCCAATGTGGTAATTCCAAGTGATTACACACCAAGGATCAGTTCAGGTGTAGCTGGTGGGAGATACAAACATTCAGATGATCAGGTTTACAGCTCTTTAAATTACATGTTGGATAGTGGAAAGACTTGCCAAGATAGAAAGCCTGCAGCTGGATGACTGATGAACTGAATTGCTGGGGTAAACTCGTTTGAGTTGTTTAAGGGTGAGCATAGGAATGAGGGCTTTTGGGTGCAGTTGTGAAGAGAAGGTCTATCCAGTTGCAAGGAGCAAACATCTTTAAGCAAGACCACCCTTAGCTACTAGGAAACAGTTTTATCACCCAAAATAAAGAGCTTTTGTCTGCCAGAGTGTTTGGTTTGGTGCACCCCTGATCTTGGACTGAAGGCCAAGACTGGCTGTTCTTATGGACTCTCTTGAATGTGGACTTTTCTTGATGGACCCTGAAAAGAGAACTCCGTGGATGTCAGGCTGAATGTAGCCTTCTTCAGTCATGACTGTATTTCCAGGCATTAACAGAATTGCTCCCTACCAATCTATGTGCAACTCTGTCAAACAATTATTAACACTTTTAACACAAAGGTACTCAGATCCCTCATCAGAATATTTTAACTGTGAATATCTCAGACCAGGATGAGATCTGGCTCATCCTTTTCACCTGCCATCTAAAAATTAGATGTTTGGACAAAGAATTCCAGACTCCTGTAGATCCATCTTGTTTTTAATTTTAGCCCTGGTTTTGGTCCATCCTGCCAGGAGATAGATTTGTTTGTGCCTTTTTGTCTTCCCTCACATCTCTATAGATAATGTGTAGATACTTTGACCAAAGATAGAAGCTGTGAAGGCTTTGAGTCGTGAGGGGGCTACGATGGCCCATGAAGGTGTAAGGGGAGCAATTGCAGGCATTGGTCAGCAACTGCCCCTGACATGGAACAGAGAGGTAATTTCAATCTCTTCTTTTCCTCGTAGCTCTTTGGCTGTGGCTCTGTGGCTCAGATCATTCTCAGCAGAGGGAGTCATGGAGGTTTCCTGACTGTCAACCTGGCCTTCGGCTTCGCTGTAACGCTCGGCATTTTGATCGCGGGACAGGTATCAGGTACGTGTGGCTCCATGTAGGCTGAGTTTCACTTGTGTCCATTGTTGTGTAGGCCTGCTTCTCCTCCATGGCACTGCAATGGAAGGTAGTGCCCCTTGGCACAACTCTGCGACCTAAATTCTGCCCGTAAATGTACACTAACCACCAACCTCTCTGCAGGTGGACACCTGAACCCTGCTGTCACTTTTGCCATGTGCTTACTGGCCCGGGAGCCCTGGATCAAGCTACCAATTTATGCCCTTGCACAAACCCTGGGGGCTTTCCTTGGAGCTGGCATAGTCTTTGGGCTGTACTATGGTAAGTGTGGAAACCTCATGTCTTTTTTGAGGTGAACTTACTGTGTTTGTGACTCACTGTAGGGAAGGAGGTTCCCACATCAGAGAGAAGCACTCTCTTGCAGTGTAGACATCCAAGAAACCTCCTTACTGTGTTTCTGGGATGGCTTTCCCATTCTCATGATGTTGGGTTCAAGCCTCCTCAAAGCAACCTGGAGGCCAACCAGCATTGTTAAAGTGCAAGTCTCTGCCCTTAAGTAATGAACACCAGACCTCTGGATGGCCCCTTTTGTGTCTACTGGTCTTCCAGAAAAGTCAATGAAACACTAGCAGTGATGGAGGTTTTATATCTGTTCACTGTTCCAGAACCATTTGCTCATTCTTGGCTAAAAAAAATGAAGCCTTCACTATGATGTCTAATGCATTTTCACATGTTAATTTCCAGATAATGTGATTTTTAGCAGATTTTGCTGCTTTTATCAGAGTGATTCCATGTCTTGGAAAGCCTCTGCCTCATGCCTCTGTTTCTTCTTTGTGTTTTTCATCATCATAAGGAGATCTTCAGTGGGCAAGAACTGAAATTTTATGCTGGCCCTTGTTCTTCCTCTAATATCAAGTGTGACATTCGAAATCAGACTTTGCCTCCCAGTTTTTTCTGGCTATAGGAGTGATGTTCCCTGTAGCTGGGTGGAGCATCTGGGTCACTGTTTTTTCCAGCTGGAGGAGGAAGCTGCCACCCCAGCACTAGCTGGAACTGCTTTTCACTTTAGGAAGAAGCAAGGAGAGCTGCCTTCCTCACAGTAATCAACAGGGCTACAGTTCAGCACCAATTACTTTTCCAGCTGGTGGATTGAAGCCTCCTCTTCAGAAGGGATTGAACCCCATTTTAGCTACCTAACCCATGGAAAAGCTACATTCGGAGGTGTCTGGTTTTGTCTCCACTCACCATGAAGGAGAGACAGACCCTCCTAAGTTAGTTATCCAGCTTCTACACAGTGGTAGGCAAGGTGTGGCTGCTCTAAAGACAATCTTGGGAGTTGTAACTAAGAAAGGTGAAAGAACAGCCCAAATTCTTTTTGCTGATCCATATCACTACGTCATGTCTTCACACCAAGACTGATACCACAGGCATTTGCTTACCTTTGGGAGAGAGTTGGAGTCATCTTAGTGTATGCTTTTTGCTTTTGCTCTCTTTCTTTATGCCTGGCAAATAATTGTTAGGAACAGGGACTAATGCCAACTGCCTCTGAGCCTGACTGGTAAAAAGCTGTGGTGGATGATGTCCTAAATTTTCCAAATGAGCGTTTGGTCTACAGCAAATGATTTTTTTTTTCCCCTTTCCTCTAGATGCTATCTGGGCTTTTGACAATAACCAGCTCAGTGTTGTAGGAAAGAATGCCACTGCTGGTATTTTTGCCACCTACCCATCTGAGCATCTGAATGTTGTGAACGGCTTCTTTGACCAGGTAACGGGGTCCTGGGAGGATGAAAGTGCATTTGAAGAGGAATCTTTTGGGTGGTTCTGGGCCTCACCTTTAGTCAGAAAATGAATTGCAATTTAAAGATAATATATCCAGGAAAGTTTTTTGGAGTTGACATTGGTATCTCACTAGCCCATAGGAAGAGCAGGGCCAGAAAGGACCTTACAGGCTTGTGCTAAGGCATTAACAAGTGGTACAACACTGGTCAGGACATCAGAGAAAAAAATGCCATTTGCTCATAGTCCCTGAAAAGCCATAGTGTGAGGAATGATAGTTCTTCCTCACTCTTACTCTACTACTGTGTTTGTGGCACAATCCAGAGGTCATCTGGGTATGGGGTGG
Source organism: Thryothorus ludovicianus (assembly GCA_013397245.1). Taxonomy (NCBI): domain Eukaryota; kingdom Metazoa; phylum Chordata; class Aves; order Passeriformes; family Certhiidae; genus Thryothorus; species Thryothorus ludovicianus. The sequence continues at coordinate 233,085 of VZTB01001719.1, forward strand.
TGGCTGCTGTTGAATGTGTTGAATGTGACTGTCTCCTAAAGTTGCCATCAACCACAAAAGGGACAGCTTCCACCCAGCCACAACATATGGGAAGGAGGTTTAAGAAGATATTTCCAGCTTTTCTGGCTGCCTAAACATCTATTAATAATTCTTCTGGGGATAGGGAAAAAGGTGTGAGCTTGATTGAGATTCTGGGCTGCTATAATCCCAACAGAGGAGCATGCTCCACTCTTTCATTCCTGTGGGTGGGGTGACTTGCATATCTTCCTTTTGAGAGAATTACATCCCAGAGGAGTTAAAAAAACTTGGTTAGAAGACTAACTTGGTTTGAATTCTTGTTTTCCTTCCCCATCTCTCTCCAGTTCATTGGTACTGCCTCCCTGATTGTTTGTGTCTTGGCTATTGTTGATCCCTACAACAACCCCGTCCCCACCGGGCTGGAGGCTTTCACAGTTGGCTTTGTTGTCCTTGTTATTGGAACCTCCATGGGCTTCAACTCTGGCTATGCTGTCAACCCTGCCAGGGACTTTGGGCCTCGTCTCTTCACAGCCATTGCTGGCTGGGGCACTGAAGTGTTCCGGTAAGTGCTTGACGATGAAAACCTTGTGCAACAAGGGGAAATAAATTATGAGTCCAAATAGATGGTAGCTCTGGCACTACCAAGAGACTTGGCAGCCATGAGGTCTCTTTGGATTGCCTAACTGTTGCTAAAAGACACTGTCTGCTTTTTGATTTCTTAAGAAATCGTGGAAGCTGGGCAGCTTCCAGTGGTGAGAGCAAATGACGTAACTTTGCTATCGAAGAGGAAATCTAGGAGCATCTATCAGAATTTCAGCTGCACCTTGAACATGAGCACATAATAATTTTTTAATGGTAGAAAATGAGAAGTGTTTTTTATTTTTGGAGATAAGAGACCTATGTTATCAAGGGTTTCTTCCCTGCAAGCAGTGGGAGGGAATTGAAGTTGCCTAGTGGAAGTAGAAAAAACCCTTCTCTCCTTTCTTTGAAGTCCTGAAAGTAGCTGTTCTGAATTGCTTGTCACTGGGGCTTAAAGTGTGTGTGTGTGTGTGTGTGTGGGGCAACATCTGCCTTGGAAGCTCTGCAGACGTGCAAGTGCTATTGCCCTGTTCAAGTGGGCGGTGACGGCTGCAGAGGGTCAGACCTTGCGTTGCTCCAGATCCAATATCCTAATGCCTAGGCTGCACCTCTTACCTTGAGCACTTTCTTTTTGTTTTTCCAGGGTTGGTAAACCGTCGCACTGGTGGTGGGTTCCAGTGGTTGCTCCTTTCCTCGGGGCAGTTGCGGGGGTGATTGTGTACCAGCTGACCATTGGATGTCACGATGAGCCTTCTCCACCCGCCACCGAGCAGGAAACAGTCAAACTGGCTAACGTGAAGCACAAGGAGAGGGTCTGAGGAAGCTGCTGCCCAGATCCGGCAGGTGTTCATTACTCAGGACTGCAGCTGGCAAAAAAGAGAAATTAAGAAGAGCTTCAAGAACAACAGGAAGAATTTTTTACCTGTCTCCAGATATTCTAGCAATTTTTTTCTTTTTTTGTATATCCCTGACACATTTGCTTTTGACATTTCCCTGTGAGCCTTCCTCCAAATGCAGTATCATGTAATCTTTTCCTAATAGAAGGGGATTGAAGACTGTAGGAGTCAGGAGAGAAGTGGGCATTGTTGTCCAACACAAATCAGGTGTTAAGGAATTTGAAGCTCTTTTGAGCTATGTTTCTGACATTACCTGTGACCTTGGCAAACTGCTTCCCTTCAAACCTCTGTTCCAATCTGTAGAATGGGGATCATGCAAAACTTAAACTGTTTTGCTGGCATGGATTGGAAACTCCTACATCCTTGAGGAAATTTGCCTGTGATTCTGTGGATCAAATTCTGCTTGATGTCGCTCTAAAGTCAGTACCTTGACACCAGGAATTAACTAGTCTAGAGGATTTTTATTAGCCAAACTTTTTATATCTCTTATGAATTCCTAGATATTATATCAGTCAGCTGATCCATAATGTCAGTGCAGAGTAAGAATGCATTGGATTTTCACTTAATATTTAGACAAAATGTTTACAAAGAAGTGCACCCTGGTGTTACAATAAAAAAATTTAGTATTGCCAACTCCTAGAAGATCACATGTAGGAAATCCTTACTCTAACCAGGGCTAGACAGAAAGCTTGGCTTCCAGAAGCAGCCTTTCTAATTAATCAGCTTTGTATATAAACTGCAAGCAGCTAATAGCCAAGATCCACTGGAAGCACAGTGTTGCTTAAGTTGCGTGTGTTCACGTAAATTTTACAATGGTGTTGTTGGGGTTTTTTTGTTTTGGGTTTTTTTTTTTGTTTTTGTTTTAGTAGATTTATATATAAATATACTCCTTAAAGCTGTTACTAAATACCAAGGTTGGGATGAGTTCATTTGGAGATGTATGGGAACTGCTGATTCTCTGTCAGCTTTGAGATAATTTTGGGTTTTCCTGGAATGGTCTTGGATTATGGCATTGTGGTTTTTGGAGCACCTCCTTTTCTACCTTGCAGAATAACTGGGATATCCCTGGTACTCATGGCTGAGGGACTGAGGTCAGGCACCTCCTCTACTAGCAGTACTGGCATCTCAGGGGATCTCTGGCTCTCCCAATGCCATATTATTACATAATATTTGAAAAAAAAGCATTATTGGTTGTGAAAGAATTTGTAAGTCCCATGTATTAGAGAAAATTGTTCAAAGTCTATTTCTTTAATGCATGAATTCATAGAAAAATGTATCTTTGTACACATTTCCAGTCACTAAAAGGATGTATTCTTTTTTTTTTCTTTTTAAAAAAAATAAAATGTCAATACCCACAATGTAAAATGCTAGTGTTGGCTGTATTTTTAAGCAGCTGTCAGCAAACTTCACCATGGAAAGGAAGTCATCTATAGGAATATTTTCTTCAAGCCCTTTTCCTCTTCAGCCTGAGCAAAGGAGAATTAACCCTTTCAGGCAGTATATCTACATGCTCCAGTTGTGTTTTATTGATTTCCCATTTGGGGTGTAATTTTGAGGCATGTGGGGGAGATGGTGTACTGTGCTCAGTATAGTGACCAAGGTAAGGGCTAGGGGTGAGATTTTCCCACTGTCAGGCATCTTATTCTTAAGGCAAAAGAACCACTGGGTAGGTATTTGTCCTTCACCCTTTGTACAATTTAAATTCCCTTACTATTCTTCCACTTACCATAGTTCTGAATGTGCAATCCTACTCTGCCTTCATCTACTCTCAAAGCCCATCTAGCATATTACACTAGTCAACTTTTTTTTCCTGTAGCAATGCCAGGAAAGGAAAAGTACAACAGACCTGAACACAGTACCCATAGAATTAAATAAGCAACTTACCTATAAATAAAATTTTTGTTGCTCTTTGGCTGGTGTGTGTACTAATGTATTCTTCCTGTATTAATTATGGTGTCTTAAAATAACTCCTTACTTCCTACATGGTGCCATACTGAAGAATTCAGTGAGGTCTGGATAAATGTGGTTTCCTGCAATTCACCAGCTAGGAGTCAAATGGCTTTTGGAAAGAAATTTCCCAGGTTTGATTTGCTCTATGTGCAGACAGCACATTTTTTCCATTTCTAACATAAAAGTTTATCCATCAAACTCTATGTAGCAGCTTTGTATATTGCTGTGATCAACTAACTTAACTTCAGAATTCAATTTTCATTTCCCTTCAGGACTGTCTCTTTTTCTACTCTTCTACCACATTGTATTTCAACTGATATCAATACATGAAAATTCTTTCTGGAGATCTTAAGACTTTTGATTCAAGGTGTAGTGTGAGTTGTGGTTTGTTTGGGTTTTTTCTCTTTGTTTGTTTGTGGGTGTTGTTGTTACATTAGGTGCCAGATTAGTCTTGCTTTTGCCTGACATGTAGTAATCAACTTTTACTATATCCCTGCCTTACTCATGCCTCAATGATGTGTGTTACTACCTTTATTAAAATGGCAATAAAAAGTCTTATCAGTTTCAGGTTAGATGTTCTGTCTTAATCACTGTGCTAAGCTTTGGCTTTGCTGTTGGGGAAGCAGCAGGCACTGCTGAGGGGATCCATCAATGTGAGAAAAGGGGCAGGCATTGCCTGCCATCAGTGGATGGGGAGCTGTGGAGAGCACAGTCCCCAGAAGAGTCTGGGAGGCCCACAGGAGACATGATGCTGTCCTTGCTCTTCACTAGCCAAGTGAGGAGGGCAGTGCACAGCTTGATACACCACATATGAAGAGCTCCAGAAGTGTTACTAAACTGTGGGGAGGGAAAGGTGTTTTCCCTGGCAGCAGACACCCTTAAATTGCTACAAGTTGTGGTTCTGCTTGTTTTCAATTTAGCTGCCTTGAGAGACCTTCTAGGTGTTATTCGCCTGCCAGATCCATGCAAATCCAGATATTTTTCATTTTTTTTTATTGTTTCAAAGACAATGAATCACACTATAGTGTCTCACTGGAGAGGTAAGACTCATCTGGATTTTAGGTCAGATGAACTCCAGCTGTCAAGCTATTGATATATGCTTTGTAGGAAGAAATAAATCTACAATTTAAACCATTCCTGTTTGACAGTGAGAGTAATTTGTTATTGGAACAAAATGTTAAAAGGTGTTGTGGATTCTCTATTGTGTGAGGTTTTCAAATGAAGACTTGCAAAGAATTCTTTCAGTTAAATTGCAAATTGCAAGTCTCACTGGAGGAAATTCCCAGACTACTCCATTGCAGGAGGTCAAGCTGACAGGATTTGTCCCTTATGACCTTAAAACCTATGAAGTTTAAAATGCAAGATGAAAGTGGTCATGTATTCAATTCCTCTAGGTTCTTATCTGGTCTAAGATTATTGTGGCAGGTTCTTTGACATTTTTGGTCTATCTTGGGAAGCCCTTCCAGGTGTGTTTGCTCTATTCCATCTGTAAAATGGCAGCAGAAGTGTTGATTTCTTCCAAACACTGCTCTGTTTCACTTTGTGGGCGCATGAATCAAAGGCTGCTTGGCACTGCAGTGTGGTTGGGAGAATACCACAGTCTCCCTTTCTTCAGCCTTTCCATCTCAAACCGAGTTTCAGCTCTCCGTTTGGCAGTGGTGGGTTCTGGGGATGCATGAGCTGGTTGCATTTCCTGAATACCTTCAGGCAGGTCTGTTGGGGCTATACCAGGGCAGGATTCCACATGTTCCCAAAGCAGATGAGCATTGACAGATCATCTGCTTGCTGTCTTCCCTTCTCCCCATCGCCTACACCTTGGTGAAGAAGAGAAAAGAAGTAAATGGGAGGAAGACAACAAGGAGAACATGCTCTCAGGCTAAAGATTTCTAACCAGGATACACCTCTGAAAATATAAGAAATATGCTGCCTGAGATTGTGGTTTTGTCAGCTGCAGGACCACCAATTGCCTTAGCCCTTTTCAGGGAATTTACCCAGTTTCCATTTACCAAATCTCCTGCTCTCCCACCTCCCCAGGATATCCACTTGCATTTTATTAATTTCTGCTTCTGGCCAGGAACCAGCTGAATGAAACCTTTTGGGATCTGAGAAAGTTGTCCATCACTCCTCTACACTTCGTCTCAAATGAAAGTGTCTTTGACTTCTTTTTCTTTCTTGAGTAAAATCTTTCAATTCAAGCACCAATGCAGCTCCTTTGTATCTCAGTCCAGGAGTCTGGCCCAGACTAGCTGGCTCACAGAACCCGCATGGCTGTGTGACACCTGGCTTTGCAGCTGGTGGCATAAGAGGGAACAGGCTCCTTTTGAGTGAAGGTAAACACCCTGGCCCAGGATGGGACCTTCCTCCCACCTCCAGGACAGCCAAGTATATCTTATCTGCTGCCCCTGCTTGCCCAGCAGCCAGTGCCATGCATTCCCATAACAGTTGCTTGGGTATTGGTGCATGACTTGGTCCCCCTCATGTGTTACTCTTGTGAGGGCCAAAAATCTGCAATCAGGATATAAGATGTGAGACTCAAACTCATTAGAAATTAGAACTTCCAGTGTGCTCCCGTTTAACCACCTTTAGGAGGGAAAATAAGTCCTTGAGTCCTGTAACATTGTCACTTATAGTGTGGATGTAATGTCCAAGAATAGGGTGGGATAGGAGGATAGCTGGGACTCTGGTCACGTTTTGTCCTACAAACCCTTTTGCTCCTTGAAAAGTACTGTATATAGAGTAGCTACACAACTGTGGACAGGATCTACTCTCATCTAATTTGGGACATTCTGCATTTACCCACTTCTCAGTGTCTGGAACACCACAAGCTCTTTAAAGTCTACTCTGTCCCTGGTGGAAACATGAGATAAGATACTCTCCTCTATCTCTGAGTAACAGGGCCACAAAGTGATACGTTGCCAGAGCTCTCTCTATGTCTGTTGCCTTCACAGTCTCTGCACTCCAAGCACTGAGCAGACATCAGACACTGCCACCCATCCCTGTGCCCACCCTGATGAACAGCTGAGCTTAAGGAACCTGCCACAGGGATGAACTCCTGGTACTGGGATGATAGCTGTCATTCCAGACAGAGCAGAGAGAGATGGTGTCTCCAGACTCCAGACAAGAACAGTGGAACACTGGGAAGATTTTTGTGTTGTCTCTGTGGACCTGAGGGTATAAGGATGACTGGGTAAGAATAGTCAAAAACCCATCAGAGGGGGCAGGTGCAGAAGCTATCTGAGCTCTGCAGCATGAGACAAGCACAGTGCAGGAGGGACAAAGAGCAGCTGAGAGAAGTCTGGGAGTCCATGACTCTGCTCCAAATGACAAGTGACAGCAGGAACTTCTCTGAGTCCAGCTGGAAAGGAGAATTAATTTCTTCGTTGACTGTGCTGACTATGGACTCAACTCAGATGCCTAGGTCCAGGGGTCAGGAACCATTTGAGATGCTCTGGGTCATCTTGCCTGGCTGTAGCTGCCACTCCAAAGGGGCTGAGATCTCCTGCAGGCCCCATGTCACACGTCCACACCCCATGCAGGCAGCTTCAAGAGTTCTCTGTGAGTCAAGTCCCGGAGATCACTGAACTGGAGTGGAATTCCCCCCTGGAAACTGCACAGAGGCAGAAACTCAGCAAATCTCTATGGTTCCACTGCCTGTGTAGTAATGCACCTTTTTCCACAGAGGCATAGGAGTGGCACAGGGAGCAGATGAAAGGTTTGCCTGCCTCTGCTCCTAGTCACCAACAACAGCCGCTTACACCTCCCTACCCTTTTTAGGAATGCTTCAACAGAGAGCAGCAAAAACCACATGGATAAGGCATCTTTTGAGCTTCCAAACACTCATGGTTTGGTTTGTGACAGACTTCATTGAAACCAGCTCTCTTGAGGAGCTGGAGTAACTCTGTATTTACATAGTTAACCGAAAGGAGTTTGTTGGTTTATATGGGGAGGGGCAATCTCATTTACTATCCCAAGGAGAAACACTGATGTTGTCTCATAATTAATACTTATTTTTTTTCCTAATTTTCTCACCAGAAGACAGCTTTCCTGCCAGGCAGGTTTAGCTTGTCCCAGGAGATCTTCAACTGTTTTAAATTGTATTTGGGAGTACAGGAACACCTTCCTGAAGAACCTGTCAGGGAATACACCAGATGTGAGGTTTCTGGCTGCTCTCAGTGGTAAATGGTCCCACGTGGGTGTTCCCCTGCCAGACATAGCAGCTAAGGTTCAGGCTGAGATACTGGAGTTAAAAGAACTGTAGTTTGAACGAAAGAGATATACTGGTTTCCTTGTCCTATCTGAACTGAGCACACTCAGGTGTCAGTCACACAAACATGTCATTTCACATGACAGGCTCTTATTAAGATTGTCCCTGGCCAGGAGCCACAAACCCAGAGCACTAATGCTAAAGGCTAATATCTGGATAACACTCACCTCTCAGGTATGAGTCACAGGGACAACTGGTAATAGCTGACCTTTGTGATTGACTGGTGCCAGCTTGGACCCTGAAACAATTACATTTTCACTTAAACCTTCTGGGCTATTTTGGAACCTCTGAACTCCAACTAGAATAGAAGGGAAGAGTTTCTGTTGCCCTTTAACTTTGCTTTCCCTTTCTTGCTGCATTGCTTTAGGTAATCTCCAGGCAAATAGTTGCCTGCCTGAGTCCTTTCATTTACTTTGTGTTCACTCAGGAAATATTTACAGCTCTATTGGCCTTCCAGGAGGAAAGACGATGATGGGAGAGGAGAAGCCATGCTGATAAACTTTCTCTGAGCCAGAGGGACAGACACACAGGTCCACGGGAGAGTCACAATACAATAAATCCTGGCTCACCTACTCTAGGAGCAGCAATGCTGCTCCAGCACGTTTGGAGGATCACTGAGTCCAAGATGAGTAAAGTTGGAAGAAACCACTGGCTGGGTCATCTGATCTGACATCTCTGCCCTAAAAGGGTTATCCTACATCCCATTGCACAGGATTGTGTCCAGATGGATCTGGAATACCTGCAGTGAGGAAGACTCCACAACCAGGATCCCAGGCCAGCAGAAGCTGACTTTTGTACCAGTCCTCCTGAGATTCATAAGCTAAGTGGGGCTGTGAAGGGCCGTGTGACCCTGACTGCCTGCAGTGCAAGGTGGGGGTAATGTGGTCTTCCACCCTCCCTGCTTTTGGTACTGGGATTACTAGCAGGAAAATCCTGGTGTCAAAAGCAGCAAAGCAAAACAGACCACGACGCTGAAGGAGAGATGGCAGCAATAGTAATGCTTCATTTCAGTTCAGTGGCTTTCAAACCTTGAATTCCACACTCAACTAGAGTGGCCAGAAAGAAACTATTACCAGGGCTCTTGGGTCTATCCTGAACTGTAAAACTAGGGGGAAAAAAAAGTCATGTTTTGTATGTATAACCAAGGGAATAATAACACAGGATGGAAAATCTTGAGGACTGCCCTTGGTCTCAGGAGATGGGAACTGGTTTTGGGAAGGGTGGATCTCCCTGTTTGTGCCATAGGGCACATGTGTGTCTCCTGCAGTGTGCATGCCAGGTGTCTGGAAGTGAAGAGAGGCGACGCAGAGCTTTCCCACGCCTGAGACCCTTTGCTGGTCTGGGCATGGGCCTTTGGGTGTCTTTAAAGTAGAGAGAGAGTGAGAGAGAGAGAGAACAGCACCACCCTGCCCCTGGGCAGGCAGGGAGAAGGTGCACACTAAAGATGGTAATGTTGTGCACCAAAGGAGACAGCCAGTGCACAGCATTTGCTATTCAATCCTTTTGGTTAAGTGGCTTGGTATTTTCCCTTCCCATGTCCTCTTCACCACTCAGCCCTTTTATGTGCCTCTTCTGCATTTTGGTGTCTTCTAGATTCATTTGTCTTCCAGGTTTTGTCCTGTTCCTCTCTTTCGTCAAGGCACTCTTCCTCCCCTTTTGTACTTTTCCCTCTGCTCTCCTCCTGCCTCAGTCCAAGCAGAGTCCCCCCCCACCCCCGACCAACACCATTTACACTTGTGAGTGATGGAGGCAGAGGGGAAGGACCAGCCTTGATAAAGCAAGCTGTGGATTTGGGGGCACAAGGAATCTGCAAGCTCTTGCTCCAGGCTAGGAGCCAGCAACATTTCTCTGAAGAGCTTTCACAAAATCTTCCCAGCATTTTATCAAAGAGGTGATGCTGTCATGGGTTTGTTTATTATTTCCCTTCAGGGCTTGGTCTCTTCATGGCTTCTTCCTTTCATTTTTAAGGAGGAAACATTTGCAACTCTGTCAGTCCCTGGAAGGAAAGTAGCATACAAAGGGAGCAGGAGTAATGAGAGAGCCTTTTCCTGAGAGAAGGTAAGACAGCTTTATGGTCACCTATGCCCTAAACATGTGGGAATTGAGCTTTTCCCTTGAGAAATTTAGGCCAGGCGGTGGTCAATGGAAGAAAGAGCCATGGCAGGAGTTTAGGGACACAGCCTGTGTGCTGTCCCAAGTACCCTCCCAGTTCTGTTCCTCCACTTGCTCCTTTTTCTCTCTCTCCAAGGTCTGTGACTTGACTAGGCTTTCCTTCCAACTGTGCCTGAACCTTCCTTTCTGAGAGGGTTGTCTGTATTTCCTCACCTCCCAGCCAGTGGAATTACTCAGACATTTCAGCCAAACTTTGGGAAAATAAGTTTAAGTCTTTTCCTCCTCCATCCTCTTCCCCTCTTATTGAAGTGCAGCTCCATATGGATTTCGCTGAGCAGAGGTGTCCAGGGACTTTTCTGTGGTGGGGGTGGTAGGGACAGAATCAGGTGAGTTTCCATCCCCTGATGCTTACCTGTTCCAGCCTTTGCTCCACATGTACCATGCCATGGCCTTGCCTGGGGCACTGCATGAGCCTGGGACCAGAGCTCCTTCAGGTGACGCCCTGGTTTGTGCTTCTAAAGTACCTGCCCACTGGCAGAACATTGGAAACTGAAAAAGTCCTGGGTTTAGGATAAACATTACTTAGCAACAACCAAAACATCAGTGTGTCATCAATGTTTTTCTTGCACTAAAGGCAAAATACACTCCAGTATCAGCTACTAGGAAAATTACTATGAAAATGAACTCATAGCCATGCACTTATCTAAGTGAAAGTCCACAGCTTGCAGACTAAGTCTCCAGCAAATCCAGCTACTAGTGCTAAGCAAGTAAAGCTAAGCAAACAACATACTAAATCACACAAGACTATGACTCTGTGACTCATTCTATCTGAAACTTACTTAAGCTAAACAATTAATATCTCTCAACAGTCCTCCCTTGGTTTCTATTAAGCATTCCTGCTCACATACTGAACATAGTTCATGAGACCTCTCAAATTGTGTGCTTATTCTCCAAGATTTTATGTACAAGGTGATTATCAGTAAAAAGTTGAGCTTGGATGCAGCTAAAGCCAAGTGGAACATTGCCTTGGACTATTACAAGAGCACTGCAATAGCAAAAGCAGTTGTTCTACAGTCAACTGCTGGTCTCCTTCCCTGATTTTTCCCACTGAGGTCATGTATCAGACTCAAGCCATTGGTTAGTCCCTAATGCTAACAGAGAGGACCACACTGAATGTTCCAAATTTCTTGAGTCACTTGTGGTTACGCTCAATTTGTGCACAAGTACATCAGCACTTATACTATTTTAAAGAGTCTCAATTCTGTCCCTACAATACCAGCTCTTTTTGTTCACCTCAAGCTGGCAAGGGTTTGCTCATTTAGCCATGCTCACCATAACAGATAAAATGTGTGTAGAAATGGTGAATAGTTTTCTACAAACAGTTTTCTACAGTTTGACTGCCGAAATACCAATTTGGGTCATCAGTTCTACCTGTTTCAGTGATCCTGAGGGATTAAATAATACCTATAGTCCCTACGTGTTTAGTAGCACATTGTCCAGTTTCAGATATTTGTGGGATCAACTCCTATTAGCAGAATGGAAATTGGATTCATCATAGTGGGGGGAGGAACTGTAGTTGGTATTGAATCAATTTTTTCACAAGGTTAAGTATTTTGTTTTCTGCCAAATTCACTGTTAACTTCCATGTACCAGCTGAAATTAAGAACAACTAGTATGACTGGAACAATAAGATTTAACTTTTTTACTACCTCTGTGACTGTAAGGTCATATGCCTTATCTGATTTACAACAAAAATGAGAGTCCCATCTTTAAATTCCTCAAGAATTTGGAAGTTGAACCCAGTATACTCTTTGTAATTTTTTTCTTTTCAAATTTATCACTTTTCCACCACTTTGAGTCATTCTTTTTTTTTTAGTTTTCTACTTAACCATGCTGTAGTTGTCACCAGAATCAACAGATCAGGAGTAGAGTAAGATCCCAATTAATTTTTTGTTGATTTTCAAGATTCTGTCATCAATCAACTGGCATGGTGATGCACTATTTGTTTGATGTGAGAATGGTGTGTCCAATTTTCTTTTCCTAGAACTTCAACAGGAAAGTAAGAATACAATAAGACAGCATATGACCCCTCCCTTTTGGGTTCAGTTTTGATTTTCAGAAAAATACTTTAATTAAGACTTTGTCTCCAGGCTGTTTATCATGTACCTGCATTTCAGGTGGTGTCAGTTGGCACCACTTGGGCATTTTTTTCTTTTATCTTTAACCCTTTTTGCATACATTTGTCTCACTGGAGTGGGACTCTAGTCCCAGCAGTTAAAAGTCTCAGGTCATTTGTGTGCAACTCCTTGAAAGGTGTGACAATGCTCAGGCAGAGGCTTCTCCTTTAACATGTTTGATCTCTTTTTACTTCTTTACTTTCCCTTGTGCATATTTGGGAGCATCATGAAGCATATCCCTTAGAAACCCCACTTCAAAGACAGAGGAAGCACGAACAAGGAAAAGAGTGAACAGTGTGTGGGTCGTCTTTCATGGTGTATGTCCTCACTGGATGTTTTGGTTTTCTATTTTTCTCCCTTCTGGCATCACAGATATTCCATGGAGGGGGCAGAATGTTGTCTCTGGGGGACAGTTTGCACTGCAGTTTTGCTCTTGGCTGTACCCTATCTCATCGGCTGTACACCAGGTAGATAAGCAGAAAATTCTCACTATTTTTTCCTATGAGATTTTGTTTGGCTTCTTCAAAGGAAATGCAGGAAAAATCTTCTGGAGTGATCTGTGTGCAAACAAGCTCTCATCTTCAAAACAAGCTTCCTCTCTGCCTTGGATTCAGAGCTCACGTGGTATTCTTCTCTTGTTTCTAGCACGTGAGTGCTCTGCAGGCAGGGAAGTCTACCCACACAAGGAGTCTGCTCTCCTGCAGGGGATAATTTTACTATTGGAGACATACAATGAGATGATTATCCCCTTCTGTCTGGTTTCCCCAGGAGACCAGGGCTATGTGATCATGCAGTCGGGGTGTGGAAGAGGGTGAGTGTGTGCATTGCCTGTACTGCAGAGTATCTCTCTGCTCCCCTGACACCTTCGAAGCACCCGGCCCATTGTGGGCAAAAACGGGAGAAAGACAATACAGCAGGAGTAAAGAATTCCTACAGAATCTATAAACATCTCTGGCTGGATAGAGAAATGAAATAGTAGCATAATCCTGTTGAGGAGACATGAGTAAGCATGACAGTTAAACTATGACAGTCTCCAAGGATTGGAAGAAGGAAAGCAGACATTTGTGACAACAAGATCCCAGAGCTGAGATAAATATATATGTAAATTATTGTCAATATATTTTTTTTTTACCTGGAAAACAATCTTTGTTTTGAAAACTCTTGCTTAAAATAAAATCAAAGGTGATTGTGCTTTTTAGAGAGAAAGGCCTGCTTTAGCTAAGCAGGTTATTCTGCATGAAAGTCTTGTCTGGTTTGACACAGTCCCCTCCATATTCAGCTGCTGAATGCTGAAATTCAGCTCTTGCTTATTTTCCCANTGTGTTTTCCCAACTTTCTGTCTAACAAAAAAAAAAAAAAAAAAAAAGGAAAAGGAAATAAGAGACAAAGACCTTCTATCTGCTTCAGTGTGTCATTGGGCAAACCAGGCCCAAACACCAAAACTTGACTCCTTGCTGTAAGTCAGCTGATAAAATGTCTGTCATTCTGTGCTGTTACTCATTTCTAGGAATGCAATTACGTTGGTTTCTCTGGTTTTCAGGGAAAATGTGCACGGTTCCAGGGAGCAGAGGTGGCTCATGGAAGCTGTGTGTTGTTCGATCCCAGCCCAACACTGCACCCGCTGCCCACTCCTGTTAAACGCCTGGGCCTGTACCTTGGCACCTGGTGACCATGGAGCAGATTCCTCATCTTGTGTGCTGTCAGTCATCTTTACTAACATTTTCTCTCTCGTGAGAAAACAAAAATGGTCAATGACGACAAGGATCAAAGCTGCAAGGCCCCGGAGGAGCTGTGGGTGAATCACATGGATGCTCTCCAGACATGAGGCAAACACAATCAAGTTGTCAGGGCACTTCAGAGATCCTGCTGGGAAGGGGCCAGCTCTTTGGAGAGGTTAAAGTGAACTCAAAGCCCCAGAGTGGGAAGCAAAGGTGATTTTCTTCCAGGGCTGGTTCTTTATCCAAGCCTTGCTGTGATGCTCATCTGAGGGGCTTAGAGCTGTGGAGTTGATGGGCTGCTCTCCTGGGATTTTCCTCCCAGTGGTGTGAGTGCAGCTGGGGTAATGTAAACCTTTGATTTAGATCCTATTTACAGTAATGCATGGCAAGTATTGCAGGACTGCAGTTGCCAGGACATAAAAGCCAGGAGCATAAAACGCTTCTATCTCTCAGATGCATTTATAACAGAAAAATACTTTTATTGGAGGAGTGGTGTGGTTATTTTATTCCACACTTATATTTTCATTTCTGGATGCAACTCCAGGGTGCTCAGTCTTTCTGCCCAAGGCACGAAACCTGTGATTTCCTGCTCTAGGGATTTTGCAACACACTCAGGTGTGTCCCACAAGCCCACAGCTCAAAGGATAATTTGGCCACAAGGCTTTTTAAATCTCTATTAAGAAGAGAAATTCTGGAATGGAGAACACAATGTCTAAAGTTAGTTACTATATGACAGTTGCAGCCATGGTTCAGTGAGGTTTTTAAAGAAAAATGTAACCATCAGGCACAATCCACAGGAGTTCACCAAGGGAATGTCCTTGGTTTGTTATCCTTCTACGATAAGGTCACCCACTGAGTGGATGTAGTTTTTCTAGATTTTAGGAAGGCTTTGGATACTGTCCCTCACAGCTGTCCAGCTGTGGGATAAGCAGATTCATGGTGTGCCAGGTGAAGAAGTGGCTAAAGGCAAGGCTCAAAGGGTGGTAATGAATTGAGCCTCATCTTGCTGGCAATCAGCAATCAGTGTTTTTCCTCAGGGGTCAATTCCAGGGCCAGTTCAATGTATTTATCAGCAATCTGGATGCAGGATAGCACCATGAGCATGTTGATGTTTGCCGTAGGTCCCTTCCAACAAAAATAGTCTATTCTATTTTTCTGATGTAGGGTGACAGCTGTTGTTAAGGAAACTTCCTTGCCCAGCCATCCAGGTGCCACTCTGGCCCATCACACTGGCACCCCTTGGGCTGGGGCCCCTTCCCAGCTTCATGCCCTAGATTCACACAGTCAGACTGGGTTTGCTTACTGCCTTGATCCCAGGTTTCCCACAGAAGCAGAGTTTCAGACATCTTGATCCTTAAAATAGTTTAATAATAGTGCAATAACAGAATAACAGCTCGAGCTGTTGCCTCTGATGAGGAGCCCCAACAGAGAAACCCCTGGGCTTTTATACCCTCACAGTCTAAGTGTGGGGAAGGCCTGCAGTCATTGGCTCCTGGTGTGTCTCTGAATGCCCAGTCCCCTGCCCAGGCTGCAGGACCTTTGTTATGCAAAGGACCAGAAGTTCACACCCTCTTATTTGGGTGTGAAACCATTGGCTTCTCTCCAGATCTCAACCTGCAGCTTGCACACCGACCTGCCTGTTTCAAATATATTCCTCAGCACTATTTGCCCCTTCACCTTCTGTATTTTTTCTGTTTTTTCTTACCTGATCTCTTTTCTTATTCTTTGCCTTTCCTATAAGAGCAGGTCTGGCTCTGGGTCTCAGTGCCCTTTATCTATCAGTTGCTATGGTTTCAGTGTCTTGTAGAAACTAAATGTGACATACAGACCCTGTACTAGAGACAACTATGAAAAGATCCATGTGTATTCCAGCCTTGTCGGTGTATGAGGCAGGGCTTCTCCTCCCAGTGTAGTTTTGTAGGGAGCTCTAAGGGCCTGATCTGCAGGCCAGCAGATTTCAGTCTCCCTAAAGTGACTGTCCCCGGAGAGCATCATCCAGCTCCCTCTGCACTGAGATTCGGAGATGTGGGAGTAGTTAAGCATTTACAAAGGCTTCCTGTTCCCTAAGAAAAACGTATTTGGATGAAAAGCAAGTTAAATAAGAACGGTGACTGACATAACATTAGACGTTGGCTCTACAAAAAAGGAGGCTTTGGGATTCCTCCAGACCTGGTTTTCTTAGATTAGTTTTATACTCTTTTATGCCTTGCTTCCCCACCTCCTCCTCTTTGTTGCCATAGTAAAGAAGTGACCTAACTATGGACATGGACTCCCCTGTGCCTCACTTGAGGACACAAGCTAGTTTATGGTGGTTTATAGTTGACACCAGGCAAGAACAGTAGCTGGATGAAGAGCCAAGGGCAGAAGAAAGAAGTGAAGCCCCAAGGATCAGCCTGAAAAATGATGGTTTGAACTCAGAAGGGGTGTCAGAAGATGAAGGACAAGGAAAATTCCCTCAAGAATGAGGAGCATGGGATAAAAGATAAAAGCACATATTTGAAAACCAGCAGGCAATATAGGATACGTGGAATACCTGGATTGAGATTGAAACCCTTTGTGGTTACCACTGATGGAATCCCATATAGGATTTGATGAACTGAAGAAAGTGCTCACACATCCTGGTGGTATAACACCCCATCAACTCAGTGTCTGGTGAATCCTTCCAGCTTTGTGCGGAGTCCTGGGCTTGATCCTTGTCAAGTTCCTTGAAAATGCAATCAGAACAGGAGCTGCCATGCAAAAGCTTTGCTGAACTTGTGAGACATTGGTTGCTCACCACTGAATTTTGTTCCTCCTGCCCTGCTTCAGACACTTGTTTCTTGAGAATCCAGCTTGAAGAAATATTTCTGGAGCTGTTATTAACACTGCATAGTGCAGCTTTGCTGCTGTTGGCTGATGCTTCTTGTCTGGTAACTGATGCAGGACATAATGAGAATTTGGATTTGCTGATTCTCCTTTCCCTCTGGGTTCACTCTCAGCTACGTGCATGTGAACAGAAGCAACCAAGATATTACAATTCAGGAAATTGTGAGAAGCTGCAATGATTGTTCTTGGTCTATCCCATCTGTATTGATATTAGTAACCAATTCATTTGCCATGAATCCACAACACTTAAAAATTATCCACTATTCCTGGGTTAGGCAATGTTATTATTCAAAATGAGGGAAAAAGGGAAACTGGCTTAAGATGAGGGAAGTATGAGAGCAGAAACACACATTTTGTTCCTTGGTGATATTCCAGATGGAGCCAGAGTCACTGCAGGTCACAGATACTGTAAGACCCACAGCACAGCCTTCAGAAGCTCTTCCCACTGGGAAGCACAGTGTCCCGCTTTCCTGGAGAAGCCTTCTTTTCCTGGAAATGCCCTCTCCATTACCTGTCCCCAGTGTGGTTCATGCAGGTGAGTGATGTAAAGGTTGCAATCCTTTTGTTTCCTGAAGTATTGCACTATCACGAGCAGGAGAGAGCATCTTCACACTCACTGGTAATTGATTCTCAAGTATTACAATGTCAGTCAAGCTAAACAAAACTAAACAAAGAATTTGTATATGACAGCACACCAACCAGAAGAGCTTAGTGTGTTGGAAGAAGAGACAAATAAGAGAAAAACACATTTTGTACTAGTCATCCTACAGCTGGCTTGCATCACCTCTCTGACTGTGCAGTGCACAGCCAGCCCAGGACCCCTTTCTCTACCTGTCCTGTCACGCTTTTCTTAGATCAGCTTTGCAACCTTAAATTTTTCTTTGTGGAAGCAAATGCACATTTCAGAATTTATCTTTCTTTTGTACCAAAACTCTCTGTTCAGATTCAAATCTTGCCTCCTCTCCCCACAAAAGAGCTCCTTCATAACTGACTTGATTAGGAGGCATTCTGTTGCCTGTGAAATTACTTAACACTGAATTGTTATTGTAAGGTGAGATGGGTCTTTTGTTCTCCTACATGCACTTGCACATGAAGCTCATTGCAAGTTCTGAACTGGGTCTGGCAACCAGTAAGTCAAGGATGATTTGGCATTTTCAGAGATCTACACTTCAATCTTCTGCTCTGACTAGCTGTCCCCAACACTTTACAAGGCTTTACAAGGCCACTTTACATTGCTTAAATTTACCTGTGTCCTGGAAAGCTCTGAGGATGGAGATAACTCTGGTGACCAGGCCCAGGACTGGTCCTCCATCCCAACTGTTTTAAGTGTAAAATAGAATAGAAAATGCAAAGCTCAATATGCCATGGGACCCACAGGTGGAAGCATTGAAAGCAGAGGCAGGTCTTGTGGTTTGTGCCACCTTGACATTGGTGCATGGGATCATGGAGTGAGACACAGGCTGTGTGGTCTCGTTCTTCATATCCACAAATGTCAAGTACACTCCTTTCAAGAAATATTCTGTACAATGCATCCACAAAGAATGGAATATTTGACCACAGTCCCAACCACAGCCCTTTGCATAATAATGGTTAACAAGGCACAAAAAAATACCCCAATGTTACATCTAACCAGGGGATGAGAATTGGACATGAAATTGCAGGGACAGGTTAACAGGTTTGTACTCTTCACCCTCCCTGGAAGGGACACCTTTTGGTAAGCCACGTGTCTTCAGCTGTGTGAGTGTTGACATGGGATATTAAGCTCGTGATTGCAATTATAATGTTGGTGCTATGTGTAATTACTCTGCAGTATCACCAGGAAACTAAAAAGCCCTGATGTGTGGCATTCAATGAATCGTGTGATACGTGAATCCCACTGGCTCTTTTGAATGTGACTTGACCTATAGATCATTGACTATTTTCACATCCAGTGTTTGCCCTCTAGTTATGCTTTTGCAACACCAACTAAAAAGATTTTCCTCAAGTCCACTGCGGACCTCACAGAATTCATTTTGTTACTACTTCTTATATCAACTGAACCTGCTGAGAAGAGCTCCATCACTGTAGTTCAACTATTTGTTGGCTCCTATTAGATCTCCCCTTCAGACTCCTCTTCACCAAACTAGTTCCAGCTCCCCAGACTTTCTTTCTAGGACACATGTTCTGTCTCCTGATCTTGGTAGTCCTCCTCTGCTCCTTCTTCAGTTTCTTGGTAGCCCTGTTGAAGTGGAGACCCAGCAGTGGTGATTGTAACTCCCTTGCTCTGCCTCCCACAAGAGTCCTGACATAGATCAAAATGTGGTCTGCCCAGTTTGCAATGGGAGCACGTAGTTGGCTCATAATCAGTCTGACATTAATAATAGGAGTTGGACTTGGTGATCCTTGTGGGTGCTTTCCAATTCAGAATATTCTGTGATTCTATGAATATGGTAAGATGTCCACTGATGATGGACCCTTCCCAGGAACTCAGCAATGTCAGTGCTCAACCTGCACACAAAACATGGCTCTTGTCAAAGGACTGTTTCCTAGCCATCTGAGAATAAAAAAGTTGTAGCAGCAGACCTGCACTCAAAGAGATCTCAAAGGAAAATTCTATTGCTTTGTGACAAAGAGGTGTGGTTTAACTCCTTTTTCTGAATTACTCTGAAGCCCAGTGTCCCAAAACCATATTAAGAAGCAGTGTGGGAAACATCATAATTTTAAATAATGACTGCATTGCTTGTGGTCTGTAAATATCTCATCAGATATTGCCGAGGATCTCAGCTCTGATACCCTGGGAAAGTTCCAACACAGATAATTGCCTCCTGCCTAATTCAATTCACATTTTATAGAGTGGCAACACTCAAGTGAATGCCCCAGGGTGAATAACTGGTGGGAATCAAGAGTGCACAAAAAGCACATTAAGAAACAGAGATGGAAATCCATTGAGAATCAATGTTTGGGGAAAAATCCTCCTCCCTTGCCTCAGGAAGTCCCAAGCCAATT
Organism: Thryothorus ludovicianus; assembly: GCA_013397245.1. NCBI lineage: Eukaryota > Metazoa > Chordata > Aves > Passeriformes > Certhiidae > Thryothorus > Thryothorus ludovicianus. Next base: position 252,649 of record VZTB01001719.1, read on the forward strand.
TCCCACTTTCACTGCACCAGCCTGAACATATGGAAAGACACCTTGGGTTATTCTTCTCCTAGAAGAGTGATGTCATGAAGGACTCTGCTCGGGGTGGTGCCATGAGAGGTGCCACAATTCTTTCTGCAATACTCTCAACAAATCTCATGTTTTCTTCAAACCTTGCTAGTAGGTATTATAGGGACCATGGACCTTTGTTTCCATGCACTTGATGTCCCTCTTATAGAAAAAGGAAGGCATTCTACCTGCCAGCACTGGTGGGAGGGCAGCAGTACTGTGAGCATACAACTCATGTAATGTGGTGGTTGGTGTACACTCTGCATTTGGAGCTGACACTATTTACATCCTGTGTCCATCTGTGTCCAATACCCATGCCATCTGCCAAGGAAAAACAGGATATTGCTGTTGCTATATTGCTAGAATAGCTGGAGATAAGCATGTCAGAGGGACAAGAAGGCCTGACTGGTTTAGACATGGCTAAGCTGACACTTGCTCCTGCATTGTATTTTCTTGCATAGTCTTTCCTCCCCACACATGAAGCAAACTGAAATTGCTTGGTTTTGCTGAAGAAGAAGAAAAGGCCTCTGCCCTGGCAGAGGCTTCTTTCTCTGTTCTATGTTCTTTGAGATTGTATCTGCCAAATTTGTTGTCTCCTTAGTAGATTGTCAAGTTTGTTGGGCTCCAGGTTCCTCCGTGGTTGGTGCTGCATGTGCACCTAGTAAAAGATTTGTCAGAGATCCCACAGCCCCAGATAGGTCAAGGTAGTACAAGAAACAGCTACTCCATATCAGGCGGCTATTCCTTGATTCTTATTACTCAGTGCTGTACGGAGGCAAAGAGGGAGGCACTTCCACTTTGTTGTGAAAAATTGCACCACAGTTCCCCTCTTGAATAAAAATTTTGAGATCTCAACTTCCTTGCTGTGCTGAGAGCCTTCTGTTTCCTCCTCTGGGAAGCACCTAGCTCCTGGTGGATTTCTTCCAAGTGTCAGGAATTTCCCTTCCTTTCTAAAAATTGTGCTGTGTCTTGGGGCTAATCTCAACCTTAGATTTTACAGTCAAGTTTTGAGCATCTGAACATCACCCCGCTGCAAAACAGCCCTTCAGGTAAGGCCTCAAGAAGAAGAATCACAGAATCATAGAATGGTTTTGTTTGGAAGGGATCTCAAAGATCATCTTGATCCAATCCCCCTACTGTGGGGAAGGACATCTTCCACTAGACCACGTTGCTCAGAGCCCCATCCAACATGACCCTAAACACTTGAGGAATGGGATAGCCACAAATTCTCTGAGCAGTCTGTGTCTTTGTCTCACCACCCTCCAATCAAGAATTTTCTCTTCATATCTGATCTAAACCTGCCCTCTCTCAGATTGAAGCCAGTGCCCATTTTCCTGCACTACATGATTTTACAAACAATTTTTGATTGAAGGAGACTTTAAAGATCATCTATTTCCAATCCCTAATGTCCTTTCCACCTGTGCAGCCCTGCGATTCCCTCTCCCAACAGTAGGAGAACAGCTGCTTGTGAATCCCAGGTGGTGTCCCTGAGTCAGCACCTCAGCAGGGAAGCTATCCCAGAGACTTCAATTAATCTCTGAAAACAGAGGCCTGAAAACAGACCTGTTGCAATCTGTGCAAGTACAGAAGGAGAAAACCAAGTACGACCCAACTAGATTTTTCCATTTCAGTCTGAATGGAATCAATTACTCATCCAACTGTGCTTTTCTTGTTATGCACTTAAGGGATATTCTCACTTAGTTGAATTCTGAGCCAGAGACTTTTTAGAGGGTGTGTCATAATTCAAATAACAAGCTGGGGCAGCTCTCCCTGGCAAGCTGGAGGTATTGAAAGGATCTTGGCTTCCATAGATGAAGATAATTGGGGAGATTGGACAAAGGAGGAAGAAGACAGGAGAGAGAGCTCATTTCATCCAGTTATGTATTCTGAATGTTAAGTAATCACATAACTTAGTAGTAATGATTCATCTTGGTGATGTCTTGTTAAAGTTCTGGGCTAGTTCTGTCTTGCATCCATGCTCCAGGCTGAAATGGGGACAAAAACCATCCCTGGCTTGGAGTGCTGGTTAAATTTTTCATGAGGGACTCAGCTCTCTTTCCTAGTGAAGGCAGAGGCTGACTCTGAAGGGGTTAAAGTGCCCCATGGGTGGGGGCTTTTGAACTGGAAGGAGCAGATCACAGGTGGAGGAGAGTATCTGAAATGAGGGGACACATGCTTCTAGGCAGTGGAAAATATGGGACTTTGTCAGCAGGCTGCTCTTGGCAAAGTCTGCTCTTGCCAATTGTAACCTTGGCAGAGACCACATGCAAACCATACACAAGATAATTCTGCTGATATTAATTAGACAGCCATTTCCAAAGGTGTTTTGAATAAGCAGGCACTGGTCTATTGCCCAGGATTACCCTGCTTTAATCCAGTGTTTGGTTTGAGAAGAATTTTTTCATCCCCCTCATGGAACCTCTGTCTGCAGTCCATAAGAGGAGTGCATTTTCTTTGACCATGACATGATGAGCCCATAGTGCAGAGCAAAAGGAGAAGAGAGAACGTTTGGCCTTTTGGTATGAATGTCAGCCCAGCACAGTATGGGGAGTGGATATTATTAGTGACAAGCTTAAGTGTCATGCACTTAGCTCTGAATGTATAGCAAGCCAAACTCTGAACAGCTTGGAGCAAAGGAAGGTCTAAGAAATGGGAGTCACCAGATCATTCCTGGAATGGGGATATCATAAGAGACCTATGGCATATTGGAGTTTCCAAGCATTGAGTGATGTCAGTTCAGCCCCATGTGATGAAGAATTAATTTTTAAATTTTAATTAATTTTTCAGGAGGTTCACTGAGCTTTTCAGTCTGTGATAAAGGTGTGCTCACATCCCTGAAGATGAACCTGAGATCCTGCAAGAAGTCCCAGCAAAAAAAGTCAGGGACTGCATGACTGAAGAAGGGGGTCTGTGTGCTTCTGGGTCATGTTATAATATGGATTTGAATCAAAATAGGATTTGAGTCCTGAATAAATTTACATTCAATTAGCCGAGATTCATAACACAGACTTTAGGCAACAAAGATGCTTTTATATGTGCCTGACCAAGCACACACACAAAGTTGGTGTATGGTTCCCTGCCAATGTCAGCCAAGCTAAATGTGGACAGCTACAGCCTTGTCCTCCCTGTCCCTGCCAGCATGGCTGCATGGCCCTTGTGTTGCTGGATGAGTGTTAGATCTGCTCCATGAACTGCCTTTCCAGGGCTGCACAGGAGCACTGGCAGTGGCACAAGAAAAAAAGAGAAGGAGAAGGAGAAGGAGAAGGAGAAGGAGAAGGAGAAGGAGAAGGAGAAGGAGAAGGAGAAGGAGAAGGAGAAGGAGAAGGAGAAGGAGAAGGAGAAGGAGAAGAGAAGGAGAAGGAGAAGGAGAAGGAGAAGGAGAAGGAGAAGGAGAAGGACACATAGAGCAGACAATACAGGAGAAGGAAGATGTGATCTTGACTTAACTGCCTTGGTGAGATACTATAAGAGCTTAGTGCAGCCAGATGACACCTGATTTGACCTAGAGACAGCACAGTACAGTCTGTGCTGGGTCTGATCCAGAACAAAGCCTGCCAGATCAGAGTTAATCCTTGGAATACATTTCTGTCAGCAGTGTAAACTTAAGTTGCACCACAGCTTTGCTTCATATGGCTACAGCTCCTTTTTCTGGCACTAGGAGCCCCTTGGATGCACAGGGAGAGGGCAATAGTTTTCTGCTTCCCCAGCTCCATACCAAAGAACAATTCCTCTCTGACAGGCCAGTATGGCAGGAAAAACCTATTCCTTGGCACAGACAAAAGGCAGGTCAAGACGTGTACTCCCACAGTGATTTTCTGCCTCATAAATTGCAGGTCTTGATGGCTGCAAACCCACAAGCTGTTGTGTGAAGCACAACAGCTATTCCCTTAGCAACAAGTGGTACAACAAGGGCTCTGAGTAGCTGGAGCTACCCCCACCAGATGCTGTCTTGCCTCACCTGCACACTGCTTTCAGAGTTGGTGATGCTTGACTGTCTCCAACTTGCACACAGGGCTGTCACCACGTTGGGACTATCATGGGGAATGAGTGATGCAAATACAAGCAGCAGGTCCTCTTCAGGGTCACTTTTGGAAAGGGATTTATGCTGTCCAAGAGACTATGCAGAACTCAATTAGCTCACTTGTTGTTACACCTGAGGGTTTGAAACCTCTTAAAGAATCACCAGCAAGGGTATCAGTAAAAACCAGGTTTAATATTGAGCAACAGCATGACAAAGTTCATTGTCAAGATTCACTCTACTACTTACTGGACAGTTAAGGCACACCAAGGAAAAACAAGCAACAACAAAACCAAACAAAATCCAGTCAATCAAAACAGAAATGAGCCAAAAATTATCTATGTGTGTGCATGTGTGTGTGTGCGTGAAAAAAGGAGGGTGAAGGCAAGGATAAAAAGGAATATGGCCTAAAATGTTAACAGCACTCAACGGTACTTAGGCTTAACTTTTAACTTAACCTTAATTTATACCTTAACTTATAATTTAACCTTAACAACTTAACAGAGGAATAACTTCTAACAGTGTTTAATCCAAGTCATAACTTCGAAGTTAAACTTAGCAATTTAGCAAAAGAACAAACACTTAGCAGCATTTAACTTATGACTTAACCTTACTTACAGGCCTAACTTAGATATCAGGGATACTTAAACATGTAACTTCTCCCAGATTTGCTGCAGCAAATGCGCACATGCATGCAGACAGACAAAAAAAGTCAGTGCAAGGAAGGTACTTGTGAAAAATTCTTCTCAAAGGTAGGTGATGCCTTTGCACGTCCCCAGAGGTCCAAGGGTTGGGACCTGAGGAGCAGGGGTGTTGGCCTACGATTCGTTGTTGTCCAAAGATTCTCTGAGTACAGCACACATGAGAGTTGGCTGGCTCTGAGGGCCCCACTCAGAGGGAGGTTGCTGGTCACAGCCTGGTGGGGCCCAGGAGAGCTCCAAGGGTCTCATTTTGGACCACTGCTCATAGGGTCGCAAGACAGTGGGCTTTAGTCATAACAGCGTTTCATCCTTGGCACATTTTGGGTCGACACTTTCTTTGAAAGTGTGAGAACAGGGATGTTTCTGCTATTCAGGGAGGAAAAATAATTTCCAAGGCTGTTCATAAAGAGAACGGGAGCTTGTTACACAGCAGCAGTTCCTGGGAGCAGTCTATTTCTAATAAGCTCAAGAAGAGGTGAGCTCAGGTTTGCCAAGACCTTATGAGCATTTCTCAGCTGGCAATGAGGCCTAGAAAAGACAGGAGGGTTGTACCACCACACCTGAGTTTAGGTTTCTTCACTAAGGGATTTAGGATCTAGTGTTGCCTCTTTCTGTGCATACACACAGTGCTGGCATAGCTGGATCTGTTGCAGTTAAATTTCCCTAGGGATTGTGCCATGCAAAGCACTATCAGAGTGTCACATGAATCTTGGGTTTTATAGCTGTGGATCATCTGATATGGGGAAAATTGTAGGGGTAAGGCATTGCCTCACCTCCCCAGGTGGGATTGAATTTTCAGGCTATGACTGTTATTTGGGCAATCAAATGCATTTAGGCACCATTTGAAATGCTTCACAGTATCTGAAAAATCCCAGTGAGGCTGTCAGGCCTGACACAGCGGCTGCAGCAAACCCCCAGGAGCAGCTTCACATGGCCTCTCAGAGGCAGCATTCAGCAGATTTGAGCACTGCAACAACAACTCTACTTGAGGTCCCATACTGTCCTCAACACTGTGTGCCCAAAAACTGAACTACACCCACAAAACTGACAGGGTTTGGAAGTCCAGATCCCAGTGGTGGGTTGTGCAGTCAATGCTTCATTTATTTCTCTGATTTTGGGATATGTGATAAGAAGAGTGTGTCTTTCTCAAAGCCCCAGTTTCACCTTCATTTTTATCTTTGTTTGCAAACTTTTTAACCTTGCAATCTAGAGTGAGGTGACCCTCATAATGAGTCTTTCCATGAACCATTGAATATAATTTTGGCATTCCTCATATTGAGATACAGACATTTTAAAGACCTCCTTAAGACCATGCAGAAATCTGGAACCAAGATGTACTCCTTAACCTTTCCCTTTATGTTCATGTGAAAGTTAAAAAATAAAGATGACAAAAACTTTCTTGAAAAATATTATATTAAGGATTTTTCTCTTATATGTAACTGCCTTAGTCTCTTAATCATTTCATAATCCCTGTTTTAAATATCTGCCTTTCTTCTTTCACATTTGTTTTCATTTTCATTCTGTATCCACCTGATTATCATTTCCATACATTTCATATCACTGGGGCTGGAATTTCCCATGTCTTATCTGTATGGATTTTTTTTTATATTTTCTCATTTTACTGCATGATTAAGTTGTTATGTAAAATTCTTTTAATCTCTTTCCATAAAACCTAATGTCTCTGGGGCAGGCTCATTAAAATCTTGTGGTTTCCCAGATGATTGCTTGGGGCCTAAAATACACACAAGCACCAGCCATTTCAATATATCATCCCTATCAGGTATGTTTGTAACATCCCACGTTTGAAGAAACAGGGCAGACTGATTACAGACCACATTTGGGGGGATTTTTTTTGCATATATATGTCACTGATAATTTAAGAAACTTTTTATTTGGGATATTCCTGTAGTAAAATTATGATTTCATATAGCCAGAATATCTGTAGCCTGATCTGCTGACTTGCTGGAACCAGTGACTTTTTGGTTGGTATCGCAGAGTGAGGGCCTATCTGTGAAAATGTATTCATTATCATACATTATCCTGGAGGGAGCTCCTTGCCAGAATGTTTTCTATCTCCACAACCAAGATATTAGTGAGTGAGAAATCCTAGTCCATATCCTTTAAGAATGAGTAGCTAAAAGCATGACATAGAACCATAGAAAGAATTGCTAAGGTTGGAAAGAACCTCCAAGAGCATCAATTCCAACTTTCAACCCACCACCACCATCATGACAAGTTCATCACCAAACCATGCCCTCAGGTGCCACATCCACAGGTGCTTTGAACATCTGCAGGTATGATGACTCTACTGCTTTCCTGGGCAGCCTGTTACAGGTATTTACAATGCTTTTCAGTGAATAAGCTTTTCCCTATATCTAATATAAACCTCTCCTGGCACAACTTGAGGCAATTTCTCCTGTCCTATCACTTTCTGCTTGGAACAAGAGATTGACCCAACCTGGCAACACCCTCCTGTCAGGGAGCTGTAGGGAGGGTCTCCCCTGAGCCCCTAAACAACCCCAGCTCCCTCAGCTACTCCTCATCAAACTTGTGCTCCAACCCTCCCTTTCTCTGCTCCCTTCTCTGGAAATGCTCTAGCACCTCAATGTCTTTCTTGTAATGTCAGGCCCAACATTGATCACAAGGTTTGAGGCACAAATCATGGAAAAGTTTGATTATCCCCTGCCATGTCATTCAGATGACTGGGTGCTTTCTGCATTCTTCTTTCCAATCTGTGCATCAGAGGACAAGCAATATCAAGGTCATTTGTCTTGTGGCACACACAGCTCTGGACACAGGCCACAAGCAGCTGACACTGGCTTTAGAATTCCGTCATCACTGGTGAAACCAGGTGGGAAGTAGCTGTGTGAGCACCTCCATGCCACACAGGACAGCTCCTTTTGCCCTGGGTCCTGGAGGCCAGCATGGTACCCCAAACCCAGCCTGCTAATGGGACCTGAACATGTCTCCACATGATGCTGTATCACAAGCTCTTACAGCTGGTGCTGAGCTACCCCAGGCACCTCCATGCTGAGTGCTCTGGAGTTTTGCTTGGGTCTCTACCTGTCTCATTCACTGTTTGCTCTTTCTGGACACTTATTTGATGTTTGCTGTAATATTTGAAAGCAGAATCACAGAATGGTTTGGGTTGAAGGGACCTTAAAAATCATCTCATTCCAACCCCTCTGCCATTGTGGGAACACAAGATTCGCCTCCAGCTGCCCTGGAGGCTCAGGGACCTGGGCAGGGGTCTCAGAGACCCTGGAACACAGTCCAGAACACCTGTAGTTTTGATTTTAGCCCATGGGAATGATTGCCAACCTTAAAAGAAGAATTACAAGTCACAGGAGTTTAAATGAAGCATTAGTGAGTTTGTCACAGGGTGTAAAAGTAGTTTTTGAGTTTTGGTACAGGGGGATAAGAATTTCCAAGATGGAGAAACCTCGTGGCTTTAGGTTTCTTCCTTCTTCTTCCCTCTCCATCTTCTTGGTGACGGGGACATGACTGATTGATTTAGAGTAGAATCTGACTGTCTAATGTAGAGAATAGGTATTGGAGATAATTAATAAATAGTCTGTACATAACTTTTGGTATAAAAGATAAGCACCACCTCTGAGGGGGGAGAAGGCCTTCGACTGTCTTGCTGGAAGGAGCTCGGCAGGGCAGAAAGAAAATGTTTTAGATAAGAGAAAATAAACAACCTTGAACACGAGACCTGAAGAGTTTCTGCTCTTTTCTCCCATCTCTCGCTGGGGAAAAAAGGACTTTACATTGTCGGAAATTTCTGCAAACTAGCAGAGAAACGGACATTTCCGACATGCCATGGGCAGGGATATCTTCCACTACACCAGGTTGCTCAGAGCTTCATCCAATCTGATTTTGGATTTGCAGGCATCCACAACTACTCTGGACAACCTGTTCCAGTGCCTCACCACCCTCACAGTAAAGAACTATTTTTTTATATACCTTTTCTAAACCTACTCTCTTTCAGTTTGAAACATCCACAGTACTACAACTTGTCAAACACTTGTTTTGCCCAGAGGCCTCCCTTGCCTTGTGCGATGGATGCATTTCCTCATGAATGTGTGAGAGAATGAAAGAACAACCAGACAAATCCAATAACAGATTTGCTTTCTGAAAGTGACTGATGATTTAAAAATGCACAGATGAAGGCAGGCTTTAAGCAAACACAATCTTCTTAGTGCTATCTGTCACACTTATTTGGCAATACCTTTATTTTACGATGCTTATCACCCAATGAATAATGTTGGACTGGAAAGGGATGGGAAAGATGAGCATCATTGGGAAAGCTGGGATCATGCCTCCTCATGCTGCAAGGCATGGGTTTCCGGTTTCTTTCTTATGCAATGTGCTATGCTACACACTAAAGGTCTGGAAAGAGGAGAGAGAAGCTGATGCTGAAAAGCACATAATACCTGGGCTCACTGGAAATGATGTGTGCACATTCAGGAAAAGTCCTGCAACAGAAGAGGATGGCATTGATGGAGTAACATCATACTACTGAGAGATGGAATGCCAATAATTGTAAGGAGGGTGCAGTCAGTTCCAGATCACTCCAGCTTAAGAAAAAGTGGTGAATGAGGTTGTCTTGATCTCCACACTTCAAAGATCCCCGGTGTAAAAAGACAGTCAGCATCTGTGTAAGGGTTCAAAGAAATGCCTGCTTCAAGTATTTCTCACCATGCAGGGAGTTTGAAGCAACAGCATAGCCTTTTGTCTCGAGCCTAGTGCTAACAATTTATTTTTCTTTTTCTTGATTTGGCGGCATCTGTCCATTTCCAAGGCAGGTCTTACTCACCAGTGACTGCTTTTCATGATAAAATTTTGTTTTCTATCAGTGGCACTTGGTTAGTAATTGATTGAAGACAGATGGAGAACAGATAGGGTGTTATTTTTCAGAAAAATTGCAATCCAGTGCAAAAATTAATGCCTTTGTCAATTCACCTCTCCTGTTTCCAAGTATGTAGCCTGTTTTAAGGAGGCTTTCCATACCAGAGGAGTGCAGATGGGTGCAGTGGATAGCCAGAGGGAAGGAGTAGATGAGTGGCTAAATGGGTCTTTGTCCTCCAAAATCCTTCAGCTCAGCACCTGCAGTCTATCATTGCCTCATCACCAGGTTGTCTTTGGCTAGCTCCTTTTTTAACCCCGCAAAATTAGGCTTTTAAAAGAACTTTATAGCTTCCCATTGCTTTCTCTAATTCCTTCACAAATTCCATGGTGATGTAGAAGGTTGCCACTTGTCCACTACCTTCCCAGGACCTGGGACCTTCATCATCAGCTCCAGCTATATTGAAGGGAAGACTTTTCTTGCAGAAAGCAGGAAAAAATAAAGCCATCTAAACACATTAAATCAAGTTGCCAGAGGTTTGGGGTCAGGCTGCTTTTTCATGGGAGAAGAGCAGATCCAGGTTACTTGAGAGCCTACTTAGACAGTATTCCTGAAACATTGAATTTCCATTTTGAGAGTCCTAACTACTGCTATGAACAATAAATAAAATGTGTGGATATTAATATTGCATTAAAGGGCTTCATCATCTGTATTCGTTGAGTTTTTTGGATACCAGACCATGACAGCATTAACTTTGGCTTAATGTACCAGTTAAAACTGGTAAACTGATCTGCTTCAGCTTTCAGCCTGGAACTCTCTCAGTGAATGAGCTCTGCTGCTGGTAAAGTTGCACATTGGAGCAGTTGACTAAAGAGGAGGTTGAAATATGAATGCCTAAGAAGGGGTGTGAATATCTAATAAGGACCTACTTTCTACATAATCCACAATGGATTAAACAGGTGCTGTTTTCTTGAATGCTCCAAGATGACATTGCCAATGACTCCTGCTGGAACAGGGATTTCATTGAATACACCAGCGTGTGTGCAAATTTATCTTCCTCCAGGATATTTGAAAAGCAGTTGGATTCAGATGGCAATTGTTCCATCTGAGAAGGTAACTACCGGCCAGAGTGCCAACAATTCATCAGTGTTAATGGCACAAATAGCATGGTGTCAAAGGTAAATTAAAATGTCCCCTACACTCCTTTAAATGTCCTGATCTCTTGAAAGATGAAGTTCCATGATTTGATAGTATTCAAAATTTTGATTCCGTGTATTTTCTCAGGAGTGTTGTTACACAGGTGCAATAACATGTTAACTACCATCTTTTTTAACCACAGAAGAAAGCATTTAAGCAGCAGTTTTATGTTATTGCATTTATATTATTTCTAGCCTTCTACTTCTCTTCCCTAGTTCACAAATTCTTTGCCAACAGAAGCTTTCACCTTAAGGGACTCACCTGGCTGGCTGGAAACTGAATCCTGAAGGGTATTTTTAAGTAAGGCAGATCCAGCACTGGCTGGAAGAGAGAGGGAGCCCCTGTGTGGGGAGAGGTGCAAGGAGAGGGCTCAGTGCAGCCACCTGGGAGCTGGCATAGGGACTATGCCATGTAAAGTTCACATGGGAAAAAAATGTCTGGAAATTGGCACCCTATTAAAGGAATACTGCTCTTCTTTGCTAATAAACTCTTGGTTCTGTGACTCCCATGAAGTCACAGGTGTGATTTTTCACCCTTCTGGGCGCCACCAGCCCTCCCTCCCCAGGTTCTATTTCAAGCACCAACCCGACACCAGCAGTAGGTGGGGAGAGGCAATAAAATCCCCTCCTTTCTGGCCTAGAGTTATTTGGTGAAGTACTGAGGGGAGCACAGCTGAGAGGGTGCCTTGGGAAGCTCCATATCAGGAGTGGTTTTTAGATTTATACTCAACTACCACCACCTGGCTGGTTTATAAATCTGTGCAATCACAGCTAAGACAAGTGACTGTCGAATTGATCTGGTCTAATGGAAGGTGAGAAGGGCTGGAACTGGATGGTCTTTAAGGCCCCTTTCAACCTAAGCCATTTTGTGATTCTGTGAAAATTTCCTCAGCCTACAGTGAGCAAGCACATGGTGAGACTCCTCTTGCTCTCACCCTTTGGGACAAGTGCACTAACCCTTGCATAGAGTGGTTAGAGTTACTGTGCTATGTTTCCTTGCCTGGTTAACCAGACTGGCAGTTTTTGCCAATCTCTGTTCTGGAGAGCAAGGAATCAGCTCAGAAAACGGGTGGGTTTGAGTCTTCTTCTATAGCTTTTTATATGGGCTGGATGACTTCACCAATGGAATGTGATAACACGTTGTGTTTCTGTCTTCTTGTATCATGGTTAAACAGAGGTAAGGAGACATCTTTGCTCTACTGCTCCCACAGAACCAGTGCCTGGGCTTTTGGAACACTGTTAGACTTGTTCTTTTACAAGAGGTAAGAGCTGTTGATGTACAAGGTCCTGAAGTCACCGACAGCCCTGTGTTAGCATAAGCCCAAATGTTAGCCCAGGGAGGCTGGGAAGTTAGGACTGTCTTCTAAAAAGAAGAAAAGGAGACACATTGTGGTTAAAAATGGCTGTGATGATGGTCCCTCCAGTCTTTTTCAGGAGCTGTGTCTTAGTAACGTGGGCAAGGGGTGACAGTGCTGCTGTGGCTGCCAGTACTCTGGGTGACTCTTTGGATGCAGCTGAGCACCCCAGCCTTGCAAACAGAGCTTCATCATGACCATCAATTTCTCTGCCATTGCAGAAAGGGCTTTGCTGGCTTTGGGCTGCTGGGAGGGGAGCCCTTGTCACAGTGCTGCAGTGACTGTGGGGGACCAGGCCTGGCAGCCCCTCTGTGCTTGCCTGCTCCCAGGGCTCTGTTGGATTCACCCTTCACCCGGGCGCATCCTGTCCTTCTGGTTCCTTCTCAAGTATTTCATCACAGGGAGAGGGTGCTCCTCTTTGCCTCAGCTGATCTCACCATCAGAGGGTTTTTCCTTAGCTCTGACCTCACTTCTTCTTTTTAAAAGCCATCATTGTAATTCTCCTTTAGGAATCCTCCCTTTGAACACCAGCTAGGATTGCGCAAGGCTTTCCACCAGTATCTCCTACAGAAATTGCTCAACCTGGTCCTAACTTTTACTTTCTTTGTCACATTTTTTGTCACTTTTCTTTTTGTTTTTTATTCCAGAGCTTTCTGACCTGGGTTCTTCAGCTGTGATGTAAATCTGATATATTATTTTCATGCTTTGAAGACATACCTTTATATTTGGGCTCTTGGAAAGAGAGAAAATAGCATTAGGTTGTGGCATGAGAGATTTATATTGGATATTAAGAAAATTTCACAGAAAGGGTTGTCAAGCACTGGAAGAGGCTGCCCAGGGAAGCTGTGGTGTCACCATCCCTGGAGGCACTTAAAATATATGTAGTAGATATCTCATTTAGGAACATGGTTTATTGGTGGGCATGGCACTATTTGGATGATGGCTGGACTTAATATTCTTAAAGGTCTTTTCCAACCTAAACAATTCATTGATTTTATGAAACCTACTGAGATTTTCTGCTACAAATCTGCAGGACAAATTCATGTATATTTTTTAGGTGCTCTAGCCTAGAAGGATGTCTTTCTTCTGCTGATCATAGAATCATCTTCCTTTTCATTTTATCCTTTTTCATCTCCTCTTCCTGCCAATGCCATTTTCAGGGTTGGATTTTTAACATTTCTTGTCTCACATATTTCTCTGACCTCCCCAGCCTCTGTCTCACCTCCCAAAAGCGAGTGACTGCTCTGTTATCATTCCTTCTCTCCTTCTGGAAAAATGGACACATTGCAGAAGACATGCACTTCATACACACCATGAAATTAAAATATAAGAATCAATTTAGAATCTTGAGAGAGAGCATCTAATCCATCTCTCAGTCCTGGAGCAGGATCCTATCAGCTTAAGTAATTCCCTAATAAGTACTAGTCTAGTTTGATTTTCCAAGCCACCCAGGATGGAGGATCCACACCTTCCCAGGCAATCAGCTTCACTATTGTCACAGTTTGAAAATTCCCTCAGTGCCTGATATAAGCCCCCATGACAGTTCTTCCTATCCAGACCTTTTTTTCTGTAGACATATATGATGTGGTTGGGTATCCCCTGAGCACCTTTATTCTTTTCAGTTTCCCTAATAAATCTTACTTTCTAGGTCTCTTTTTGCTGAAAATTGTGCATCCTCCTTGCTATGCTTGGTTTTCATCTCTAAAAGAGCACATGGAAAGGCTGCAGCTTCACACCCTCCCTCCGTGAGAGGTGGGAAACAGGTGAGTTCTGTATAATTCAGTGAGACCAGTGTGGTCATGTTGTTCAGGGAAAGTCCCCCAGGCACTTCACTAATCATCTTAAATGAAAGGGCATGAAATTAAAATCACCAGAGACCGTCGCAACTTCTCATCTTCCTATCTGTGTCTGCAGTCCCATATCTAGTCAAATGGCAGAATCACTCCAATCTATGTACCCTAGCCTGCCTGGAGACATGGTTTTATTCTGTCTGAGGTTTAAGACCAATAAGAAATTAATTTTAATCCTGAAAAGGCTGTAGTCAGGACTTTGATTTAATTTTAACATATCTACTGCTGCATGAGACCATTTCTGAGCTGAAAAAGAATTTCAAGGTAAAGATGTAATTCTCCTTCATTTCCTTGTGATATCAGCCTTGTGGACAATGGGGGACCAAGGCTCTTACCCAGTGTGATTCCCATTCTCATAGCACTGTGGGCTTAGCTAAGCAGTGGTCCCACTGGACTACTCAATATATTGGGAAATGTCAAAAGACCACTGTCCTGTGAAGAGGTTAGTCTCAAATGGGAAGGGGGCATGAGGGCACTTCAGTCCTTCCTGTCTGCCAATGCAAAAATGTCTGTGTCCACCATGGTGCAGGACAAGAGGATCTCTTCAGGGTAGGGTATGGTTTTAATGAGTCAGCACGTCCTCATAAAACCTGCACATGGGGCAAGGAACCTGTGGGCCAATGGCAAGTTGGTCACTGCCACTTGTCATTAGCCCATCATGAGATGCCAGGCCATGGAAAACTGCTATGACCTTATCTAATCTGTGACCAGCCTGTCTTGCAACCACATTGATGCTTTCTCTCTGGTGATTTGGTTTAATTTAAAGCCCAGAAGGAAAATAGGAGACTTCCTTAATCAACCTCCAAGTGTTTTATATCAAAACACAAGCCCTGGAGCGCTGGCTTTGCTGCTCTGATGTATTCAACCCCAAGAACCCTTGACTGAGCCTGCTCCAGACTGTGCTTTGGAGGTCATTTTGCAAAATGAAGCTGCAATCTAGCTTGAAGAAGAAGCTCACTGATCTGACACTGCCTGCTTTCCCACCATACTCCGGGCATGAGAGCTCCTAACTATGACAGGAATGACTAAATGGGAAACCAGCCATCAAAAACTCAGCCACAGGAGAATTTCCTGTCTGGTCCTTGCTATACTTGGCTTCTTTGGGGCCTAACAGTGAGAGCATAACAGGGCTTTTCAAATGGTTTCCTTTCCATCATTCATATGGATGGTGGAGGCTGAACCTTCAAAGTCTACCAGAGATATACCTGGTATCACCAGGAGGGCCAGTCTTACCCCACAGGATGCACACTCTAAACAGGGGAAAAAGCAGGCAGCATCACTCATGAGAAGAAAAAGGAAAAACCTGTGATTTTAAAAGAAAAATAAAACACTGGTGTAAGTGCTCAGCAGAGTATATATTGTTCATAAAACTTCCCCAACCTCTACTTCCCCAAAACGCCCCCTTTCCTTCCAGTTTATAAAGCCCTTGTGGCACACAGTGTTTTGTTGGACAAGATTTGGCAGCTCCCTGTGCTGGCATCCCATCAGCATGAGAGTATCCCTTGGACTCAGTTTCCTCCTGGCTTTCCTGGACCCAGGTGAGTTTTTCACTGGGACCTGCAGGATTGTGAGACATGAAAGAAGTCTGAGAATGGCGTGCTTTGTGTGTGAGGCTATTGCTGTCACCTGAGCCATAAATCCCCCTCATCTTGAGGGATTTGCAGTGCAGAAGGATGAGGGTTTCAGGTTTTAGGGGATCTTTGGTCCTATGAACCAATGTGCAGATGAGGGTGGTGGCTTTTACATTGTGAGCTCTCAGTCTGATATTTTGTGGTGGTCACAGGTGACGTAGCCAGGACAGCAATCAGAGTGACTCAGGTTACCCTGAGGCAGACAGACCTTTGGTAAGCTGAATGGATCTCCAGGCTCATTTATTTCACTCATGTCTAGGGTTGTGTTTTGGACATAATATCATCTCGGCCATCCTTCAGCTCTGCTCCAGAGAAGCACAGCTGTCTTGGAAGTCTTGGGTCACAGTAGATGCCACTGCAAGGTGCCTTAGTTGGCACCTTGGTTTAGAGAAGTGACACATGCCCTGGACCTTTTAATCTACACACTGGACTCTTGTGGGTGTGCGTCATGGAAGAGATCCTGTTTGTCCTCTGTTGAAAAGCATGTTATTCCTTTCTAAGTATTTCCTGATGAGTATCTAATACTCTGGTCTGCCGAAAGTGTTGCAGCAGATATCTAGTGGTTTCCCTTAATGCCTACAAAGAGATAAACAAAGAGATAATGTTTACAAAGGAAGTCTCCAGTTTGTACAGAGTACAGCCAGTACCTGCTGGCAGCACTTGTTCCCCAGTCACTTGAGTGCCCTTATTCACTACAAAGAGATAATTTGGGGTCTGTGAATCCAGGGACACCTGAGTGCCTGCCAGGGTGAAGGGGTCTGTAGGGCTGCTGTCATCAGCAACTCCAAGAAAAACCTAACTCAGATTGCACAATGAAACAGGAAAAATAACAGAAGAGAAATGTGAAAAGTGCTGATCAATGCTGAAAAACGTCAGTGAAAGAGGAAGTGAGACCCCTTATGACTGTTGCTCAGGAGTGTGTCCTCCTCTCCCCAGGGACCTGCCTCCAGTGTGAGGTATGTCACAGCATTGGAAAAAGCTGCTCTGGACCCATGAAAACCTGCACTGGTGGTGAAGACACCTGTGGCATTATTCTGCATGAGGTCCTAATAGGTGAGACATCCTCTAAGCCAGTGTGGCTTTCAGAGTGGGGCACTTGTCTCTCTCCCTGTTTGTGTTGCTGGTAGTATGGTCCATCTTTGGATAATCTGTTAATTTCTCTTTTACTGACAGACAACCAAGAGATCAGGATAGTGTGGGATGGGAAAATCTCTTTATTCCTGTATTTCAAGAGGCAGTTTTCGACTGGGAGGATTTGGTTCTTATTTGTGGAGGGAAAGACCAAAACCTCATAGTGGGAGGAGACATTGGCTTTTAATTCTGGCTTTAGTGAGAAGTTGAGTCAGGAAGCTGGGAGACTGAACCATGACCTACACCAAGCTGCTGATATCTGGTACTGGGGGTGCACTGGTGATGCATGGAGAGAGCAGCTTGCCTGTCCTCAAGCAGGGATGGGGACAGCATGTAACCATGCCATGCCACCAGGTCTGAGCTATCACTTTAGCATCGTAATCATCATCATCATCAATCAGTTTAGGCTGGGAGAAACCATAAAGATCATCTAGTTTCAAACCCCCTGTCCTGGGCAGGGAGACCTTCCAGTAGACCAGGTTGCTTAGAGCTCCATCCACCCTGACCTTGAACACTGCCAGAGATGGGAGACATCCACAGCTTGCCCTGGGAGTTTGTTCCAGTGCCTCACCACCTTCACGGTCAAGAATGTATTCTTATTATCGAATCTTAATCTATTTTCCTTCAGTCCATTCCCCCTAGCCCTATTCATGTCCTGTCAAAAGCCCCTCTTCAGTTCTCTTGTAGCTCTTTTAGGCACTGGAAGTTCCAATAAGGTTACTTTGGAGTCTGCTCTTCTCCAGACTGAACAACCCCAGGTCTTTCAGCTTGTCCTCACAGGAAATGTTGTCTAAGAGTAACCATGGTCGATAAGTCAAAGCTGGTGCCGAGCCCTGACACAGATGGACACTCAGCTGTGTTAGAGGCACGGCCTCAGACATTGCTCAGCCTCAGTGATATGATTGTTGCCTTTCAGACTGGAGTCTGGCTCATATCCAGATCAACTGCCTGCCTTCTTCTGCTGGTGCACCCACCCTTCATCCTTCAAGCACTTCAGCAGACTCAATTTAGCTGTTCTGCTCCCCTTTACACTTTTTGGGCTTGCCTGATGGGGTAAACCAGACTTGCCCATGTTGGGGTACTTGTGGCTGTGATGGACTATGCACTCTGCAGATTTTATACAGGCTGAACAAGCCTGTGCTCTTGGTCAGAGGCATGTGTCACACCATAGTCTCTGCAGATGAGGTGTCCTGCCTCACTGATGATGCTTCTTGGGGCTTAGGGGTCCCTCTCAGGCTCTGGCACAGCTGCCTAGAAGTTGGAACAGGAACAAACAGGAGGGGAAGTGAGTTACTTTGTGTTGAACAACTTGGCACTGCCTTCTGCTTCATGACAGGGGGGATGGCCATCTCTTCATCCATCAAGTCCTGCCTGCCATCCCATGTCTGCCACCTTGGTCCTGTGACCGTGAACTATGGGAAGGTGAAAGCCAAGAGCCACTTGGTTTGCTGCACGGGCGATGACTGTCGGACCACCTCCGTGTCACGTAAACTCTTTCTTTTCCTTGTAGCCTGTCCCCTCTCTGTCTGATCCATCCCATGGTGAGGTTTTCCAGGCTAAGCCATCACCTGGGTTATTCCTATTATTCCCTCATTGAAACCAACTACATCCCATGTCTTCCATTCCAGTGCCACCAGATAACAATGTGCCCAATGGATTCCAGTGTCCTGCCTGCTACAGCGTGGACTCCTTTCAGTGTGGTAATGAAGTTGTAAACTGCACTGGATCTGAAGACCAATGTGTTGACCTTGCTGGGTTAATGAATGCTGGTAATTGCCTGTTATTTGGGGTTGTTTTTCATCTTCTTGGTAAAATGCATGAAACTAGTCTAAGACAAAGTACTACTGAGAAAAAAAAAGGGCAAAAAGTGTGAAATAAAAAAAAGAGGAAGACACAAGGAACTTCAAGCTGAAAGCTGAAAACTTCAAGCTGATCAAAGGGCAGGTGTTGTTTTTCTTCTTCTGAGTCATGCATGGATAACTGCTGGAATTCCTCATAACATGGCATAACTGAGATCAAGGGTGGAACTGGTTTCTTGGAGCAATCTGGTACATGGGTGTGCAAAAAACTTGACCAAGCCCCTGAACCTCCTGGTCCTAGCTAAGATGTATGAGGGTAAATCTGGATCTAAGCCAGTTGTCAGCTCAGTGGAGGCCCAGAAAGAGCTTTGCAGAAACATTTCTTTCCCATAGGGTAATACCAGTCACTAGGGACAAGACACAGTTGCAGTGGTGCTTCTGCATGAGGAAAGCTGGGGACAGTCCCCTGCCTTGAAGTCCAGCCCTTGAACAGCTCCATCAGAAATATTTTTCCCACCTCAGGTTCTGTAATTAGAGAGAGGAAAGTAAACAAAATTTTTTTGGGTCTCCTTTCCACCTCTGCTGCAGGTAAGTCTTCCACCATCCCTGGCACACCTGTGCCCCAGCAGGTAGGAAGAAAAAACATAGAAATGAGGGGCAGCAACACCAGCTGTAGAAGCAGACTGAAAAACAATTATCTTGTATATGGTTATGAATGAAGTTCCTTTGAGTTGATAATATTGCTAGGTGATGATGTGATGCCTGAAGTTCCTTCCTATAGACTTTATTAATGTGTTGTCCAAAACCTAAATCGGGTCATATTTCACAGAGACAACATGAAGGAAAACAAGAATTTTTGTAGTCACAGAAATGAAAATAGAGTGGCAAAATTAATTCCGTGTACCACTAAAATAAAAAATGCCTCTGAGAATTGAGAAGGCTTGTGCAGTGTGATAAACTGTGCAGAGAAAGCAGCAGTGTAGGGGAGTACAGGAAGGTGAGGAACTAATGAAGTGCCCTGACATGTTATTTGTATTTGAGATAAAATTGTCCAACAAAGTATTCCAGACCTCCATAACCTGCACAGCAGGGACACAGCAACAGCATTAGCAAAAGCAAGCAACAGGAGCAAGAATATCTGAGTGGGGAGTTAGGCACTCAGCACCTGCTCAGGTCTCCTCTTCTGGTAAATGCTGCAGTGGTGGCAGAGGACAAGTTCAGGTTTCAGTGGGCCTGTCCGTAGGTTTCTCTCTTGGTTTGGCTAAAATCCTACAAAGCCTTCAACAATTAATTCCTCTTAATAAATGGCTCAGGCTGTATTGCCATTGAGACTTCTCAACTCCATGTCAAATCTGAGAGAAAGTCATCCAGTTCAAATGTCATGAGGGAGTCATAGAGAGAAAGAGACAATGAATACCCGGCATACTGTTACACAACCCTGGTTTCTTTAGGAAGCCAAAGTTTGGGCAGAAAAATTTTTAAACATGAGAAAGGGAATTACTTAAGACATTTTCACTATTTAAATTTAAATGCTTAGAATTTTTAAGTCATCTTTGTTCAGCAGAAAGAAAGAAGATAAACCTTAAACCATTTGTATTTCAAGTCAACCAAGACGGCCTTGCTGTCTCTTGCTTTGTTTAGAGGGTGGGAACAGACAGGGCTGGCATTTGGAGCAACTGTATGTAATGAATGGACAGTTCTTAGGCTGGAAACAGGAACTGCACTGGCCAGGGTGGGATTAATGTTGGGGATTGGATCCCTTGATGCATGACATGTATTTCTTGTATTTCCCCTGCATAGGTGGCCTGTCTTTGAAAGCTGCCATGAAGGGTTGCACCACCGTTTCTGAATGCAGTATGGTAGGAGATGGAAAAAACAGCCTGGGGGTGATGGACATAAAGTTGAAACGGTTCCAATGCAGACCAGCTTCTGCTATGTACAGTGTGGTGATTGCTGGGGTTGCCCCTCCACACACGACCTTCCTTCCTGTTCTATTAGGCTTCATTCTGGAGAAGGTACTTTTCTGACTCTCATTAATGCTGGGTTGAGCAAAACCTACAGCAAACTCCAGCATTGGTTTGCAACTTAGTCCTTTTCGCTGCAGCTTCTTCTACATCCAAATGGGGATTTTATTTTCAGATTAGCTCTTCTTTTATATTTTCACAGAATAAAGACAGCACTTATGCTTCTTTTATTTCCTCTTTGATTTAATTTCATTTAAAGCTTCATCAGTTCAATTACAGTGGGTTTTGTGTTGCATTCTCTCAGTACTTTGTCCACATTGGGATCATATGAGAGTGAGTGAGGTCTTCAAACCCTATCAGGAAGTGCGAGCTCTCAAGAAAGCCCTAGAGTCTACATTCACTGTCTCAGTATTAGTGGCAACTTACAAAGCCACTTTTCCAGACTCTGAAAAGGACTGGAGAGGAGTTCCTGAGAGGTTCACTCTGAGTAGAAGGGCCACTTGCCCCTTTTTCCAATCCTTCTATCCTATTTGTCCAAGCAGGATGAAGTCTCTAAGCTCAAAGTGCTGCTTGTGGCCCTGGGCCACAAACAGAATTTACTTCAGAGTGTAAGACACTGCAGTAAGCAACCTGCTTCTGGCAAAAAGTTGCCTTAACAAACACTCTCCCACTTAGTCTTAAGTTTCATGATTATCTGAAACAAATGCTTATGTTGGTAACATATAATTTCATAAAATAAGTAGCTTTCCATGGTGACAGACTGCTGAGAGTCAAACTAATGAGAAACTTCAGCTCAAAATGTATTTCCTTTCTATTGGCTGAACCACACCCGCAGCTTGTGTAGCTTTCTGTCTCCTACATTCACCACCCCCTAGCTATTCTGTCCCAGCCACCCTTTGCCTCATGGGTATCCTTGTGTTGGTATCACACAGAAGCACTGAAGAAAAACACTTCATCAGGCAGTGTTGCCATACCTGGGAGTTAGCACTGGCTGTGGGCTAAAGGATGGGGTGGTGAGAGCTCTGGGCAATGCTGAGGTATACAGTGGAGGGGTGTTAGCAAACTTCAACATCTCCTTGTGTGTCTGTTCCCGGATGAATGGCCCAATTTGGAGCAGACTATAGGACTATTTAGCAAAGTTCTTGGTTGTGTCCACCCGTGACAGCCCCAGTTCACAGTGCAAGCATGTCTTTTGGGCATGGAGGTCCAGGGATCAAGCAATGCAATTTTTCTCCTAGTTCAGTGCTAGGAAAGCCTTGGCTGCTGTAACCAGACCACAACATGTGGCAGTAGTGAGATGACTACGTCTACATGTGAATGCATGAATGTATATGTGGTCAGCTTATAACTTGCAGCATGGAGACTGAACAGTCTTGTAGTTTTTGTCCTCCTTGACTTTTCTTTCTTCCTTAACAGGCTGAAACTTCTTTCTTCCTAGCATTCCCACCAAATTATTGGGGATAAAATGTCACATTATCTATTGTAATAAGGGGGTGTGGGTCTGAGAGTGAAAATTAATTTTTGGGGTAAGAAATGAACTGATAATACAGATTTAAAGCTGGTTAGACTCAGTTAATTATTTGCAGAGGCAATATAGTTAGTGTGGATGTTAGAAAACGAACACAGCTCCCTCTTCATGGCGTAGCAATACACTGATACTGCAGTGACCTACTCATTCAGCATTTTTCCAGATCTGATAAAATCCTGGAATTAAAACAATTCCCTATCTGTGTAAGTACATTATCCCTGCACACATCTCCTGCATGCTTACGCAGAACATTACATTACTGTCCACGGCACCCCAGTGGCAAATCTCGACCTGCTTCGATGGCTCAACCCTTCACCTTCTGTTCATTCCACCCTGACCTGTGATGTTATCAGGATGGAAAAGCTGAATGGATCTGTTCAGCCTGGTCAACACTCGGGTGATACACATCCAGAGAGCCATGGTGCTGGGGCAGTATTTTGGGGAGGACAAGGGGGAGAGCAGACAGCAACATTTCTGATGAGGGTTTGTGTTGCAGAAAGAAGCAGCTTAATTTTGACTTCTATCTCAGTGTTGTGGCAAACAAAGCTATTGCAATCTGTGGCTGCGTAAATGATGGAGAGACAGTGGAAACAATTCTGCATCTTTATGACTGATATGCTTGTGTTTAGTCCTGTTCCAGCAACTCCACATTTTAAAATGCACTTACAAATGGAAAACATGAAAAAAAAATCTCTCACAGTGAAAGTCTTCAGGAGCATAAACCTGTGATTTTACTGAAACAAAAGGCAGGGATGTGCCTTGTTTACAGGCTATTACCACACTTATGTGAAAGTGATAAGATCTTAAAGGGCCCTTTTATACAAGGGAGTGCAGCAATAACCCGACAAAACCAAAGGAGAGAAAGCAACACAATCAATTCGTGAAGAATGCAGCCATTAGACCAAAGTTTCATCAGCTTTTGATGTCTGAAACCCAGAATGAAGACCTTTCAGATACGGATGTAGACAGGATAAAAGCAGTTCAGGCAGAGCTGTGAGAAACGTGATAGACTGGATGAAAGTGTTAGGATGGTGAGCCTTTCTGTTCTCAAATTCTGGCTGCTGAGGAGGGAGATGATGCTGAAGTGTGTTCAGATAAAAGCAACACAAAAGATGGAATCCCTCCCCCGGTAATGCCAATTTACTTAAGCAAATCAAACAATGGCATCTCTTGAGCAAGGAGAGATGAATGAGCAGCATTTGTGTCCCAGTAAGTGCAGGGTGTGACAGTAGAGGTGGGGGCACGTCCAGAGATTCCCTGTAAAGCTGCCACTCTGGGAAATATGGGAAGCTGCAATGCTCAGAGGGTTAAATGGAGAATATGAAGCAAGGAGCAGCCCTTGAGGTCATAAGCAGGTTGGGGAAGGGCAAGGAGAGATGTGGCCAAACCCCACCATTGTAAATGGAATGACTCCTGCTGGTTTCAGTGGGCTCTGAACCAGGCCTTAGACACCAAAATGGGTTGTTTCCATCTGCAGCTTCTCCTTATAATATATACAAACCCTACTCCCATACAGACGCGTGCATGCAGACGTGTAAATACCAGATCCTCCCTCAGATCTTGCAGATACTTCAGCCACCAGAGACACAGACACAGCTCTGCATGGCTGGAGCTGCTTTCCTCACCCCCAACACCCACCACGTCAACAACATATTTTATCTCCCCTTTTGTACAGCCAAGAGGGCTCAAACCACTGTCCTGGCTTCCCAGACAGTGGAAAATTGACCATATCCTGCCCTTCCGTCTCTCCTCTGAAGTTTTGGTTCAATCCCAAAATTCTGAGCCGGCCAGAAAGTATGGTGGGAGACAGAAAACCCATAGGATATCTGAAACAGGGAGATGGACATGCAGGAATTTTGCTGAACAGGCGATTTCATAGGGTGGAGTGAAGGTGAGGATTTGGTGGATGCAGGCCTGAGCTCTGTGGGTGGACTGAAAAGGAGCAGAGCAGAAGTCAGGGAGAAGGGGCTGCATCTCTGTGCAACCATGCACCACAGCAGAGCAGTTCTTATCAGATACTACAGCCCCTTGGCTCCTTTTCCTCAGCATATCTGGCTGGGAATGGTTTTTCTCTTTTTTCTCACATTTGGGAAGCATTCCTGCCCCCACTTGTTTCACACCGGGAGCTCAGGACACCAGGACACAGTTTATCTGACCAGAGCTTGGTCTGGGGTTGTATTTGCAGAGGAATGCAAATTGTTTCTATTTTTTTTATTTTTGCTTAATATAATTACTGTGTTTCCCATAAGGAAGTTTTTTCAGTACCCTGGGCTAGCAGGTTCTGTGGGTATTTTGGGGCTCACTCTTCTTCAAAGGCAAAGTGAAAACAGACAGGGACTTGTGTGCTGCTGCATACCAGAGATACAATTTTTTTTCCACCTCTTTCAGGAAAGGATAGATGGGTCTTGAGCCATCTAACCAAATCTGGGCTTCAGCAAAGGGTAATTTTTTGCATCTGAACATGTATTAGTTTCCCAGGATGGCTGAGTTTATTCTGCCCTTGGAGATCAGCTTCCAATTAAACTACACATTGCCATTTGCACTGTGAGATCCACCTGGCAGAGGCACCTCCACTCCAGACACAAAGTGTTGGGTGGGAAGGATCCCAGCTCTAGGGTGATGTATTTTCCTTGGAGAACTTATTTTGCCTTAAAGCTATGTAGCACAGAAAGCAAATGTTCCACAGGCCAGGAGTGGATAACCTTGCATGGTCTCACCTTCTAATTCCTTGGACTATCCTCTACTGGATAAAAACCTGCTCCCAAATTTTCACAATATTTTCTCTTCTCTGGACTGCAATTGTGATGAACAGCATTTAGTACCCACTTCTATTGCTGGTACATGGAAGAAGCACCCCTCCCTCTCTATATGTATCTGAACACTGGCAGACTGTCTTAGGATCAGAGAATTATTTAGGTTGGAAAAGACCTCTGGGATCACAGAGTTCTCTGATGTGTATGAGTGAATGAAGACAAAATTTACCCCTGCACCTAACTTGGAATCACCTAATAAATCACTCCAAGTATACCTGTAAGGCTTACAGGTTACTAGGGCAAGAGCTGATGTGCAGGTGGCTGGACATTTGGATGCTGCCACTGCACACAGTTGTTTGGTTTTTTGGATGTCACACACAGCAGGAAGGGAAAGTCTCTTTTCACAGTTCACTGCATCCCATGGTCACACCTCATGTCAGGTTTCATGTCTGGGGAATAAACTCTTGAGCATCTTGCCCAGCAAGATGCTGTGTTGTGCAGTGATGGACTCCGATTTTATCCTCTGAAGAATCTGGTAGGGAATATCAGATTATAGCACACTCTTTCCAAGCAGGATTCTGCTGGAAATGGTGTGGTCTGCTAGAGAAAAACCTGAAAACTATTGGCAGAAGATTTCCAAAGGAGGACCTGGCTGTGGGTATTGGGCTCTGTGCCTAAATAAAGGATAAAGGGAGCTCTGAGGTTACAACTCTAGGAAACTACAAAACCTTTTGTGGCACCCAGATGAGCACCCATCTTATAGGGCTGGTTAGATTCAAAGGGGCTGATGCAATTTGGGAAGTAGCTTGTCACAGACTGTGCAAAAAATCTGATTGGAAAGCTGGACCAGTGCAGAAGCTCTGGAGGAGTGGGAGCTGTAGCAGATAGTGTTGCAGAATGCTGAGCTATAGAATTAGTGAGAGGTTCAGGGTATGCTTAAGAAGTCAGGCTTTTCATCAGTGGTTAAGTTCCTGCACAATGTGTCTGTAAAAGGATGGGTTTAAGATGTTTTAATTAGTTCAATTCCCTCCTCTTTTTCCTTTATAATGTTCCAGAGGCCATGAATTCACATTCAGTGACAGTGGTCTGACACTGGATGGAAATTTTTGAGAAGTGTGATTCAGTCTCTTTGTAGTAGCTGCAGTAGTAGCTGTAGTAGCTGCGGCTTTATTTATCTGTCTTGTGCTCTCACACCTCTACGGTTCACTCAGGAAATTTGCAGATATAAGCATGGGAAACTGTTTTTCTCCTAAAATGGGCAATGAAATTGTCATTGTTTGCATGATGGCATAAAGGGCACCATAAGAAATTAATTACAGTGTTACAAGATCCTTCAGATTAGAGGAAGTCAGGATCATGACACCAATTATGCGCTAGAACTGTTATAAGCTGCCAAAACTTCTAACAAGTACCACAAGCCAAGAATGCCCCCAGACAGGATGCACATGATGCTTAGGACACTAAGGACCTATGGAAAATAATAAAGCCATAGAATTATGAAACACAGACTCATAAAGGCTGGAAAAGCCCTTCAAGACCATCAAGTCCAACTGAACACCATCACACCCACTAAACCATATAATGGAGTGCTGTGTCTACTTCTGCTGTACCTGGCAAGTAGACCTGGTCACTGACCAACTCCATGCAAGTGTTGTCACGTAATTAATCACTATCATTCCCCATTTCCAGCTTCTCTTCCTTTAACTTATCTGTAGAAGCTCCTGCCTGTGGGCTCTGTTCCCTTTGCCTGGTGGGAAAGGTTGAAGGGTAAGCTGTCAGAGGCAGCTGTGGAACTCCCCTGTTTGCATCTTCATAGCTGTCGTTCACCCCCTGCAGAAAATCCAGACAGTCTGGACCAAGTCCAAGCTGCACGTTTGTCAAATGTCTTTCTCAGTCCTTTTTAATGAAGAAATTTAGGTGTTTTGTGGCTAGTTAACGAGAATTGGTGACTCTGACTGTGCAGAGGGAGACCTTCAAGCATTTTAGGATGGTGCTGATCAGGAGAAGGGGAAGGACTGATGGGGGATCAGAAGTTTTTGGACCTGTGACGCACATTCCTGGTACACATCCATGCTTTCTATACCTCCATCTGCACTGGCTGTGGCAGTTCCTCTCTCTGCAGCCCATCTGCAGCACATGAGGAACTGCTGACCCACCCTTTCTGTACATTTAGGGGAAGATGGTGTCTGCCTGGTGGTCTGTGGGACATGCTGGAGCCCTGCAGCTATTTCTGGTACAGGCTCTTCCTTCCCCTGCATCTAGAAATTCTGCTGCCCAAGTTCCGGCTCAGGAGTAAACCATCCCTGGCTGAGCTGCACTGCCATAAAACTTCTAAATCCATACCAGCTCAGCTTTTCAGCTCCCTGATGCCTCAACACAACCCACAGAAAAGTGTCAGAGAAAGGACGGCTGATTTCAAATCCAGGCATTTATGCTGGCTCAGGCTTTCTGATTAAAATGAGAGCTGGCTGGCAGCTCATTATGGAGAAATAATGGCCAGGAAACCTCTGAGAGAGACAACAAAGAGAAAAAAAGATTTTCTTCTTCTCCTTGAAAATATGCCTTTTTTTTGTTATTGTTGGCAACTCTGTGGGAAGGTTCATGTCTCAGTTTCCCAACCTGTAACAAGGAGTACGCCTTTCTCTAGAAGGATTCTTTAGGAAGACATAAGCTGGCACCAGAGTCACTTTTTTCCTCTGCATTATTGGCTTTTGGGTTTCAATAACAGCTGGATTTCTTCATCAAGACATGAAAAAATTCAGAAATATAAATTGAGCTTTGATGCTTTAAACTGGGCTATTCATCTCTTAGCTGCTATGTAAGCTACAGTGACAGAAATGAAAATTAATGAAATAACTGGAAAAAAACTCACTAGCAGGGCAAATACATGGTAAAATCTGAAAAAAAATCAAAATTTGAAACAAAAAACCCAGCCTGTCAGAGAGAATATTTTCTGATGTAGATTTCGCAGTTTGCAGGTTGCGATTCCACATGCTAAGAGTGCTAAAGGTCCCTTCCCTATTCTTATTCTGCTTTTTCTGATTGTGCCCTGCAAAAGCACAGCACAAGGCATGGTAAAAACTGATAACTGCCGCAGATGCAGATGGTGGAGCTTTCTAACATAATTTTGTCTGTCTCCTCTTTCAGCATTTCAGAGTTGCTTTTAAAAGATTAAAGTCCAATAGTTTCAGGAGAAACCATAATATCCCAGAAAAACAGAGATGGAAGAGTCTCAGAAATTGCTAGATATTACAGTCTTCTGCAGTGCTGCAAATTGCAAATTGTTTTTCTCTGAAGCTTCTCCAGAAAATTGTCAGCCAGGGAAAACAGATTTCCTGGGAGATAGGGTGGCTTTTTGATGGGGTCACAAAAAACCTCTGGTGGGGATGTAATCTCTTGGCCTCTCATGCAGATAAATTCCCCAGCCCAGATTCCACTGACTCATTCATGAGTGAGGGGATTTTAATTCCTCCTGGCAGTGTCCTTTTCTTGCTCAGGAGCAGGCACAATTCAGCAGCCAGTTAAAGGCTGTCTTTCAGCCTAGGTTTTATTACTACATTTCTCTTCTCTCTCTTCCTTTCCATCTCTGACCTTTCTGACAATTACTCACACTTGCTTAAAATTAGCCTGAAAGTGACTTCAGTGAGATCAGAAGACATCTTAGAGGTTGCAGCAAGCGTGACCTCACACTTCCACTGTATCCCTAATTGATACTACAGGTTATCCTGTACTAAATTGGTGTGTAAAGTTCATAGTAGTGTCATTTGTTGGTATTTTAAAACATAATTACTTAGGGAAACAAGGTGTTGCATTTACTTTTTCCCTCTGTTTCTTCTTTTCCCAGTATGTCTCCAAAGTATGATTTCTACCATGCTTTTCAGCTAGCAGAAGATGTCCAAGATTTTAATTTGCTCACAGTTTTGTGAAAACTGGCAGCTGGATAGAGCTGGATGATCTGTGTTATTGCTGCTTTCTGCTCCTTCCACACAAGCCAGAGGCAGAATTCTGCATAAAATACATTCTGTTGACCAAGGATATGTCCTCAGTAATGAAGCAATTCAGTTACTGCTCTGGGCCAGCCACAGCACAGGATCCAAATCTCCAGCCAAACTAGCAGCAGATTCTAGAAGGAGCTGCAGTATCAGAGTGGAGGAGATTGGAAAGGGAACTGTAGGATAGGTCACCTTATTAACTCTGTTGGTCACAGAACAACTAATTTTTAACAATGTCTTTTCCCCACAGGAATAATTTTCTTCATAATTTCCAAATGCAATTCTCACATCTTTAGCAGCTACATCAGCACTGGATTCTTGGACTCTGCATTTGGTGCAGACATTGCTGTGCCAAGAGCAGTCACAGGCCACAGGGAAAAGCCATGGAAAGGGAGAAATTGCCGCTTGGCAGGACCTGAAATGGATTTACAGGAAGAGTGGAGGCAGGGGAGGAATCTGGCTTCCACAGAAGGGCTGTAAAAGCCCCCTCCACTATTGGAGGTGATCCCGTGATTCCTTTTGTTGCTGTCTCTGACTCCCATTGGAATCGCTGCTTACTCACATTAAGCACTGCAAACTGAGAGATGAGCATTAGCAAGAGGGCAGGAGATACTTTATGAAAGACCAACTTTGTGACCCTTCTTGGCATTGGATGCAGAGCTACTTTGAATATCTGGATGCTTCTTTTGTGCCTGAATGGCATCTGATGAGTTTGAGAAATCTGCTCCAGATACTGGATACTGGGCAGCTACAAAATTCTTTTCCTTTATTTACTACATTTGTGTTTGCCCAGATGCTACTGCACATCTTTGGGAGGTTCCACTTATTTCTCCCTGAGGTGCAGTGTGCCAGCAGTGTGGCTGTATTCCCTGCACAGCAAGTGAATTTTCCTTGCCATTCTCTGGACTCTTAGTCGCTGTGGATCAGACTGGTGGGAATCAGGAGGATGTAAAGGCAAGAGGACAGTACATCCAGTGGGAAGGGGACATGCAGTTCTCTCTGTTGTCGCCAGCAAAGCCTGTGAGTCATCTCTTCCTACAAACAGTAGCTGTCTTGTGTTGCTGGCTGCTTTGCACTGCCCTCAGCTTAATCAAATAACACAGGTTTGGATGCAGCTGCTGACCAAAAGAGTCTCTCCTCTGAGACTTCTTGCTAGGACAGGTGATAAGGATGAAGAGATATTTCCAGAAAACCTGAAAATTATTTTCTCATGTTGCAATGTACTGTTGTGACTGGGAAAGACTTTGGAAACTGTCAAAGCCTGATTCATCTCTTTGGGGCAGGGTAATTTTTGGCCAAATCTTACAGTTTTATGATAAGTTTTCTTTTTGTTTGTTTGGGGTTTTTTTGGTTTTTTTTTTAAGATATAAATTTGATGTATGGAAATAGGTAGAAACCTCTGAGTCTTCATGTCTTTCTAACATGAGAGGCTGGAATTTTTTTCTCTTTGCCCTTGGGAAATGAGGACAGACTTTGGAAACTGTTACATATGGTAGAGATGACTGTAAATCATGGGAAGAACCCCTACAAAAATCTGAAACAATAAACTGCAACCCAGATGACAATTTTCATCCTAGAATAATGTTTTATGTGTAAACATTTGGTTGTCTACTGTGAGCTTGTCTTGGTGAAGAACACTCTACTTTCCAAACAGTGAGGAGGCAGCTCATCAGAAGTGGAGGAGAAGGCTGACATTATTATATTTTTAAAGTCTGACCAGTTGAAAAGCTTCGTTTCTCCCACTACACCTTCATATCCCTAAGTGAAATGCTCTCAGCAAGAACACTTTTCTTGGGTAAAAATTTATTTCAGCTGAAGTTTGGCATAGGAAAATTGAAACTAAGTAATTTTGCTGGGTCAGCTTGACAATAAAATCCATATCCATTCAAGACTCCGCAGCTTCTAACAAGCATTGCCTCAGGCTTTTCTTGTCTCTATTACTTCTTATCAGCTGTGCTTCTTGCATGAATGGTGATGTTACTGTGGTCTTTGGCTGTATGGTGCAGTGAGGAAGATCTGGAGTTCAGTGACAGTTTTGGGGCTTTTCAGTTGCTTTCAGTGATGCTCTGTCTGCCCCTTGCATAGGTAGGGAGGTTGCAAAGTTGAAGCAGAGAGTGACTGGGAAATATTTGAGGACAACCTAAAAAGAATGGGAGTGAGAAGCAGGTTTTTCTCTTCCTTTCCAAGCTGTGGCTCTTGCTGGAAATATGTTTCTAGCCTCAGATTCTTAGGTCAGAATTACATTCCCACAGGTGACTCTAAACCCAAAACAACTATACATGGGTCAAAGATAGTGAGTCTGGGTGTAAGTGATCCCACCCTCACGTGTAATTTCAGCTCACAGCTCTTTGAGAGATGCAAGAGTTTGTGGGAAAGATCAGTTTGGATAAATGAAGGGCTGAACTGACAAGAAGAGATGGGGATTGCCTACCATATGGGCGCAAGATGGGAGTAGGTGATACTTGATACTTGTTTAAAAAATTTGTTCTAAAATTCCCAGCAGGAGCACCTCCAGCAGCTGCAGCTCTTGTTGTGAGTGTAACTGTTGTCCTGTACATCCTCAAACAGTTAAATAGGCAGGATAGATTTTGAAGGGAAAGGTTTGTGCAGGGTTCACTCATGTCTTTGGAGCCACTGTCTGGGGAGGTTTCTCAGCTCTGCTCTGCCAGTGCCTGGCAGTGAGCTTGGGCTTCTGACAGCTTCTGTCATGCTATGCTTTAAATATTGTTATGTGCCAAGATGAATGCATTATATTCATACAGAGCCTAAAGTTTTATTAAAATCTTAATTTAAGACAGACTAAATTTATTATTAGCCCAGTTGCAATGATACTAACACTTGTAATCCAGATTAATGCAGAAAAATCCTTATTAGTCGTAATGCTCTTGAAATCGGTACAAAGAAAAGTTGCAATATCTAATCCTCCTCTCCAGTGCTATCCTCACCAGCTGATATCCCTGAGCCTTGTGGCTGGTGGCACCAGCCTCCTGAAGCAGAGAGGTGGTGGTGGCTTGTCTCTGTGAGTCATCAGTGTCCTGAGTTGTCGCCAGGAAAAACACAAAATTCATGGTGGTGCTCTTTGCTCTGCAGTCTGCTTGGGGCTATTTTTATGTTTTCTTCTCATTACACTCTTTCTCCTTCTTAGTAGTTTCCAGATAAAGTTTAAAAGTTGCTCAACAGCTTTCCCCAGCCCCAGTTAACCTACGGGGTTATTTCTTGTTTTGCAGTGGATACCTATGCTTGCCATTTTACCCTATATGGTAACACAGAGATAAAGCCAGAACAGGTTATACAGAAGTTATTTGACCACTGGCAATTGTTAATGTAAACTAACACCAGCATGGGTCAAGATAAGCCTGGATGCCAAAGCTTATGTTTTTCACCTGCAATTTCAAGACTTGTATTTACTGAGCTATATCAGTGCTTTGACAGATGCAGACCTCCAAATATTTTTGCATCCTATGGCAGCAGGAGGAGACTCCCAAATGCAAAAAGCCACTCTAGAAGACATGACAGAATCCTGCTTAGTGACACACCATTGTTGATGTGCTCAGGGGAAAGTCTCACCATTGCAGGTGGGATGGTTTTCTTTGTACCATCAGGGGATGGTTTTTATTGTACCAGGATGCAAGGAGTTTGTGTCCATTGCTGGCACTCTTCATCCTTTTTTCCATTGTATGTTTGTTCTGTATGTTTGTACAGAGATTGTACTGTATCTGAGAGAAGGACCATTTTGTTTCTCTTTTCTTTCTTCTTTGGCTGACAACTGTGAATTTGTTTTCAACCTTTAGTCTCTGAGATGGCTGGAGACAGTCAAAGCAGCTGATATTTCTGCAAAGACTTTTGTAATGGGCAATGCTGTCAAGCTTCCCTTGTAATGAGTAATGAGAAGTCTCAGGGCTCTTTTCAATCCTAGAAGTAGCTTTCCCCCTTAACAAGAAAAAATTAGCGAGATACAAAAATGTTAAAAATTTGCTTTAATTATTTCTTTTAATACACTGTCCTATGTCTTATATTATGGTTGTCTACAGTCTGCCTGCTGCAGCTGGTGGTCAACTTAGAGACCCTGAGGTTGTCTGAGTGGGTGGGTGTGCACTTGTTTTTCCCCTGGGTGTCAGTCCTTCTCCCGCTCCAAGGGCAGGATGTCAGTCCCTCACAGGAGTGGCTTCCTGAAGGCAGAGGTGCTGCTGCCCCCTCTTGGAGCTGGGAATAAGGAATTAGCCCAGCATGGGAAGCATTGTCATGGTACATTGGAAGACTCCAGCATGTTGGAAACATAGGGTGGGCACCTATTAACTTTGGTCATGCTTTTCACATGGTAAGCTGTGCTCTGATGAAGGCCAAATTTCCAAAACAGGTGTGAATTTTGGTCTTGTCTAGATCCTCAAACAGCACAAGATCTTCCATACAGGCATTTAACTTCCAAAGGATATTTTTTAAATTTTGGATATAAATGGAGTGTGATGTGGCCCTCTGCAGTTTCCAGGGACAGCTGTACAGCTGTGTAATGAAAGTCATCTTTCTGAAGCTATTACTGCCTCTAAAATGCTATTAAAATTCTTCACTGTTATATGCATTACTTTCATTATGATAAATGGAAGGGTGGAAACCAGGTTACTTTAAAGTCACACTAAGATCTGACCTGTTCTCTATGTAACTACAATCATTACTTTCTGTTCTTTGCTATCTTGGTTCTTAAATAGTGCTTATCAGCATAATATCTGTGCACTATCTAGGAACGCATTAAGCAACAGATGTTACATGTTGAGTTCCCATCCTGCTCATGGGAGAAAAATATGTGTAATTATATTATTTTGTTTGAAATGCTCATTGCAGCAATTCAGTCTCTCCCTAGCTTTTCCACAGAGGCACACGTGCAGACACACATGTACAGCTCTCCTTTTAAGCTCATGGAGATACACCAGAAGGCAAAGGAGGCTTGTGATGGCTCTTAGCTATGTAAAAGTTTTGCTCCACAGAGTGTGATTGCCCCCACACAGACTCTTCCTCCTACAGAGGAGGGTAGAGTTCAATATTGTTCAAAGAGGAGACACCAAGGGCAGCCTCAATCCTAGATCCTCAAGCTTTTTTAGACAGTTTGGTCTCCTGCTACCAAGCCCTTTGCAAACAGGGAGGGGAGGTGATTTGCTGCTATCTGGGAATGTGATGGCAGCTCATAGCAGCCCAGGATTCAGAGGGAGCCCACAGCCCAAGCTTATTCAGACATTGATGTGCTGCACAAACCATACCACAGTGAGTCTGGGCACAGGGCCCTCCTGCTTCCCAGTTTTTCCTCAGACAGTCCCTCCTGTTTCCTCCCTTTTTGTCCTCTGATTCCTCTGTTTTTACCCCTGCCTGTTTGGGGCGGTGGGAGTGGGAGCTAAGTCAGAAGCTGTCCTGCTGTGAAGGTCCTTGCTGTCTGAGGCCAGCCCAGCCCAGCGCTCAGGGCACAGACCCATCCTGCAGCAGGTATCCATCAGATATCCAGTAGAGATGAGACTTCTGTGTTGAGGGTGCCACCAGTGCTGTGGGATCTCTACAGTCTGGCTGTTGGCTTCTAACTGGGCTGAAGGCACCATCTCTGATTTACAAATCTTCCATGCCAGAATCTTAATTTGCAGATTACCAGCTTTTGAATCTTTCAGGTGCTAAATACTGGGGAACTGAGCTAGGGAACAGCAGTTCCAGAAGGAACGGGGCATTTATAAACTTGCTGGATCAGTCACATTTGGTTTTCCTCCGTGGCAAAGGGCTACAACACAAGCATGTTAGCAGGTTGGTTGGAGAGCAGCTGCAGCAGGAATATGCAAACCATTTATTCAAAGAGTCTTTGTTTGCTCTCCAATCACCATTCAGAAAAGATACTTCATTAAAATACGTTTTACTGAACGGGAGGAGGAACTGGACTGGAGTGAGTTAGTAGGGCAGAGAACCATAATGCAGGAGAGTGGCTCATAGCACATTTTAGTCAATCATTTATAGAAACCACGAAAAGGAAATCCAAATGCAAGAGAGGGACAACAGCCAATATTGTGGCATTTTCTGTAAACAGCAATTGATTGATGCTCCAGTGACTCATTCACGTGGCATTTTCCCAGATCTGATAATATCCTGGACTATGAACTACTCTCCTATCTATGCAGATTTTTTTTTCCTTAAACATATTTCATGCACCTCTGTGCATAACATAACATCGTTATGTGTGCAATTGCGTATTGGAGATCTCTATCCTCTGTTTCTGTCCTTTGCTTACGTTTGCCTTGGCTTATGATCCTATCATGTGCTGAAAGCTGAGCAGGACTGATCCGGCAGGACAGGTCAGCACTTGAGAGGGAAACCTCTGATTAAACCTCTGAGTGCTGCAGCAACTGGTGACAGCAACTGTGAGGGATAAAACATTTCCAGACAGGCTGGGTGGGACACTGCCCATGGGACCACCATTTTTCTTACATACATGTGGTCTTCCAAGTCAATCACCAGCTGGTGCTGTGGGACTTTTCCATGGGATTTGCAATTTTCTTCACACTTACGGGTTATCAGCAGGCAGGAAGAATTTTAAAGTATGAGGACTGCTTTCTTCAGGACCTACCTTCATTTTGATAAGTAGATGGATGTTGAGTTAGCTGATACAAAACTCAGAATAATGTAGACTTTGACCCTGGATTATAGATTAGGGTCTGTCTGTTGAGAGCTTAAAGATGATCAGGATTCATTAATCACAGTTGCTCAGTGTTGATCAATCTTGCTATCCTGTTAGCAAGTGTGAATCAACAAATGCAAATTACGAACATGTTTTTTTCCTCAGTGCTGACAACCTAGAACATAACATGTTTTTGTCATTCCTGGATCATATCTTGCTCTATGCAGATGTTGATCAGGGCATGATGTCTTCCATCAGGCTATTGCCTATGGGTACGAGGTATTGTGATGGATTATTTTGGCAGTGCTTCCAAATGAATCAGAGTCCAACAAATATGGGGAAATAGTATGACAGAAATAACAGCTAATGAGAACTTATCCAAAGCTCCTGAAGGAATTCTTTGAGAGTCCAGCTGCAGCCCAAGGAGACCATGGTGAAGCCAGACATCTCTGTTCCTCCATACCACTCTGTGTCTTCAACAAATGTACTGTGTACCACACAATTGCTGTTGTAAAATTTCCCCTTTGCTGATTCTAAGGTGATTGCCAATGCAAGCTTTAAAGAGTCCAGACAATTTTGTTGATGTCCTCAGTTTCCAGGATGGCCCATGCAAACCCCATGGAGCTTGTAAGGGAATGAGACCCTGCTCTAATACCCCTTTTCCCTGCTACACTACAGCTCCCATGTGGATGAGGGACTGGACTGGACTGACCGGGAGGAAGGAGGGTGCAAGCTCTCACCCCAGGCACAGAGCCAGTGTGCCCAGGGGTCCTTCCATGCTCCCAGGGCTCTGGCAGTGTTTTTCCCCCCCAGGCCCTTGCTGACTGTATTGTGTGACTGCACTGTGGTGGTGTGGCACCCAAAGCTACCACCCCATGGAGCTGAGCAAAAGAGAAAGTGCAGGAGGGGAGATGGGGAGAAAGCTTGCACAGGGGAGGAGGCAGGCAAGTGGTAAGCAGGCTCTGCCCTGCTAGCTTGCCTTCTCCTGTGAAGCACTATACAAACAGCAATGGCCATAAAATACAAGATGAACAAGACAAAGTCAGTTATTTACTGCCCTAAGCATGATCGTTCCCCATGGCGAGTTTTCAAGTGCCTTTTGCTTCAAGTCTGCGTTTAAATGACACATGATGTGGCCTCCTCCAGCTCCTGAAGGGAAAGAGAAAGGAAGCTCTACCACAGTGAAATAGATATTCCTCATCTAAAGCTTTTAACTGTATCTAAAATGCCATTGAATTGTTGCATTGCTGTAGGCATTATAGTAAGTGCTCTGGTGAGCTGAGGAGTTACTCTGCTGGCTTGACCTGTTGTGAGTATGAAGGACACTCCCACTTGCCCCTCTGACCACTGACCTCACTGGTGATGAAGTGGATGTCCTTGGCTGTCCTGGGACTGGAAAAGGTCACTATCTGCACTGCACAGTGGAGAAAAGAGTAATGAGAAGGATGACCCAGCAGCTGATGGCATTTCCAGCACTCAGCTAGGCAGGTGTTTTAGCAAAGATCACACAACACGCTGTGTGCTTTTCTGCCCACCACAGGCTGTGCCTGAACCAGGTGTTTTGGCCACTCCCTAGAGATGGGGAAATAGACAGGGAGGAGAGTGGATGCTAAAGTCTCAACAGTGGTGTACAGTAGAGCCAGGAATATATTTTTACCATTTTCATGTCATCTCAGATCTGAGCAACTCAAGAACAGCAACTAGTAAACTCTGCTCCTGTGACTTAAGTATTGAAGTGGTGGGCATTCCATTCCACTGGACAGCACAGGTAGCCAGACAGTGGTCACTGAGATGGGCTGGACCTGTGAAGAAGGACCATGAGAGTGTGATCTGAGAAGAGTGTGAATAGAACAAATATACTTCCCCAGAACTATTTCACAATCTTCAATAATTCACATGTCTGGGACCACTTGTGATACAAGGGTGTGTTTTAATTGTTTAATTGCCATGGATGGATTTTTACCTTCATGAATTTGTCTATCTTTAGATGTCTTTTTAGGACCTTCAGCATCCTGTGTCAAAGGCTTTTAAACATTCATTACATAGCCTAATACATGAACAGCATTAGGAGCATTGAGCTTATTCTGAGCAGAGTCATTGCAGCAGTCACATATTTCCCAGCAGATCCTTCACTGGCTGCTTCTGTAGGTGTGAGGTCCAGACAGGCACCTGCAGTGCCTAATGCTGCAGTTTGGAACATGCATGAGCAATTGAGGTGCCAAATCACTACCTGTATCTTCACAGACCTGTTATGGTTTGCATCTCGTGGCAGAGCCTGGGGGCTGTGTTGTGGTCAGAGGCCCATTACATCAGATCCTGTGCAGATACACTCTGAGGTAGTTCCTGGGAGCTGTAACTGGTTCATGTCAGGAGTGAGTGTCAAATGATTCCCTGCCATTCCCATGAGACCATATATTGATCATTTGATTTGATAATGAGGTTCTTATGAAGTCAAAATTCAGAAGGTGGTGTGTAACAGTTATTTTTTCGCTAGGAAATGGCTGATAAGGATGTGTACATTGGAGTTTCTGTGTAAAAACAAACATAGGGACAATAAAGACAGTGACAAAATTTAGTAATTGCCATGGGTTAGGGATATCTGCACTGTCAGTGGTGACTGATATGTGGTGTCCTGTGCTTAGGGAAATAAACTGCATGTCAGTGCTACACTTAATATGGGGCAATTCATGTCACTTGTGTCATCCAGGACTTGTGCTGGGAAACTACATGAGCTAGGAAAAGTGGCTCATTTTTAGGGCATCAACAGAGGGATTTTCGGCTTCTCTGTGTTCCTCTGGGTCAATGTCTTTTCATGCAGGAGCTGAAAGAATGGAAATGGGCAGATCAACACCTGGCCCCTCTTTCCTGTGTCTCAAAATGGCACAAGAGGCAAAAGGGACTGGGGTATCATGGGGGTGGTGGTGCCTAGGTGATGTTGGAGGAAACTTCTACTCGAACTGAAATGCCTCTGGGCATCCTTGGAACTCCAGGAGAGGCTAGACAGTGTCTGAGGGGATTTGTGTGCATGCCTGCAAGGAATCTGTGGCATCTCCCCACAGCTGAGATACTGGGAGCTTATCAGGGTTTCCTTTGGATGCCTTCACGTCTGCTCCAGCAGCAGCCTCTGGGCTGGGGTGGGCTGGTACTGGGAAAGCTGACCCAGCCATCTACATCCTGGCCTTCCCCTCCCCTGCAGACAGACAAATCCCACGGGACAGACATTGCTCAGCACTGGTGTGAGTCATACCAGATGCTGTATGGTCTTCAGGCACCCCCAGGCTGTGATATGGGAGAGCATGGTTGTGCTCTGGGGAAGATAGTTGGGTAATTCACTCCTTACACATATGGGCAATGATTAGTGTCACCAGTTGGTTCCTCACTTCACAAAACTTCTGGATAACAGACAGCAGAAAATATGGACATTTTACAAGGGTCTGAAGTGATAGGACAAGGGGGAATGGCCTTAAGCTGGAGGAGGGCAGGTTTAGATTAGATATTAAGAATAAATTCTGTGAGGGTCATGAGGCCCTGGCACAAGTTGCCCAGAGAAGCTCTGGATGCCCCATGCCTGGAATTCTTCAAGACTATGTTGGAGTGGAATCTGAGCAACTTGGTCTAGTGAGGGTGTCCCTGCCTATAGCAGAAGGTTGGAATGAGGTGGTGTTTAAGGCCCCTTTAAGTTAGAATGTTCCACGATTCTGTGATTCTATGGTCTGCTTATGGGTTTAGCAACATTTCTTGAAAGGCTTACAGACATAACTTTTGTGAGTGGAACGTATGGATGCAGAACACCCTCAAGAACCTGGTGGCTGTGAAGAACAGTGTGAAGTACCACTGGCTCAGCCTTGCCCTGCTTGCTCAGCAGCAGAGGGAGCAGGCATGGCTGTGTGGCTGTCAGCTGGCCTTGCTCTGGTTTTGCTCTTCGTGAATGTCAACACAAGCTTGTGCTTTTTGGTGCTGCTCAGGTGGATGCTGGGCTGGTTTTGCAGAACATTCTGCACTCCAGACTGGAGTGCTTGGGGAGAGGACAAGGCAGTATGGGATCAGGTACAAGGGGTTTCATCAATGGCATTGTTTGTAAGAGTAAACTCATTGCAAACTGGCCAGGGGAACACAACCATGCTATGCTGTGTCTGAGTACAGTCAGAAGCAGGGAAATGTTCACAGCAGTGAGCTGGCTTCACCATGCTCTGCAATTTCAAAACCTCTTTTACCTGACCCAGTGTCTCCTCCTCCAGCCTACAGTCTTTCCCCTTTTATCTCTCCTGTCAGAATGTGGGTGTTTGGAAAAAGGCAAATCTTGGAAAAAGACCGGCTGCTCTTATCTCCAGGGTGATGATGTCCTGTGAGCCCTGCAGTTTCCCCAGCTTTCACTTTATCTCTGGATTGAAAGTAGATCAGAGCAGGCAGCTCAAGGCCCAGAGAGCACTTGAACCCACAGTCTGCTGCTCCTTTCCTGAGCCTGGGCAGCCCCACAGCAGGGTCCAGCACAGGCTGGCAGATGCTCTTCCACAGAGGGATATGGTGGGAGCATGGCCCTGAGCAGGTCAGGAGAACAAGATGATCATGGAAATGAGGGATGATGGCAGGTGAGGGGCCAGCATGACCTTGCTGAAAATCCCATGGTACATTGTGGGACCTCTGCTGCTTACAGTTCTGGTGCCCAAAACATAAGAAGGACATGAAACTGCTAGGGAAAGTCCAGAGGGGATCGCTAAGTTAATGAGAAGACTGGAGCACTTTCCCTACAAAGACAGGCTGAGAAGATTGTGGCTGTTCATCCTGGAGAAGAGAAGGTTGTGTGGAAGCCTCATAGGAACCTTACAGTACCTGAAAGGCTCAACAGGGAAGAGGGAGAGGGACCTGTTGTTAGGAGCTGTAGGATAGGACAGAGAACAATAGGAACAAATTTAAAGAGGGGAAATATAAGTTAGATATTAGAAAAAATGCTTTACTCTGAAGGTGGTGAGATACTGGAAGAAGCTGTGCAGGGAAGCTGTGGATGCCCCATCCCTGTCAGCATTCAAGGCCAAGTTGGATGGGGCCTTGAGCAATCTGCTCTAGTGGGAGGTGTTCCTGACCATGGCAAGAGTGGATTGGGACTGGGTGTTCTTTAAAGTACCTTCTAATCCCTGACATTCTATGATTCTATGACCTGATCTACTCCATTTCATTCTCTGTTAGACATCTGTGGGTGGGGGAGACTTTCCAGGGCTTTTCACAGATCAAAGCTCGTGGGTGCCCCAAAAACCATCACATTTTGCTCCATTTAAGGATGACTTCATCTTGTTTGATAAGTCTGACAAGGGCAGGAGGAGTGTGGCCCAGCACGGAGTGGATGGGTTCCTGGTGACCAGGAGGGTTCTACTCGGTTGCTCAACAATGAGGCCAGGACCACCCCTGGCAACCCCGTCACACAGAGCCCTACTCTACCCCTAAAGACAAACAAAGTAATTCTTCTCCTGCTGGCAGCATCACCTGAGGATTGCTGGCAGCACTTATTGAGAATTACCTCCGTCTGAGCAGCCCTGTAGCTGGAGCAGTCCTGTAGCTGGAGAAGCCTGGGGCACGGCAGCACTGTGCCCAGGGCAGGACCCCACCCATGGACCTTCCAGTCTCTCTGTCTGCCCGTCTTCCTTCCATTTCTGCCCAGTATGACAGGAACAGGCCTACATTCGTGCTGGAAGAGCAGCATGTGCAGGTGATGAACTTTTGGCTGGCTTCAGGGCAAGGGACAACGGGTGAGCTGAAAGGCTGTGGAGGCCAGTATCCTGGGGCTGGAGATGAGCAAAGACATCTACTGAGAGGCATGTGGGGTGTGTGAGACTTGCTTGGTCCCTGCCATCCCTAAAGGAGAGAAGGAGACTATGAGTGCCGAACATGAGACCATAGGGAGCAGGTGCTCCAGGTTATGTCAGACAGGGTCTGTCCTGGACAGCAAAGGTCATACCAGTGTTGTTATGCTCTATCTGACAGGGTTGTGCTTCCTGAAGGGCACTGGAGATATTTTGGTGCCCTGCTCATTTGGTCTGATTGAGGAACAAGCTGCTCTTGCTGGCAGTAAGCAGCTCCTCTGCTCAACTGTCTGCTTATGCTCCTCTCGGCCCCTGGGGAGAAAATGCTCCACCAGCAGGGATGAAGCAAATGGAATGGCAATATTCCACCTGCTGATTAGCCCAATTAAGAGATAAATGAGCTCCTGGGTTCTGAGGAAGAATGTGTACTGTTGAACTGAGTCAGAGAAGTTGTTCCTTGCAGAACGCCCTGGAGTGTCTGGGTACTCATTCTTCCCAGGGCTGCTCTTGCAGGACCCAGGGACATTGATCTCATGGTTCTTCATTACCATGGGTATCAACACCAGAACTGTTAGTGGACCTTGACTGTGCCAAAACTTTTCTTTCCAAGCTGAGACTTTTATCAGTAGTGCTGAAAGGATACCTGTCTTGGGGAGGAAAGTGGATTTGGTTTAGCAAGTGTCTGGATAATTTGAAGTGGAAAATGTGGCAAAATCATTGTAGGGCCACTGTTGAGTGAAGTTTCAATCTGTGAGGGTATCAAGGCAAACGTCAGGAGGTGGTACAGAGCTAAGCATGAGCAGCCAATGCTCTTCTAACAAACCTTATAGGAACACTTCAAGTGACAGCATCCCCAAGAAGTAAGTTAACTCATGACTGTGATGGGCTAATGTTGCACATGGGCAAATGGCTTTGGGAATTTGGCTGAAAAATAGAGGAAATTATCTATTCTTCAGAGCAGCAGATTCTGGTAACAGGGTACAACAGGAGGAGTTGGGCAACAATCATCTATCACAATCATCTGCAGAGTGGCCAGGCCACCAAAGGGTAGATATGATGTGGCTGCCTG
This sequence comes from Thryothorus ludovicianus, assembly GCA_013397245.1. Classification (NCBI taxonomy): domain Eukaryota; kingdom Metazoa; phylum Chordata; class Aves; order Passeriformes; family Certhiidae; genus Thryothorus; species Thryothorus ludovicianus. The sequence continues at coordinate 294,977 of VZTB01001719.1, forward strand.
TGTCAGTAGGGGACTGTATTTAGTGACCCAGAGATCCTCGTCAGCCCTGCAGGTAAGTGAAACCAAGCAAGTATGAGCAGGTTGTTATTGGGAAACCAGTAGATATTTGCAATCCAGCCCTTGACTGACTCACTTGGCTCGTACTTGCTGAAGATCACCACATCTGTTTGTAGGGAGAAGGGGCAGTCCAGCCCACCTGGCAGTTGTAGGGGTGCATGCTTGAGCCCATCACTCCATGTCTGTGTGCAGACAGTGGAGGGAAAGTGCCAGTATCTAGCATGACTCAGGTCGGGCCTCAGATGCTTATTTTAGGAGAGGAAGAATTGCCCTTTGGAGCTGCCTGTTTTTCTCTGCTTGTTATTAACTCAGGAACAGGCTCACACACTTTGGGTTTTTGCACTCTCAGAGAAGAAGAGCTCTGACCTATGTGACCTTCGGAAAGGTGATGGTTTCATTATTTTTACAGTCCTTGAACACTAGCAGGTCACTTTAAAGTCTAATAATGGCTAGCAGAACCGCAAAATTAAAGAATTCTTACATTTTCAGCAGCCAACAGAGGAGCCCTTCTGAACATATTGAAGGGAGAAATTAATGTCTCAGTGCCATCTTGTGGAATGACCTGTATAAAAGGACAAGCTCCTAGAAGCATGCTGGAGTTTTCCAGAGTTTGGTGGTAATATTGGGAATTACACAGCAAATATTATCACCAAACCAAAGATTTCTATTGCAAACTGGGATTGTTTTTTTTCCTGAGAAGATTGCAAGTCCATGGGAACTCAGTGTGCCCAGAAAGTACCTTTCTGTTTTTCAGCCTGAATCAGATTATTTAGATGCCTACAATTGATGCCTGAATGCAGGAGACAAAGCCTATCAGACACGCAGCAGCTTCACTGTTTGCCCACAGGGAAGGAATTCACTTGGAAGGCTCCCTGAGATCTAGGAGGAAAAACAAAGTTGTAGATTCAGTTGTGGGTGTTACTCACCCACTGATACTTTGTCCATCTAAGAAAGCCTGTGAGATCTCCAGAACATGGAGACACAAGGATCTCAGGTGACTTAAAGTCATCTGGAAATCACCATATGCAGAGGAAACTTGAGGGTCTTGTTACCACCTCAACCTCATGCTCCACGACCCATGGTTTATGATCCACCAATAAACATTTGTATGGCAGAGAATGAAGTAACCTAGAAAGGTTTATTCTGTGCTACAGAATAGGTCAAGACCCAAAGGACAAAAACCTTCCCACCTAGAAATGTACTGTAGAAATATCTTTGCAAGCAACATAATTATCATCCATCATAATTAAATGATCCTCAGTATCAGAGACAGATCAGTAATTTACTGCATATTTAGCCAGGCATTCACTGAGGTCAATAGCTAATCTGTCACTAGAGGAGGGATTACCCCATCCATAAAACTCTCCCTGCCACAAGACGTACAATCACCTATGGAGCAGAGAGGAGAATCAGCTTCCCGGGTTCTTCCATACAGCTGTTGAGTGCCCTGTGGGCGAATGAAAAGCCCATGAACTTCTGCCACACACTAGAGGAGAGGGAGGCAAGGCCAGGGGCAGCATGAGCAGAGCACCATGTCCCCTCTGGGGCAGCTGCTGACACCTCTGCAGAGCTGTCCCCTCCAGAGCCACACTGAGAAACTGCAGCAGGTTGAGAGGAAGGTGAAGAAAACCAGCAAATAACCAGAAAAAGCTCAAGGGAAGAGGTCTTGAGTGTTCAATGGATATAAGTTTCTCCATGATTAATCAAAGGTATTAAAACCTTTTCACCGTGGTAAGGTAAGAGCACCTGGTGAGCAGGGAGATAGGCAGAGGGAATGAGGAGATTGAGGAGGAATCAGGACAGAAATGGTTCTGCTCTAGCAGCCAGGTAAGACTGATCTCTTGAGACCATTGCTGAGGTTGTTTTTTCCTTGCTCTATATGCAAAGACAGACAGGTGGCTGGTGGCAAGGCTCTCCATGAGTGTTATGGCACCTGCAGACCCAGGTGCACTCAACAAGAGCAAATATTCCACCTGAAACAATGCATTGTGCTCTTCTCAGCTGTAGACAGCAGAGCACACCAGCTCTAGGCAGAGCATCCTTGCTGCAAAAGAGGCATCCAAATAGTCCTGCACAGGAAAATGGTCCCAATCCAATCTGTTAAAACAAAAAGTACCAAACCACCAGTCAGTGGGTTACAATGCAGACCAGAGCCAAAATTTCTGTTCAGTTCCTGTAGAAAAGGTTAAGGAGAAAGACAGGCTTCAGGAGCACATCAAGGCTATTGAGAACTCCATTGCTCTGGGGTTAGGCTCTCTTGGGCAGAGGCACAGTGTCACCAGTGCCCTTAAACAGAAATATTGTATCTCTACCAGGCTTTTATAGGATGGCATACGGGGGAGGGAGGGAAGGAGGCTTTGAAGCTAGCTGCTGCTTTATTGGCTTGTTCATCGTTAACCAAAGGAGAGAAGGTGTCTGGGGGTGAAGAAAAGGTGCCAAGTTTCAAAGGGTAACCTGGCTCAGTGCAATGAAGTGTGCTGTCACAACAGGAGCACAAAGGCAGCTTTAAGGAGTTGAAGACCATGTGGCAGAAGACTAAGAAGATGTTGAGGGTTCGTAACAGCACCATAAGGAAGATGCTGGCAGAAGCACTGGGAACATTCATCATGATGGTAAGGAGGAGTTTGTGCATATGTATGTATGTGTGTTTATGTGTGTGTGTGCAGCCATTTAAGGCAGTGATTTTTAAGGTCAGGGGTTTCCTACCTCATCCTCAGGATTGCCCAGTAGTTGGTTCCTGCTCCTCACTCCTCTGCTTTGGTGGGGTGGCAGTTTCTCAGCAGGCAGACCATCTCCCAGAAACCTTCTGGAGCAAAAATATAATGCAGGGAAAGGGAGGTGGGTGCTGGGAGAGAGTGAAGTAGGTAGGGTAGTATTAAAATATCACAGAATCATTCAGGTTGGGAAAGATGTTTAAGAGTTCAAGCATTAACCTGGCATTGCAGAAGCCACCACTAAACCATGTCCCTAAGTGCCACATCTACGTGTATTTTAAATTAAATAAAAAAGGTATTATATATATGTAATATCTGTTAACCCACCACTTCCCTGGGCAGCCTGCTCCAGTGCTTGATAACCCTGCCAGTAAACAAATTTTCCCTAAGATCCAATCTGATCTTCCCCTGGCACAATTTGAGGCCATTCCCTTTTGCCCTATCACTTGTAACATGGGAGAAGACATCAGGTCTCCCTGAATACATCCTCCTGTCAGGGACCTGCAGAGAGCAATCAGGTCCTCCCTGAGCCTTCTTTTCTCCAGGCTGAACATCTCTGCTCTTGCAGCTGCTCCTCATCAAACTTGTGCTCCTTTGGACCCTTCCCCAGCTCCACTGCCCTTCTCTGGACATGTTGCTCTTTCAGTTCTCTTCTAGGAGAAAACTGAGGAAGGGTTTAGGAATGAAATCAAAGAGTAGTGTCTACAATGCTTGTGCCACACCCCCTGGAAGATCCCATACAGTGAATGGAGACTTTTCCTTCTGCTGCTCCAGAGGTGTGGTGTAGCTGTGGGGGGATGATCTGAACAGGTCTGGAGGAGAACAGATACAGACTCTTCTATCGTTGACAGCTGCTGCAAAATGAAAACAGTGTTCATCCATCTTCCCCTTGGGGTTGCCAGGGTAATGAACTTCCCAGAGAAATTCTCCAGAACCACAATCCACCATTAGGAAATGTAATTACAGGGTGTGAAGCATGCCAGGATTTCACTTTTGATTTTCTTGCTGCCAACTGAACAGTGCTTGTGTAAATCATACATAAACTGCCCCCTTGCCTGAGGGATCTGTTTCACAAAGAAATAATTAGATGGGTTTGAGCTCCTGGGCTGCTTGAAATGTTTGGGTAGAGGATTAGGAAAGTTTTGCAGTCACTGCAGGGGCTAGTGGGAGTGAAGTACCCCCTAGGGACCAGAGACTTAGAGCATTTGATCAACAGAGCAGAATGACATCCTCCCACTGAAAAGCAACTATCTTTGCCAATTTACTTCACCTGGACTAAGCCTGGACTGAGACACTTTAGATTGGATAGAGGCATGCAAAGGCTGGGCATAACCTAAATAACTTGTAATTGGAGATTTAAAGAGGAAGAAATTAAAATTTGTGTAAGCATAAGGATCTTCTGGCACAGCTCTCTGTAATGATAAAGGTTTTCATTTCCAAGGGCAACAACAGCCTGTGCAGAGCATGGTTGCTTTTAATCACATAATTTTGCACATCCTGCTCTTTGAATTTCACTCCCAGGTAGTTTTGCACCCATAGTAAGTCAGAGTACAGACATCTATGACTCCTCTGCAGCAGCTTTTTGCTTTTTCCCTTATTTGTCATTTGGTGGTAGAAGCTCCCAGGTGATAAAGAACAACTTCAGGGCTGTCCTGGCAGGGAAGCAGTGTGAGGCGGAGATTTTACTCTGTACTCTGACAGTTCAAGGCAGATTTTTGCAGCCTGCAGTTCACACTGGCTCTTCCTTCACTGATCCATGTAAGAGAAGAAAGAAAAGGAGGGCACTGCACAAGGGCCCCATCAAGGGCTGAAGATAAACAGCAACCAGCATCCGAACAAAACCTACAGCACCCAAGTCTTCAACATCACCTTCGTTCTGGATGCACCCCCAGGATGCCTAAATGGCTGTGTTTTATACAATAACATTCAGCCCAGGGCCTCTCAGTTTAATGGACAGGCAGTGTTGGTAAGAGGAACCAGGCAGCAGGACTAAGCAGCACAAGGACTAGAGAAGAAGGAATTAAAAGAAATGTTTTGAGACTGTAAGGATACAGGAAGAAAACAGAAGTTTGGACCTTTGCTGAAAAACAGATTCTGTGTCCTATCTTGTGTTTTTTTCAGGATAGTGGTGTTTATGTATGGTCATGTCTCCTGCCCCGCAACCCTCCCTCTGCACCTGTGTGCTCTCCTGCAAAACCTCAACATATTTGTTGTATCTTGTATCTGGCTTTGAAAAAATCACAGATATACAGAATTTGTGTAATTTGCAGATGTTAAGGAGACATCACAAACTGTTTCTGGGGGCTTTTGCTAAGGCAGACTGAGAAGGGCTCACACTGTGGGGGCTGTAGCTCTGTGGAGAGAACAGAGTGTGGTCTGTGTCTACAAGAGAGATAAGGAGAGTAGCGTCTCTGAGGAACAGGGGATTTGGGTGATGTCTGAAAGCAATGAGGAGAAGCAGATACATGAGATAAAATTTGGATGCAGGCAGAGTAGCCAGAAGAAAATCACAGTTAAACAGTACAAACCAAAGCAGAAGTTTATGTGCTGGAGAACATATTGACTTTCTTGTCTTTGAAAGACATGTCATACTGGATAAGCATCAATGCAGTCCAAGGAACAGGATACACTTTCCAAACCCTCAGTGGTTTGTGAGGCAGCAACCTCAAGAGATGCCTTGTCCTTCTCTAGATTTCAGTGTAAGAGCATGCAAAGAACTGATTTTCCACTCTTACCACATCAAAGGCAAGAAATAGCATTCTCTCTTTCAGGACAGAGAAATGTCTCGAATAAGTGTTTACCTTTAGTTTTTTTCCCCTGGTTCTCCTTTAGTCACTAAAAAACCCACTGAAATTTTGGCTCTTTCCAAGCTGAAAATATGTGCTGAACAGAAAAGTTAAACCAGAATTTCCTTTCTTGTCTTTTTCTGGAATGCTACCAAAATTAGAATTGAGTTTGGCAAATGCCCTAGCTCTTGGTGTGAGTGTTTGCAGTTTGTCTCCCCATATTCTATCATAATGAGAGTACCTAATTTGGTTTGATGGGCACCAATCTCAAGTATAATTTCAGTTTTTACAGGGGAAAGTTGTTCTTTGTCTTCTGACCATGGTCACCTTAGAGACTTCCTGTCTTTGGGAGCTCATTACTTTTGCAGAAAAAATAGCAAAGAAGCTCAGTCTACCACAGCAACAAGAATACTTTTAACACTCTTTTCTCTCTTTCTTTTTATACAGGTTTTTGGCTTGTCCTCTGTGGCACAAGTGATATTGGGAAAAGGAAACAGTGGGCAGTATCTGAGCATCAATATGGCATTTGGCATTGGTGTTACCTTGGGGATCTATGCAGCTGGAGGAGTATCTGGTGAGTAGCACTGTCGTGTCCCATAAAGCACATATCCATGTCCCATAAGGGCCCTATGCATTGGGGACAGGAGGAGTGGGGTGTGGAGGGGTGTGTTATGGCATGGGCAGCGCCTTCACCTTAAAAAAATCAGTCCTAGATTCCCCGGGCAAGAAAAGCAGGAGAGGCCAGGAACAAGGCATGCACAGCATACTTACAGAATACTGACCCCAAACTCATGTTCTGAGCTGTGACAGGGCAGGCAGGACAGGGAGAGGGAAGGAAGTTTAGCCAGCCCCTTCTGTTGTGTCAAGCAGAGCCAGGTTTCAGCAGCTCCCCCATCTGGGACATGCCAGCATGGCCCAAAGAGACAGGGACCTCCTAAGCCTGCTGCTGATACCTGGGGAAGTAAATAATTTATTGTGAAGGAGAGCTTACTGCTGATGTGGCAAAAGGAATGGTATGCAAATTTTCTCCTTCTCACACACAGCCATGCACAAATGCCCCACATGAACTTGGGAAGTGGTGCTTCGGGGCCATGGGGTGGCATAGCTCACGTGACAAGAGCATTACCTTTGCCTTCTCCAATTTCTGCATTCATTTGCACCAAGAGGAAACATTAAGGACTCTAATGGGCAGAAAATTAAAGCAGCTCTTTGCTCTTGAACCATTGGGAGTAGACAGAAGTCCAAAACCGGGCCTGGCTTGGAAAGGAAAAATTTTCTATGTGAGCAGTCAGGAGCAGTCAGCTTTTGATTTTCTTGTCCTTTTGAAGTGATGGAAACATCCTGGGGAAAGCAGACTGAGAAAAGTAGGTCCTGCAGTGCCAAGTGACTTTTGAGAAGGAGCTGATCTGTTGAGGGCAGAGGGCAGTGCAGAAGGGATCTCAGACAGCAATAGTATGGTTACAAAACAAACTTCAGATCCTCCCTTCATTTGTGTCACAAGATGCATTTTGTGATCTCTGAAATAGCTGGCCATACCCAAAAGAGCAGAGGGTCTAAGATGGGCTCTGCCCCCATTCCAGTTGTGATTGTTGGACTGTAGCAGGTGGTATATGCCCTTTCCATTTCACTCTGTCCTGCACTTTGATAAAATGATGAGTGCCTGCATCTTACCCCTTTTGGAGTCTGGAGTAGAAGATGGTCGTGAAGGCTGGAATGTTTACTGACACTCAAAGTTTATACCTATCAGGCAGGAAAAACAAATACTTTCTTTAGACTCCTGAATACAGGAGGTCTGGAGAACACATGTGGTTTGCAACAAGGGCATGAGACCCAGACCCATTTAGTCTTCAAAAGCATCATTGTGATCCCAACCTCCTCCATAGAATGTGTTTCATCAAAACACAGGTCCTCATCTACCTGTAGCTACTTAAAATGTGCTGGAATATAGGCTCTTTTTCAGCTCAGTAGGGAGAAGCCCATTGAGAAATGTAGTGGTTTTGTTTCACCAATTTGAGATTTGCCAGCCAATGCACCAATTTATGCTGTGGGTCTAGTGCTGGCCAAACACCAGTGCACCCACTAGAATGCACTTACTCATTTTCTGCTGTGAGATAGGATTAGGAGAAGAGCAAAGCAGGCTCAAACTTTAAAGGGTATAAAGAAAAAAATCTTTATTAACAGAACTAAAAGAATAATAAGAATCAGAATAAACCTTCAGAATAATTCTCCTCCCCCCTACACCCTCTTTTCTCTCCCACTGACTGTACAGAGACAATTCTGCCAGTTTATCACCTCTAGAATAGTCTTTCTTCAGTTCACTTAGGGAGAGGAGTGTCTTTTGTTGCACTATGGAGAATTCTCCACAAGAAAACAGTTTTCAGGTGGTTTTAATTTCCACGAATAGCAGCCACCCAGAAATCTGCAATCAAGAAGTCCCTCTCATCTTTCACAGCCTTCCCACAGCTGCATTTATGGGCCATGTCAACTTACAGGGTACTATTTTAAGGATGAGCTGTTCAAAAGCAAAAGTTCTCTTTATCTATATCAGAGATCATCTTCATCTCTGGGAACAGAGGTTCTCTTCTTGTTCCCTGGGGAAAAAGGGTCTTCATCACTAATCTCTCTCTGTTCAAGCTTCTCATGGGGTCACAGCTACTTCAACATCTGCTTGCTTTAGCATAAATGCCTTTGCTCATATCTACAATTTGAACGCTTCATCCTCCCATAATTCTCAATGAGTTACAGGGAAAAAGAGTCTGAGATATCTATAATATCTTCTCCATAGCCTTTTAAGAGGATTACAGCCAAGGACTGAGGCATCTCCTCCATCCCTTGCATCAAGGACTTGACTTCTTTACTGACCTTCATGTCTCACGTTGTTCTCTTCACTCTTTCCTTTTCTTTCACTCTAGAGAAAGATTTGATGTTTGCAGGTCTCATCAGTTCCCTAAAGGGGTTAATTCCTTGCCCGGGTGGCTTCTGGAGCAGTCACAGTGTGCAGTATTTCAGCCCGTGCTGGAGGCTGGGCCAGGATAGCAGGGTTCAGGCTGGAACGGTGGTGGCTGCTCTGGCCACACAACTGTTTTCTGGCTTTTGTGGCATTCAACTCCAGCTGTGGGCTGATGGCTTCTTCTCCCCCTGCCTGGCAGACCGTGTCCTGGCCCAGCCTAGAGGTGTGGCAGGGTTTCATGTCAGCAAGATGTTAGTAGCCATGGCCCGGCCCAGCCTTGGCCGGGTCCCTGCGGCCTACCCTCCCCTGCCCGGCCACCAGGCCATGAAGGGGAAGAACTTCTCTCTCCAACAGCCAGAAAGCAAGAGTTTTTTTCCTGGGCTTGTTCATTTTTAATGTTTGTTCATAGAGGTGTGTTCTGCTTTCTCAGTGGTTTAACAAATTTTGAGTTCTCAAAACTAACCACTAGTTGGTTTTTGTCAGACACGGAGGAAGCTTTTAGCTTTTAGCAGCTCCTCTCAGAAAAATAATTTCCGTGAGTTGGCTTCAATGCTAAACCAGCACAAGAAAACTCATAGGGAAAGTTATGCCATCCCTAGAGAGGTGTATCTGACAGGTGAGACAACCCAGTCTCTCAGCCTGTGGTCTACAAAATTTTTAGAAGACTAGCTAGGAGCTCTTTGACCTGCGTAATTCAGCTATCAATGACCTGCATAATTCAGCTCTCTTTCTCAAGAGAGAAAGGCTCATTTTGTGTTTGTGCTGGAGTAAGATCACGACCTGTGAGAGTCCTGCTGTTTTGGATCACTATCTGGTTGATTACTGTGGGGCATGGGGCACAGAACCAAAGAATAGTTTGGGTTGGAAGAGACCTTTCAAGTTCATCCAGTCCAACTACCCTGCAATGAGCAGAAACATCAACTACAGCAGGTTGCTCAGAGCCCTGTCCAGCCTGGCCTTAAATGTTTCTAGAGATAGGTCATCCACCATGTCACATGTTCCAAAACAGCTGCATCATTGTTGAGGCCTCTCTCTTTCTGTGATTTTGCAGGAGCTCATCTGAATGCTGCCATCACCATTACACAATGCATTTTAGGAAACATCTCCTGGACAACGCTTGTGGCTTATGTAACTGGCCAGTTCCTGGGCTCCTTTATGGCAGCAGCCACCGTCTTTGCTCTCTACTATGGTAGGGTTGTGTCTTTTATCACAGAGGTTGCTGTAGGCATGATTTCAGTCAACTCACAGTGTTGTCAAAATATGTCCTTTTACATACCCAGCATGATTTCTGGGTGAAGAGGGCAAGCTTCTGGCTTGTGGGACAGACCTCAGCTCAAGTTCAGAGCAGGACCCAGATAGACCTCTGGGAAGGATACACAGTTCCTGGAGAACACAGCTCCTTGTACTCAGGGCATTCCCACTTCCAAAACTGGTCATCAGCAGTAACTGCATGTCAGCATTTTGTTTCCAGGTCTGAAGGGGCTTTATTTACATGAACTACCATGTTTTAGATGCTGCTGGAGTTCTGGGGGGGCTGTGCTGCTCTGTGGAACATAGGTTCGCAGCCACTGAGGGGTTTGAGTTGTGAGCAGAGGACCCACCACCTGTTGTCTCTAGCATGTCCCAGTCTCTGAGGAGCCTCAGAGAGAGAGAGTTGGAGGCCTCCAGTGCATCCAGACCATCCAGGCTCCCCTGGGTTTCTGAAGCAGGGATAAGGAGATGGTAGATGTAAGGAAGTGACTGCAGGCCAAAACCTGTGTGTAACAGATATTGGTGAGATCATGCTCTGGGAGGAGTGTGTCATCCTCATCATGTCTTCTGCTGCCTCCCTTCTCCCTGATGTCTGTGCTGCCTGCAACAGGTGGACTTGTCTGTGTGTCCTGAATGCTGATGAGGGATGAATGCTGTTCTAACTTCCATAATTCCCACTTCTCCTAGATGCTATTTACAACTACACCAATGGGAGCCTTACAACATCAGGACCAACTGCCACAGCGATGATCTTCTCTACTTTTCCCGCTCCGACTGTATCCTTTCAGGGAGCCTTCTTCACAGAGGTCAGTGGGAATGGCTGTGGTGGGCTAGGAGAAGGTGAGTGGTTACAGGTGCTGCTGCAGGGCTGCTACAGGTCCCCACAGCCCTACATGCACAGACATATCCACAACCTCTTTTCCCAAGGAGCCCAGCATCCAGGCAGGTGCCTGAAAGGTAAGATGCAAGGCACTTTGGTGGCTGGGCAAGCCTAAGGAGCTTGGCCTAAAGCCTAATACATGTAGGCTGCTCCACAGCTTGGTCTGGGGGCTCTCCAGACACCTTCCCTGCATGGCGTGCTAGCAATGAGAAGTGAGAAGCTGAGCTTATATCATCAGCTGTCTTCTCTGGGTTCTGGACAGAACTGTTTCTTCCCTGTTTGGAGTCTAGGCCCACTCCATGCTCCTTAGCAGCTGTGCTGGCTGCCCCTGCCTTGCACAGAGAGCCTGGGACTGTCTCCACATGAGCACAGCCTGGACTGATCCTCTGTGTTTGAACAGATCCATTGAGACTGTGTGCAGTGGATTCCTAGCTTACAGCATAGCATCCAGATGCCCAGAAATAGGAAAGGTATTCTTCAGGGGATGTGGGGAACTGAGACACCAGAGAAGGAAGATTCACTTCCAGTGCAAATCTTTAGAAGCCTGTGATTTGTACTCTGAGCTGACAAAACTCCTGTCTGGGCATGATGAAAAGGATGGTGGAAGAGCCTAGAGGTGGGGAGTGGATACCCTCAGCCTCCTGTGGACCAGGCAGTGTCCTTGATGCACAAGAAAGCAAGTAAGAGTGACAGTGCCTTGCCAAAAGCTGCAGTTTCTGGTTTTGCTGGTGTCTGTGCAAGCAGTCCAAATCTCTCCAGCTGCATTTTCTGAAGCAGAAAGAGACAGGTGTCATCATCTCTATATCAAAACTATGCTTCTTGATGTCCTGGGTACTGCAAATCTACAAATGCCAGCTATGTAGTCAGTGAAGGGAATAGGTGAGAATCTGATCTCTGCATACAGGCTATTGCAAAACATCACTTCCTTCAGGGACGATCAGGTTTGTCTTGTGAGCAGTTTGTTATGGCTCTGCCTCTATTAGACAGAACGTACTTAAAAAAAACAATTTCCTGACATGAAAGATAGAGACAACATTGCTGAGAAGTTTGTATCAGTCTTGGTGATGAGACTTTTGCTGAGCAAAGAATTTTCTTCAGTCCACCTATGAGGAGGGAGTAATACTTGGGTCCCTCCTTCCTTGATTATCTCATCTGTTTTCATTTTGGGAAGTCTTTACTGCTCTCCTGAGCAGGATCTTTCGACCTTCCCCATTCTCTCTCCTGACCTGCTCTTCCTTTTCTGCTCCTGCAGTTTACAGCGACAGTTATGCTGATCCTGGGTGCTCTAGTCATCCATGATGAGAAAAACAACGCAGCCATCAAAAGCGCTCAGCCCGTGCTCACGGGTATGCTGGTCATGGGCATTGGTCTGGGAATGGGGCTGAACACAGGCTATGCCATAAACCCTTCCAGGGACCTGCCCCCTCGGATCTTCATGGCAATTGCTGGCTGGGGAATGGACGTCTTCACGTGAGTGATCTATTTTGCTCTTACACTGCTCAGCTTGCCATGGGAGGAGATAAGCACAAGATAAAATGAGTCATGAAGCCTTTTAATTTGGACCGAGTGATGTATCACCGCAGAGTGAGGGTTGTCCCTAAAGGAGCCTTGTGCATCATGTACATAAAATTTATCTATTCTATTCTATTCTATTCTATTCTATTCTATTCTATTCTATTCTATTCTATTCTATTCTATTCTATTCTATTCTATTCTATTCTATTCTATTCTATTCTATTCTATTCTATTCTATTCTATTCTATTCTATTCTATTCTATTCTTTATTCTATTCCTTATTCTATTCCTTATTCTATTCCTTATTCTATGGCATGGGATTCACCTTGACACTCAGATACCTCAGTTTGGGCACCAAATTGACTGCCTCTTCACTGTTTTTGCAGTGAGTAGAGCCAGAACACAGCTCACCTGAATGCAGGTAGATTGCTGAACAGGTCTCCTAAATTTAGAGTCTGAATTTGGACATGAAACCTTGCCTTCCTCTATCTAATAAGACGGTGTCATGTTATGGTTTTAGTGAGATCATTACCAGAGTCTCCCATTCTGGACACCCATTTTCCTTAAATTCCCAGAAAATATACTTGAGAGCTTGGTAGAAGAGTCACAGATTGTACTGGAAACTGGCAGGCAAAATACCTATGTCTGTCTGACAGTCTCACTCATCAAGACCACACAGCCCATTTCTTTTGGAGAACAAGAAACCTGCAGCATGGAGCCACTTTTCCATGAGGATGGGGAAATGACCTTCCCTACAGCAGTTATGTGGGGGGACAGCAAATTTGTCTAAGCCAATTGTAGGGTTAGTGCCTGGGGTGGGACAGACTCCTTTGCTCACACAGCTCACTCCTGCCCCAGCAGGGTGTGGTGGCAGGGCAGTGGTTCCAGTCTGGCTCACCAGCTGCCTCTCCTGTGTTTCATTTCAGGGCTGACCACTCCTGGTGGTGGGTCCCAGTTGCAGCTCCAATTCTGGGATGCCTTGCTGGTGTTTTCATCTACAAACTCTGCATTGATTTTCACAACCACCATGAACCTGGCCATGAAACTGAAAATGAGAAAGAACAGGCAGGCATGGACACTTCCAGACTGTGACGGGCATGTGCTGTGATGACACATGTGAAGGGCACATGCAGGCGGACAGATGAGGGCCTAGATTTCAGTAAACCTTCTCTGCTTAAACAGACAAACTTGGTATCTGAGGTATTGAGCAGACCTGTGTAGGGCTAGACCTGACTGTGACCTGAAGAAATGATTCAATTTCAATCTCTCTGTGTAAAAATCTACAAAAAACCCACAAACAAACAAACAAACAAACCAACCAACCAACCAACCAACCAACCACAACAAACACCCCCCAAAACCGCAAAAAACCCCAAAACAAAACTCCACCCCCAAACAATCATCATATTCTGAAGAAAAGCAAAGCAGAGCTACAAGTCTCCAAATATGTATATATTCATATAAATCAAAATACAGGCATCAACAGTGGCAAATACAACATGATTTAGTTAATTAACGCAGAAATTTTGATCTGGAATAGTCTTTGGTAAGAGGCAGACACTACAGTGATTGACCAGGGGCCTAGGTTTGCTTCATTTGCATATCTGTCACCCTATTAAACACCTGGTTTGGAACAGCACAGAGGAGAGAAGAATAAGGACAGTCTAAAATAAAAAACATGAATCTTTTGGGTTGTTTGGGTTTTTTCATGCTTGTTTTTTTTTTTTGTTTGTTTTTTTTGGTTTTTTTTTTTTATATGAACATTCAGGAAGCATTAAAAAATTACTTAAACTAAACTAAAGAGTCTCCTGAATCCTGCCACAGTTCTCCTGGAACATGCTGGCATCACAGAACTATGTGTGTACTGACACTCCAGACTTGAGCTACACCAACTACCACCACAGCAAAGAAGTCAGAGAATTTCTGTAACAGTGTCTCCAAAAACTTCAACAAACTTTCCCTCCCCCCTAATTTTTTTTCTACTCTGAATGCATTAGAAATGTAAGAGGTTGCCCCGCTGCTGCAGGAATTCTGCTACCTCCATCTGAATGAGGAAGTGGGCTTGCAACAGCCTTACAAGTTTGAGGTGTCACTGGATTAAAAGCAGAACACTATCAGAAGCTGCCTGTTCCCAGGAGGGTGACAACAGTCTTAACTTTCTAAAAAGTGCTTAAGCAAATGGTATGCATGTCAAGCACATAACTGCAGCCCCAGGGCTGGGTGCCATGAATAAACACCTGAAAGTTCTCCAAGAGTAGGAAGCGACAGAACATCACTACTGCACGGAATTCCAGAAAAGGGCATTTACTGGCTTCAATGATCATTCCCATCCCAATATTAAAAGGATAACAGCTCTTGCTGTGGCATGGGATGGAGTTGGGTGGGAAGTACTGACGTGTGTGCTTTCTCATTAGAGCTCACTTTGTATCAGTAGATCAGCTACAACAAATCTTCACCTGTCTTGAGATGCATGTGGGCTCGAGAGGGTGCATTGGAGGATTTCTTGTCATCTGGTGCTGGCAGAGAGTGGCTGCCAGGCAATGCAGCAATGGCATTTGAAGGTGGGCCCTTGAAAGTGCTGGAAGCAGCAAAGTATGTCTGAGCAGGGGCTGATGGCTGGAGAGATTTTGTACAGTGACTGCAGGACAGAAGTAGAACAGCTGCCACACAGTTCAGTCTTTTGGCCTGTGTGAAATAAACTGGGAATTTCTGAGTAGCTCAAGAGGGATTAGCTAAAAGCACTGTAACCCATCTCTTCTGAGAGATTCTCTACTGCATTAAAAAAACACCCCAAACAATCCATCCTGAACACTGCTCTTGCCATACGTCCTTTGCATCCCATGTCCATATGCTCCCCCAAAGCATCTTCAAATACCCAATCAGTTTGGAGGAAAATATTCAAATATTTATTAAAATACTGTTAAGCACTTACAGGATGGCTTCATCTTTCTGACAGTAATACAAATACTCACGAAAGCCTCACAACACCCCTGTGAGGTAGGTTTGTCTTGTGTAATTTTGTGGTGGTTTCAAAAACTAGAGATGATGCTGTTTAAATAGTCAATGCTTACTTGAAGACAGTGATACCGATTTCCATATTCAGGCACAAAATGTGTTGGGTGCTACAATGATTCCAGCGTATTTGGAAGACAGAATAGCATAGAAAAGTAATGGAAACAAACAGGGGTAACTGAAAACCAGCAGTGAATGGGTTAAAGTGCAGTTCTAACCTGAAAACTTACAATATAGAAAACAGCATCAGGAGCTTCTAAGGCTGTAGCATCTCAGTGGCCCCTGGTGAGATCCTGCCCAACTGAGAAGTGTCTGTTTCAATGGTCAGCTTTGCAAATGAATGTGTGACAAACCAAAGGGTCCTTCTGGCTGATGGGACTCAACACCATAGACTCTGCTCAGCAGTTCCGACAAAAGGGAGGCAACAATGGATCTTGCAGCTTCTGGCTTCAGGATTATTGCAAATCATGTCACCATCTGAAAAGATAGAGCACGAAGGCCAAGAAGTGGTCTGGGCTGCAGAGCAAGTGGCTAGGTTAATGCAGAGACATAGAAGTCCCAAGTCCCACGAATCTCAGAGCAAAGTTGGATGAAGCAATGAAGCACAGGGAAGTGCAGAGTTTGACTCTACCTGGAGTGAAAGATGGTTCTGTGTTCAGTGGGTTCCAGCCTGCTCCCACAGCTTGCAAGGTCAGGACAGTTTTCTTTCAAAGGACATGGCAGAAACATCTTCACACCCTCTACTTCAGCATGGGTCTGTTGAAGTTATAGTGAATTACATTTTCTTTCATTTCATTGCTGCATTCGTACAGGAACAAAAAAGCTTCCCTATGGAGCAGTGACATCAAAGGTTTCTTCATGCCCTCTGAAAAGTACATGCTGCAAGTAGCAGAGGGAATAAAATTGATGTATCTTTTTTTCTTTAACGAGCCTCCAGGAACTACATCCACATTGCAGCTATATTTCATGCAAGGGCTGCAATGTGTTTTCCATGGGCACATCTATTCATGCACAAGGAACTTGGTCTAAACCACTGAGACCCTGCAGCAGAAAACATCTAAGCCTATTGCAAATGTTGTCCATGGTCAGATCTGGTGGGCTCACTTCCTTGAAGAATTCCCAGCTAGTGAGGATGTCTTGGCAGAGGTCACGTTCGTTTGACTCTTTTGGGAACTTGGTGGCTGTGAAAGTGTTTTTTTCTTAAGCACTGGAGTTTTGTTCTTGCTTTTAAATACCTTATTAGGGTCCAGCTTGTTCACAAAGCAATCAGCTTCTTCAGACAGGAGTGCTGTGTTGATGGTTATGGGTTTATACATGTTAAACCATTGCTGAAAGGCAGGATGGGGGAGAAGAAACAGGTTAAATTCAAACTGCAGTTAGACAATTCTACTCTGCTCCCCATCTCCCCCAAGACCTTAACCCTGATCTTAACCCTGTGCCGCTTACCAGTTTACAGTTTACAGGACTTAGAGGAGTGCTTGTGATAAGGACACACAAGGCATGGCTACAGCCCCAGTCCTGGAACTGCATTCCAGATAGGGAAGAGGAGAACCAGACACGACCCTAGCACCACCCTTCCTGCAGTGTAACTCCTATCTGGACTGAATCCCGATTTACACCACAGGAGGAAAAGCAAAAGGAGGAGATTAAACTAAATGACATTTATTTAGATTCAGATAAGCAGAAAGGATTAAAAAAACCTTTGGAATTTAAATGTGCTTATAAACTGAAAACCAATTAGTTTTATTTCTCAAAACGTAACCTTCCTCCCTCTCTTCACACATAAAATAATGAATTTAACTTCTTACACAAAGAATTTTTTGTTAGTTTGTCTTACTGTTTCTGATTTTCTATCTAGAAGTAATTACAATGATTTGGTTTTTTGGTTGCAGCAGACACCACAACATTATGCCCTACAGTTCTCAACTCTTTTTTTTTTTGTTTTTGGTATCATTTTTCCATTAACAAATAATATTTATTATATAAAACTATAGTAGTTATATTAAAAATTACACTGAAACCATCAGCAAAGCGTTGAACAAGATACACAGAAGATAAATACCAAAATACAGATAATCATCTATTAATGTACTGCTTAGTGGAAAACAGCTTTAATATACCCCCTTCAAAACGCTTAAAAATTGTAATGGCTAATGAACTAGGAGGATTTTAACCAGCAGGGGCTGCAAATGATTAGGGAATATACCAATGATTCCTCTTAAGATTTGCAAATATACCGAACACAATAAAATATTTATAGCAGGGAAGTTACAGAAAGGCAGAGCATGGTGCCATGTGCACAGCCTTGACTATGATAAAGTCCAGTGCAGTGTAACAGGGAGGGCATAAGGAATGAGAAGAACCAAATTCTACAGCCACTGTTTGATGGGAAGTCAGGAGTGATTTTAGTAATTTTGATGTGCACACAGGACCAGGGAATCTCATGCTAGTAAGACAGCTGCTATGGCTGGGTGAAGTGCAGGACACTCAAGTTCCAACAGGCACTAACACTGTGCTGGCTTATGAGCTGTGTTCAGCAGGACCATCAGCTCCACTCCCTGATCTCTCACAGGATGGAGGCAGGGATAGGGCTGAAGGCCCTGTCGAACACAGAAGAACAGCAGAAGCCCCTAATAGCAGGATTTTGGCATGGCATTATAGTAATTTTAATAATAATTAGTGACAGGAATGATCAAAAGGCTTTATGTAGAGGTCTACTGTAACTGCTTCTAGGTCTTTAAATTGCCCATTTTTGGGCATAATTTTTATCAGGGCCCAACTGCTGAGGGAAAAGCAGGGTTAAAACAATATTAATGAATTCAAATTACCATGAAGCAAATGACTGTTAACATGTTACAGGGAAAAAACTTGTGGTCTCTTCTGTGGCTCATCAGGGAGGACCACTTGAGCTGGCAAAAGGTGGGAAGATGTTTTTCCAGTCTATACTTATGCAAAATACTGACAGGCTGGGTGGTGGTGTCCTACCTTGGCCTGGGGGCTGACCCCATAGCTGGTGAAGGCATACTGCCACTGTGGGAGACCCAGGTGGGTGATGAGCAGACGGTAGTAGGCTGTGAAGGTTTTGGTGAGGAAATGCCAATACAGAGCTCTGTCCAGGAACCAGATCTCTGTGTCTGGGGAGACCACTAGAATAAAATAAGCACAAATTACACTGTTGCTTTGCAGTATTAAGATTAACCCCTAGCCATTGTCAGGTGGGCTGTTTTATGTACATCCAGGCTTGTTCCAGCCCATGTGCAGAATCCATAACTTGTCTTTGTTAAACTTAACATGGCTGGTGGCTGCACATCTCTCTGACTTCTTCAGGTCTCTTTGCAGTGCCTTCGAGGGAGACATCAGCCCCTCCCAATTTAGTATAATGGACAAACTTAGAATCCCTTCCAGTCCTGTGTCCAAGCCATTCATGAAGACATTGAAGAGCACTGGGCCCAAGATGGAGCCCTGCAGAACCCCACCAGTGACCAGTTGCCAGCCTGATGTGATGGCTATTTACTATTTACTCCTATTTACTGTAACCTTTTGTTACACATGTTTTGTGTCCTACCCATCACCCACTGCATGGGGTATTGGACTAGCTGTGTGCTGGACAATGAATGCAGTGCTGTTTCTTCACAACCTGGGAGTGACACGCTACATGGAACATTCTTGGACATCAGCAACTTTGTAGTATATGTTCAAAGTACAATTATGGCAAACATTTATCTGCCCCACAAAGTTAAAAGCAACTAACTCAATTGTCAGTCATCTGGATTACTGAATAGAGTCCAGAGTCTGGAAGTCATGGGAGTGTGTGCTGCCAACAAAAACACATTTTGCAAAATCTTTCCACAGTGATCAAGTATTTCTCTGGTGACAACATCCTTTGTAGCATAAAAAGTTATTTTCTCGGGAGATTGAGATGCTGAACACTGTCTTTCAAACAGACTGCCCCTGTGTTGACACTGACACCTATAACCAGTGCTCCCTTCCCTTGCCCAGGTTATCCACTGCATGTGCTGAAATCACTAACACTGGGTGGCAAAAGGGCAAAAACTTCCTGCCATGGCTGTTGTCATCAAACTCTATGAAAGGCACAAGATAATAAGCCAAGATTTTTCTTAAGAACCTGCATATTGCAATTGCACAACCCTATACAGTAAATACACACCAGTGACCTGTGCACTGTGCCAGATGACAGCTATTTTACAAGTGCCTTGGGTGTTTCACTGCTCTCTCACTGATAACAGTTATCTCTGTGTCTGTCAGAACAAACAGCCCAGCTCCCATTTCTCACCCTCCCATTAACCATTCCTGCCACATTTTGGCCTAGCTAGCACCTGGAGGCTCAGCATCCATGCACAAGGTAGTAGAACCAGTATAATTCTGTTTCAGCTTTTTTTAACACCTACACTTTGTTTCTAAGCAGAATTATGTCCTTTCTCATCAAAATATATGCTCTTTGTTCCAAGACATGCAAGTAACCAGATTAGTGGAGCTCTGTATTATTTCAACACAATTGTCTGAAGGTCACATGTGAACACTTCCCTGTTTCTGTGCATGCAGAAATCATAAGTTATAGCTCAGACTGCAACACTAAAAGGAGTGAATATGTTTGATCTAGTTAAGATTCAGCTCCTGTCTTCAGTGGAGACATGACATCTCAGTAAAAGTTTCACAGATTGCAAAGAAGATCAGAAATATAAGATAACTCCACAGGCCTCCAGACACAATCAACAATAAGAGACAGCTAACGTTTCTTTTTTCAGTCTTACCTGGTTCAGCATGCTTATAAACAAGACAGACTTTCCCATTCCCATTGCATGGGTCTAATTCAAAGATAAGACTACGAGAATCAAAGTGTGGCTTCTCTGGTTTGTCTCCATTACCTGAAACCAAGGGAAAAAATTTAGGAAACATGTTTGGAAAACTGACTGTGACTCAGTTCCAAAGAGTCAGCCCGTTTTATACATTAATAAATCAGCAGACGAATAACTGAATTGAACTACTGCATTTATACTTCTTGGAAATTATTAAGTTCCCTATGTTTAAAACAAAAGCAAGCAAAAAAAAAAAAAAGTGAGAAAAATTTTCATCTCTGCTAGGAAAACAAACCACAGAGCCAAAATCAGATGGCTGAAAATAGATAAGCTGACTTCTAGTTCCTCCCTGGCATTAAGCAAGACAAGGTTTACAGAAGTCACTCCTAAGGTTTGTCTAATCTTTTTCTTAAAGTTCTCCAGTGATAGAGAAGGCACTGTCTCTAGGTACTCAACCCCAATACATCACTTATCACTTAGAAGTTTTCCTCATGAATCCAGAATCTTCCCTGCTACAACTGAAGCCCATTATTTCTGTTGTATATATGATTCCTTTTTTTGCCCTGATTTATTTTTTTTCTAAGAAGGACAGGAAGAACAATTGATTCTTTTTCTCTTGGGACAGGATTTTAATGAAATTGCAGAGATATATATTTCTATATACATTCCAGTGTGACGTCAGCATTCTTCTCAACAACTGCATCAGACTCTCATTCAACTTCTGAATCTCAACCATCACTGAGCATTTCTACAACACAATTTTGGGACTGTGTAGATTCAAGTTCCTCCAGAGTGCAATTTTGAAACTTAAACCTGTGGGGAAGAAGTGGGACATAAAAGCTGTACTCTTCAGAAGAATGTTCCATGAAAGTCAGGATGCGAACTTCTGTGGGGATCTAATTTTTTCTCAGTATACCTTATAAATCCATCAATGAAGGTTTAAGCCACTAAATAGAAGCAAAATTTGGTGCATTTCATTAGAATGGCTAGAAGATCAGGACTGCAGCCAAACTGGAATGTCCAAAAATACTTTCAGCTACATTTGGAAGCTAGAAGAGCTTATAGAGATGCAAAGACAAGACGGAAACCAAACAGCATTCTTTTAAGAAATTCGTGTGACACTTGGCAGTGTTCTTATCCTCTTGATTTTTCTAGCTGGACTGTGAGAGCTCTGACAAAATTAGTGTTCTTTCTTTTTCATTCTCTCCAAATAGCAGCATTCCCAGCATTTTAGGCAGCCTGGAACACATGTGTACCAGGGTAACCTCACAGTTATATGTACATACCAGTTACTTTACCAAAACAAAACCTGTTCTCTTTTGTTCATGTAACACCATAAGCACATAAAGACTTTGGAAGCTGAATCTCTGGAGCAAGGCTCAGGTGAAAGTTTAAACAGGGAAAAGGCAGAACAGGCTGTTAAAAGAGGACACAAATAACACTAATCCCCATGAGATTCACAGCACAGATCTACCTGCCAAGGGTGTAGGGAACTAATAAGATGCATAACAGATCCAGCCCAGGAGACAGAGAGTCACAGAATCACAGAATGGTTTGGGTTGGAAATGGACCATGAAGATCATCTTGTTCCAACTGCTCTGACTGACACAAAGAGGGACACCCTTCTCTAGAACAGGTTGCTAGACCAAGTAATCCCCATCTACCAGGAGTGACCTTTTCTGGTCCTGTATTGTAGAATGGAAGGCACATTAAAGACCATCTCTGAGTTCCAATTCCTGTGCCATGAGGGATGGTTGACGTGCTAAGAGAATTGGGTTTGTTCAGCCTGGAAAAAAGAAGGCTTCAGGGTAACCTAATTGTGGCCTTTCAGTACCTGGAAGGGAGCCTACAAGAAAGATGGAGAGGGACTTTTTACAAGGATAGGTAGTGACAGGACAAGGGGGAGTAGCCTCACACTGACAGAAGGCAAATTTACATCAGATATTAGGAAAAAAATTCTTTACTGGGAGGGTGATGAGGCACTGGCACAGGCTGTCCAGAGAAATTGTGGATTCCCCAACCCTGGAAGTGTTTAAGGCTATGCTGGATGGAGCTCTGAGCAACCTATCTGGTGGAAAGTGTTTTGGTCCACATATCTTCTGCTATATCCTAACATTAATAGAACAAAAGGGATGAGACAGAGCAGGTTTTCTAGCTGTTAACAGTGCCTTACCTTCCTCATCTGTGTCATCTTCCAGGTCAGCCAGAGTTGGAGCACTAGGCAGAGTGTACATAGAGGAACCCCCCAGCCGACACAGCTTTGAGACACTGTTAATCACCATGGAGCCCAGGGGCATTGGGGTATCTGCAACAAGACTGACCATTAATCACAACCAGTGTCAGGAAAGCATGGGAGGTATTTATTTTCCTCCAGACATCAACCTCTGTGGGGTGAAGAGATGGTTATACCCAGAAGACCTGGACAATTTAACTTAAGACTCTACTAGAGCAAAAATGAGGCTTTTTCAAACACACACTCCCACTTACATGTGGTACAATACAATCTCAGAGCTGTAAAAGTATGAGAATTACACTGCTGGCAAGGACTGTGCTGCAGCTGTTAGCTCAGTCCTGTGAAAAATTAAAAATCCTGGCTACAGGATTTCAGCTACAGCCTCTTTCTCAAAGCTCTTTTCCCTGCTGCTGCCCTTCCTATCAGAAACCACCCCACACATTCACAGCCTACTGGGCAGCTTGTCCTCTTACACTCCATGTACCTGTTCAGGGTACATCCTCTTAGTTACCACTTCCACAGAGGATTTTATCAGTGCCTCAACATGTGGGTGATCCTGAAAGAATCCTACGGAACTTGTCAATTGTCCATGTTTCTGAGGACTCACAGTGTTAACAGACATTAAGGCAGCAAGCACTCTGTTCAGCTATGTACCAATGTGAGGGGTCTCATAGGGCTGGGTGTTTGCTCAAACTAGACAGTTGTACCAGCAGCCTTTGTCTCTGCGCACTTGGGAGCCCTGAAAACAAGACTCCTCAGAGGTCATAACATAGCAAGTCCCACTTGAAACATCATGGGAGTCACTGCAGGTACTAAAGCACCGATGCAAACTGTCTCTGAAATGTCATTTCACATCCTGAGGAAGACCCCGCATTTGACACCCATCTCCAGAAGTGAGCAGTGTCCACAGCCCAATTTGAGAACCTTGCCTGAAGGCAATGAGAGTCAGGGTAACAGCTGCAGAGTGAGCAAATCACCTGATTTTTGCTGAACAAGGATGGAAAATGAAGCTTGGGCTTTAGTTGGTGGAAAACAGAATCAGGCTCCAACATGTAAATACATATTTTAATGAGGAAGAAGCATTATCAGAGGGTGACTCTTCCTCCTGATTTATGATGGGATAATGAACTACAGTTTCTCTTTCCGTGAACTACAGAGGGAGTTAGATATGAGGTTTAAATGACACACCTAAATCTGAGTGTCAACAGTTGGCCAGTGTATTATAGAACAGTATTTATGTCATGAATAATTTCTTGCCAGTATTCAGCGTATGCCCCTCTTCTGTGAGGCAAGCAATAGATTTTGCCCTGAGAGATGTGTATTGATTGTGCAGAAAGTAAGTTTGAAATTAAAGTTCTGCAAAAGAAGGACTGGCTGCAACAAATTGAACTTGTCAGTGCAGGGGACCACAGGGACTCACCATCAGTCTTCACACTCCAGGTCATCTGGAAGCCATCGGTCATCAGATAGAAATTCTTTAAATCCTCAGGTAATACACAGGAGTTTTTCTGTAAATTACAATCAAAGTGTAATGGGAAAATGCAGAACGTGCCTGAAACCCTAAGAACAACTGAAAATTGTTACAGAAGTATTTGCCACAAAGTTTTTTGCTTAACTCCAAGGTGACTCAAACGAGTTCAAATATCTCATTCTAAAGCCTTGAGGGAAAACTGCATATTTCTTGGGGCTCTGCTGGTCTTAACAAAGGAAGCCTGGGAAGATTTCACAATGAGCAGTTAGTCATCACAAAATTATTACAGCATTGTTCCCAAACTGAGACATCGTATTACCTTTTGAAATTAGCAGCCACTCCAAACTCACATAAATCAGAACAATATGGCTTAAAAGAGTAGGGTTTTGCTTTAAGTGAAATCAGACTAAACTTACCTGTTCCACTAAAGCATGTACAGTACCAACACAATGACTCTCTTATTCTGAGGGATTTTAGCTCCAAGTAGGTGAGAGAAGCATAGCCTCAAAAGCTGCACACACTCAAGCAGATTTGATGTCTCACTTAATAATAAATATGTGTGCAAACATAGGCAAAGCCAGACTCACAAACCTGCTGGTCTGGCTTCATCCCTCCAAACTTCAGTGCATGGCTGGGGCTCCTAAACCTGCTTTCTTCTGAGCCACCAGTGAAAGAAGCAACTTCAGTGAGCTCAAGTTTCTAGGAACCAGAAAACTTCTCCTATACCTATCTTGGTTATGGAAGGAGTCTTTCTTAACTTAGACTCTTCAGTTAAGCTGCAAATACAAGGAAGGAAGGATAAAGGCTTAATCCTCAGAACAGAAAGAAGCCTAAAGAGTATAGGCGTTTGTAGACCTTCCTCCTGGGGATGGGACAGAACAGGCTGCATACCAGTGACCCTCTGTTCTTGCTGAAGTGTCAAGTACATAAAATTAAAAGGATGGGAACCTGCCAGTTTCACTTACACAAGCAACAAGCATAACTAAAGGAGTTACCTGTTGGTCTGTTTGCAACTGTTTTAGATAAAAAAACCAGACTGACTCCAGTGAGTTCAAATTCAAAATAGCCACACTCAGGATTCCAAAAGAATCAGACCTCAAAGCTCAGGGGAGTGTCCCATGATGGAGGTTCCACAATCTGTGCATGTTGATTCGTCCAAGGCCTCACCACTCTCCTTGTGGAGAAGTTTCATTAAATAAAGACAGAATATCCTAGTAACCAAAAAGGAAGACGCATATGCAGTTCCAGTATCTCTGCTTCACTTGAGGGTATGAATTTTTAACACCTCAAGAGCAGAGAGATGTCTCTATCCAGCAAGAGCAACCTACCAGCTGTGCATCCAGCTGTAATGCTCGCTTCTGGTCATCAGCTGCTGGCTGAACAAAGGAAGGTGCTGCTCTCATCCTGTTCACATGTCCTCCCTCCCCTAGGACCAGAACATTCTTTCTGCCTGTTAAAGCCTCATTCACAGACACTTTTTCTGGGTTGTTATAGTCTCTGTCCCCTAAACTGGGGTGTATACACTATATAGGACCCTCTAATCTGCCCACAATCTTGTGCTTGTTAATTTACTTATAAAGCACATCCATTAAAGTTGATTGACTGATACTGATGAGTCCCAGACACTAATGGCTTTGCAGCTTGCAATAGGGAAGGTCACTTTACTTGCCTCATCAAGCAGCCTGGTCACTAGCTCAGAGCTCTCCTAATCCAGATAGACAAAATCTTCAAGGTCCACAAGTCTTAAAGCAGATAACCTGTACAGAGGCTGTTTTGAGAAGAATTAATCATCCTACAACAAGAGTCTGCTGTTGGCTGAGGACCTGGTGGTAAGTTTAAGGTGATTAGTAAACCATATGGACATATCTGAAGTTCTTCAAATGCCTTTAACAAACACACCTTCTTCTGTGGTTCTCCTCAGTGCTAAATATTTATAATTTGATGCTGTGCTTTCATCACTTCCAGTTTCAAGTTGTACCTGTAAACAGAGTGACTATGGCTAAAACTATGAAGAAAGAAAGTATGACAAACCTGCTACAATGCCTCAGGACAGCACAAAAGTTTACAAAACACCTTGAATACGTTTCAAATCCCCCAATTTGAACTAATTCATTGCAGCAGTAAGAACATGAATGTGAATGGATCTCCTGGCTTCAGTGGGTGCTCTTCCCTAAGCAGGAGAACCAGATCCACTGGGACGACAAAATCTAAGATTTTAAAACTTCCACTGTAGTATCCAGATAAATCCTCCTACAACTCAGGGACAGTCCAATTTAGCAAATATAGATGACTAAGACAAGAGAAAAATCACATCTGAATAGGCTTTCTGCTCTAAATCCTCCTTTTGAAAAAGATTAACATGTGCCTGTTTCTTCAGATGGCTGCTCTCTGAATTTATTTCAGGATTCTCTAAACTGTATCTCTCTGCATTAGCTTCCAAATGATGGTGCAAAATATATGGGTAGAAAATGCAGTACCAGAGCAGGTCTGGGATCCATAGGAAAAGGCCTGTAAATAGAAAGCTTCATTAACACCCATTTCTCTTATCTGATGGAAAGAATTGATTGATCTGTCTTATTGTGTTTAGTCACATGACCATATGTCAGCAGAACTGTAATCTGACAGCAACCACTATATATATTCAAAATGGCTCATCAAACTCTATTCCTCTTGCTCAACTGGTAGTTTTCAGGATTGTGTTCTCTAGCCCCATAAAAGACACTGCTCCTAAATAACATGTCAGAATTGGCTTAACCACAGTCCTGGCAAGCAGCTGTTTTCATTCCAGTTATCTGGTTACACTCATCAGCTCATAAAACAAAATATCTCAAGTACTTAATATGGTGTGTGAGGTTTATTCCTTTTGCTGGTTCTCTGTAATATATCCAAGTAGTGTCCCAAGAAAGCAAAGTCCATTGAGTACAGAGAAAAATACTAGAATCTGATTTTTGCTGCCAGGACCTGATTAAAACGGGATCCAAAGCTAAGTACCCTGATATATGGCAATTCACTGTTGAAACAATGTCTCTCAAGCAAATACACTAAAGAAACAGAAAGCAATCAAAACATATAGCTTTAGAGAGACTTCTCTAAAAACATGAATGAGTTTTAGCCAACTTCTGGGGAGACAAGGAAGGCATTCATGTCACTCTCTTCTCAGGGACTCCAAGTATTAGACCACATCAGCAGTACCTTTCTCTCTCCCTAATGTTTGGCAGTTTTATGGCTGGTTTGTCCTAGCTGCCCGTGAATGCTGATGTTAATTTATGTAACATATCGAGACGTTCTTCTAGCACCTTTAATTAATCTGACCTGGGGGGCTCCCAGGAGTTTACCTTGATTTTCTGGGGCTGAAGTAGACTTGATCCCCTGCTGGAGAGAACAGAATTTAGAAGTTCTCCTGAGGATATGGTTGTGCAGCCAGTTTTTCAACATGTTATAATGCTTAACAAGAGAGAGAACACCGTGTAAGAAACACCATCTACCTCCCAAAAGTCCTCCAGCCTGTTCTCTGTTATGCAGCTTGAAGAAACATAGCCTTCCTCATGCCTTGGCCCTGCTGGATCCACTTCCCCACCTCTCCCACTGTCACAGCCACCAGGCAAGCTCAAGGTGGGCAGATCCTGGGCTCATGGGGATCAGGGATGGCAGGCTTGGCTAGTGTTAAGGGAGGACAAGATGGAGGCCAAGAAGGACTGTTGAAGATGTGCGTCCTGTGTGCATATTTGGAGTCAAAAAGATATGTGGTAAAGCAAGAAGGAAGACAATCCAGACGTGTGCTGCAAACACTATGCAGTAGAGAAGGAGCAATTCAGGAGGTTCCTGGATCATGTGTAAGGGTCTGAATGAGGAACCAGGAAACTACGAGTCTGTCAGCCTGAACTTGGTGCTGGGGAAGCTCATGGAGATGAAGATGAGTGCCCATCATATGGCACATACAGGAGATCCAGGGGGTCAGGCCCAGCCAGCATGGGTTTGTGAAAGGCATAACTGCCTGACCCAGCCTCTTTCTGTAACACAGTGATCCTCTTAGTGGATGAGGGGAAGTTTGAGGATGTGTCTGCCCAGACTTCAGTAAAGTCTTTGACACCATTCCCACAACATTTTCCTGGAGAAATTGGCTGCTCATGGTTTGGATGGGTACGCTGTTTGTTGAAACTGATGTCCCTACCCAGAGAGTGCTGGTGAATGGAATTACATCCAGCTGAGGCTAGTCCCTAGTGGTGTTCCCCATGGAGCTGTACTGGGGCCAGCCTTGCTACTTTAATTGATTATCTGAATGAGGGAATCCAGAGCTCCTTTAGTGAGTTTGAGGACAATGCCAAGCTGGGTGTGAGTGTGGCTGTGGAGGGCAGGCAGGCTCTGCAGAGGGATCTGCACAGGCTGGATCCATGGGCTGAGGCCAATGGTGTGAGGGGCAGCCAGGCCGAGCGCTGGGTCCTGCCCTTGGCTCAGCCAAGCCCTGCAGCTCCAGGCTGGGGCAGAGGGGCTGGAAAGCTGCTGAGTGGGAAAGGAGCTGGAGGTGCTGGTTTTCAGTGGCTGGACATGAGCCAGGCTGTGCCCTGGTGGCCCAGAAGGCCAATGGCACTGGGCTTGTGTCAGCAATGGTGTGGCCAGCAGGACCAGGGCAGTGGCCATCCCCCTGAGCTGGGGGCACTGGTGAGGCCACACCTGGAATCTTGTGTTCAGCTTTGTTTCCTCACAGCAAGAAGGACACTGAGGGGCTGGAGCATGTCCAGAGAAGGAAAGGGAGCTGGGGAAGGGTCTGGGAGGAGTGGCTGAGGGAGTTGGAAGAGTTCAGACTGGAGAAGAGGAGGTTGAGGGAAACCTTCTCACTCTTTACCACCTGTAAAGTACTGAAAGACCCTGAAAGCCAGATGTGGGTCAGGCTTTTCTCCGGAGTAACAAATGAGAAGGGTAAGAGAAAATGGTTTCAGGTATCTCTGTGTCCCTCTAACAATATGCAATTTTCTGCTTTTTGAAAACCAGAACGATGATGTGAGTGACTCTTCTTCTAGTTGAGGCAAAAAGAAAATGTGATTCAGATGCTGCACCAGAGTGCCTCCTAGCAGTATTTTAATGTAACACCTATTTCTAAAAATTGTGGAGGGGAGTAGGGCCATTGTCAGCCTAATTTTAGGAGTGAAAAAGGGTTCTTAGAATGATATACAGTTATTAGCAGTGGTTTTCTGGTGACCAGGTAACTCTGTCCCTACTCCCTGTTGTACTTCTCTCTCCTTCTTGGGGAAAAGGTAACGTCTTAGAAGGTTTAAATATGAGGAAAGATTGACAAATTAGCTGGTTTTATTAAAATATATTGAACTGCTTACAACTTTAGGGGAAATGATGCTTTACCCATGTAAATACACTTGGAAATCACATGACTTAAACATTTTTGTGAGTGTGCCGATTTCCAATAAATTCTTCAGGAGTGATTTCAAGCTTGATTTCCTGACATGTAACACTTAGCAGCTGTTTCTGCCTTGGGAAAAATCTCTTCTCTCCTACTTAGCTAGTGCACTAATTCCTGTCATGAAGCTCAGCTTCCCCTGTAAAACTTCATGGCAGCTAAGGAACATTCAACAAGCTTAAGATTTTTAAGATTTTTCTAATTTCAACAAGGTGAGATTTTAAAACACCAGTTACACAGTAGCACAAACATGGCACAGCACAAGTTAGAAAATGTGGCTGATGGAACCAAAAAAATGCATGTACCCAGCATGAATAAAATAATATGTTAATTAATAATTTTTAAAAGTTGATTTTCTTTTAAGAGCTTCTGAACATTTGGATTTTTTTCACAGTAAAAAAAAATCTTTCCTTGCAAAACTGAAACAGGACTGGAAACAATAACTGGAAACAATAATCTAAAGAATAAAGCTTTTATTTGGTGAATCTCAATAGAGAGAGAGAAGTTGTTGGGGGAAGAATAATGTAGTTTTGCCAACAGTTTCACCAGTTTTTCCTACATCACAGAAAAAGTCCTGCATATAGTTTCATAACGTAAAGATGAGGAAGTTAAAAATACACTGACTAAATCGTGTTAAAAATCTCAGCCATGGAGAAATGATTACGTGCATAAGTATTGCCATCTAGTGGCCAAATGTCTGATAAAAACCCAAACGTATTCAAATTCAAGGAAGGTCAAGTTTCAGGAAAAATGAGGTAAAAGTTTACCCTGGAAAGGCTTTGTGAATTGTTGAGTGCACTGCACTTAATCATCACAGCAGGACATTTTGTCCTGCCGCTGTGTAGATTGGGTTAGATTTACACTTCATCCCCAGAGCTCAAGGAAGTAAAAAAAAAAAACAAAAAAAAAACAATCAATCAATCTAGTTACCTTTCAATTTGAGAAGGGAGCTTTAATTTGCCAATTCAATTGGAACCAAAACCAAAGAAATACACAGTCAGACTATTAGAAGTACAACTCAACTGTACTCATTTAATTTTCTGCATTTATTTCTACAACTGACTTACTCCATTACTGGAGTGGGTGTGGAGGGCAGGGTGGGAACTGAAATTTTGTTTTGGCTTCTCTTGAATGAAGTGCTTCAGCTACAGCATTTGTTTGGCTTTATGAGAATAGCTTGGTTTTGAAATAAACCCATTTTAGTTTAGAGGAGAAGCAGCACCTGGAAATGAGAGGAATGAGCACCATGTCCAGGAGAAGCAGTCCTCTCTATTCAACAGAAGAATGAGTAATTATCATTCTGTGTTCCCACACCAGCGCAGGCTTACAGTCATGGTGCCTCAAACTTTCCAGCTCAGTTAACCCAACACCTGAAACAAGAGCTACAGGAATCAGCTTACACAAACCTGAAAAACAGGACATTTCTCCCTGACCACAATTGCTGACTTCTGGACAAGTTTCAGTAAGCAACACATAGGTTTACACCACAAACATTCTGACCTGGAATATATATAAAAATATATGTTATATATGTTCTTGATAAATGCCACTAATTATAATAGGGCATTACCAAACTAGTGTAAAGACTCTTCCTCATTGTTTGGGAAAAACAGTAAATGGCAAGGTATCAAAGGGTAAGGTACTTTATGCAGTGGTAACAAGAGCAGTCTCTGGGAGCAGTTGCTTTAGGCCATAGCCAGGTTTAGAGCACAGGGAGGAGGATTCACTCAACTCCATCCTCTGCCATGTCCCTTTCCAAAGGCCAGAGAGCTTCTACTGTCCCATCCCTACACAAGCAAAATCTACCAAGCAGTTATTCCACCAAGGCCATGGGATTAATGAAGATATGTATATTCCAAAAAGGGAGTGAAAATGTCATCTCTGCCCATGAGAGTCACACAACATTTTTCAAGAGCCCTCTGATCACATAGACTGATGCAGTAAGGTCAGATAACACAGAGTGAAGGTAGCATATGTACTTCATAGTCTTCTAGAACAGACAGTGGGACATGCCCTGGCCAAAAGACTGGGTTGGGTAGCAAAAGAGGAGGTGAAAGAAAGGGATATGAAAAATTGAAGCGAATGGCTGAGACTAAAAAGAGAAACAGATTAACTGGAACAAACTCAGCTCAGTTTGGGTACCTCAGTGTTATTTGCCAGCTTGATGCCTTTACCTTTAATGGCCATGGATAATAAAGCACTGCTTCTTGAAAGGGAGTTGGAAAATGTTTTCAGACCTGAGTCAGAAAAATGTTTGTTCCCCACTGAATCACCACTGTAGCTGCCTACTACAGTTATGTGGTTTCTTTTTAGAGCTGTCATGCTGAATGTACCCACACTGATGACGTTTCTCTAACAGATCAGGTGCATGTGACAGCCTAAAACAGTGATACTTGATTAAGAAAAAGCCAACACCACCTGTTTAGGCTGCGCTGTACATCAAGCTCTGTAACAAGCTGTCTCATAAACACAAGGTTGCCTTTGAATTTGACATTCTCCATGGGCTGCTACACATTCAAACTGACCTTGCTGCAGTTTGATCAAGAAAATACTCACTTGCTCCCAAGAGACAATTGTGTGGCGTTCAGCTGGCTCCTTTTCCACAAAAGTCACTTCAGCAACTCCTGGGGAAGTCTCTGAAAGGAAAAGAGAAGCATGTTTGCAGCTCGCATTGGTGACACCAACACTGTGAGACAGACAATTTTACAAATTAATCTGAGTGACAGCCAGGGAATACGCATTAATGATTGCAAGCATTGTGCTGGTGACTGAGCCGTCACTTTCTTTTGTCTGTAACTGTACTCTGCATGTCTTGGCATGTGGATGTCTAGAGCTGCACAAAATGTTATCCTTTGATTTTTTTTTATACATATATATATATGCACATATCATGATATATCCATACATACACTGATTTAGTGGGTGGCATTCCCGCCCAGGGTGGGAGGGGTTGGAAAAAGATGATATTCGAATTCAAACCATTCTATGATCTCATGATATAAGCACACACAATTTTTCTTCAAGGTGTCATCTTTTGCAGAGGTTTCATGGAAAAATGGAAAAAAAATCAGCGATGGGTTTTGAGACAAACTCTTACAGGGGCATAAATATTTATTTGTAAGCATGTCCTGTGGTTTCTGTTGGGTAGGATATCCTCAGCTGGGGACAAGATGTACTGGAGAGCTGCTGTGAACTGCTAACAACCCCTATTCCACAAGGATAGGTGCACTTCAGCTCTGAATTCAGTGGGTTTGGACAGACACAGAACCTGATCCTCCTGATGGGATCTGCGTGAGCAAACATCAGTTCACTGGAACCTCAGCTGGACACATGAAAATTTGTTATGAGCACTGAACTTGTATCAATCTATAAAAATCTTCTGAATATTTTATGGGAAAGTGTTACATAAACGTAAGATACTAATCCACATGGCGCTTTCAGGTGTGTGATAGCAGAACAGACTCCCCTACATTTACTATTTTATAATGTTTTACTTCATCCACAGCCAACTGAAATAAATCCCACTGAGATAATTCTCTTTGGATCAAGTCCAGAAAGGCTACTAACTTGCTGTGGGAACTGCAAGCCCAGCAGACAGGGCCATGGAATAGAAGTGATAACTATGCAGGGCTTTTAAGACTGGCTCTGCTGTGAAAGTATTGGCCTCTAAAGTAGTCACACACATTACAATTGCTTTCTGGTAAAGCATACACAGTGCACCAGACAGGAAAAGCAGGCACTAGAGAGCTTTGGTTTGTTTTTTGTTTTCAATGCCAGACTTTTAATTCTATCAGTAGCATTGTCCTTGTCTGTTCTCTTGGTGGAGGAGTGGCATTCACTTTTAGGAAGCCTAAACTTCACTTCAGTTGGAAATATTGATTGGTACATTGTTAAATAATTGAAAAGATAAAACATGACAGCAGAAAAACAAACTCCAAGTTAAAGACATTAAAAAAAAAAAATCATAGTTGGTCACATAGGTAAATTTGTCTGGCCAAGGGGGACCCCCAACATCCAGAAGACTCTGATGTCTCACTTCTGGTAGGTAGGACAGGGCAGGGTCAACTGTCTCTTGCTCAAATATAAGCTGTCTGAACAAGAGAATGGAATCAATTACCTAACTGGTCTTTTCCATCTCAGCTATGCAAACTTTATGACAAATTGTGGGGATTATAATAACAGAGTAATTGTTATTTCTGTGATCAAAGAAAACAGCAGGGATGTTTAATTCATCATGCACAACATCTTGCTTGGGATGACAGAAGATTAAATATTGTATCAGTCAAAGAAGATGTCTAGAAATGAGAGAATGCAACTTCTAAAGAGGTCTGAACCAAATCCAAGATCAAAAGAAAGAGAAATTCCATCTTAAAAGCCCAAATATTATATTAAAACTATACTGTGGGTAAACTGAAGACCATGTTTAACAGATGTGTGTAGGTACAGATGAGAGCTCCATTGACTATTTAGGGTTAACTTTGCCATGAGTTGCTTTTCCTTCCAGATGAAAGAAACGAAGAAGCCACTTTAATGGCACCTAGATACATGATAAAACTTCTTCAGGTGACTCCACCCTATAAATTAATCTGAATCAGGATCATCATAAACTCTGCCCTGTTTTTAGGACATTTCATCTGGAAGCTTCCAAAAACACTTTGCAGTATTAATCAGAAACAGTCAATGTAATCGTGTGAAACAAAGTTGAAGCAGGAAATCACATAATTT
Organism: Thryothorus ludovicianus; assembly: GCA_013397245.1. Taxonomy (NCBI): domain Eukaryota; kingdom Metazoa; phylum Chordata; class Aves; order Passeriformes; family Certhiidae; genus Thryothorus; species Thryothorus ludovicianus. The sequence goes on from VZTB01001719.1 coordinate 328,798, forward strand.
TCAGTCTTTACAGTACTTCTAATACTGCCTGTAAGTTGGCTAAACTCTCAGTGTAATTTCAAAATGTTTGAATAATTATGTTCTTATTTAATAGAGAGCATTAACAATGAAGCATGGTTCCCTCCTGGGCAGTCCAGAAAAGCTAACATCTTCCATTCTGACTTAATTATGAATAATACATCTTCCTGGAATTTTCTATTACTCACACGACCTCAGCAAAACGAATACTGGCAATAGGAAAGATTTCTCCCTTTTTTCCCTTACGGTGCAGCCTCCACAATGCTTGGGAGAAATATCCTTTCTTGTAGGGACTTCCACAGAGACTAAAGTTAAAAAAAAAAAAAAAGCCCAAAACAATGCTTGATTGTACTTAACATTAGGCAGAAAATATCAAGTGACTTCATGAGACTTTCCCAAAGATTTAAAGTAAGATAGTTTCTAGTAGTACTAAACACTGAGCAAGGCATCCTTCTGAATGAGATACCCTTTGTTATTTGAAAGAAACAGGCAGTGAACAAACTGGTAATGTTTCCCAATTAGCTAAGCAATTCTAATTCATTTGATGGCACAGCTGAAATCCTTGGACTACCTCACTGGAAAATATGTGCCAAATTCCCAGAAGGTGTGGAGAGACAGAGAAAAGACATGGAGTAAAACATCACTGTGATGGACGTTGCTGTGTTGTACAATGCAAGTTGTCAGAGACAGGGAGACAAAACCAAGAAAACACAAACCAGGAAACACCTTCCACGTGAAGGGGACGTTACAGGACTTTCAGAGCCATACCTGCCTTGCCATGTTGTACTGGGGCAGACAACACACTGACCCAAAACAATTTATATGGCAACACGACATTTGGACACAGTTCACGTCTCACAGCTCTCACACACCCGAGGGTGGTGAAAATGTGGGCAGGGCTAGTAATTTTTTAAAAAGAGCTACTTCAAAGACACTTTTGCTATGATGATGATCATCAGTTTCACTCACAGAGTGGAGATGATGTTATCCTGACTTCAAAACTAACCAAACAAACAAACAGGGAAAAAAAAAAAACTCCACCCACCTCCCCTTCAAGAAGTCCAATAATAAATCGGTATGACAACACTGATCAGAGATTAAGAGTGAAATCCTGTCCTCACTGAAGCTCAGAAAAAGAATTTAACCCTGATCTTTTAATCTCATCTGTCTGAGCAGCTATCCAAACCCATGTGCAACTATAGATACACTGAGGTTACCAGGTGAAACTGACTGTCCTGCAATGCAGCACAAGGGTGAGATAATTACAGAGCTCACTTTTGGCTCTAAAATTCCCAGGAAGAAATTCCAAGACTGCAACTTGTAATCTTGTGGTACACATGGTTTGGGATAAATGCATGGCTTTCCAGCCTTACAAAAAAGACAGTCCTGTGCTCTGTGCTGCTGAGGTATGAAAGGCTTAATGCTGAAAGCCTCTGCATACACAAATACTTGCATAAATCCTTGTGATTCCCTTGATGAGAGTCAAGTTTTGCCTGAGAATCCTTCCTTTGGATGCCTTGGGATGCAAGAAGGCTCAAGATTTGAGTAAAACCTGGAAATGGGAAGCAGGGCATTTTGTGGAACAAGTCTCACAGTGTTGGAATGAGCTGCAGGGCAGCAATTTATGGGGATCTGATCCCTATCAGATTCACAAATCGGCCTTCTACCAGAACACTGCACCATACTGAACTCCCCTTCAAGGGGCACACTCTCTGCTGGCCCCACACTACCATAGAACATCAAATTTAGGCACAATTTACACAGGAAGGTTGTGTGAAGACCTCACAGGAACACTGCAATATCTGGAGGGGGCCTACAGGGAAGGTGGAGAGGGGCTCTTCCTTATGAACTGTAGTGACAGGACAAAGAGTGATGGCTATAAATTGGAAGACGGAAAATTTGGGTTGGGTATTAGGAAGAAAATCTTTATTTTGAGGGTGGTGAGACACTGGCAGGTTATCCCAGAGAAGCTGGGGATGTCCATCCCTGGCAGTGTTCAAGGCCAGGCTGGATAAGGCCTTGAGCAACCGGCTCAAGTGGGCGGTGCCCCTGCCCGTGCCATCGGGGCTGGCAATAAAAGATCTTTGCGCCCTCTTTCCACCTTTTAACATTCAATGACTCCATGACTTTTCATAAAACACCACCTTCGCCTTCTCTGATGTTTATCAAACTCTTAAAGTCGAGAGACTCGGGATTCCTGCCGTTGCTTCCAGAAACAAGGATGTGTCTGCGTGTGTGCAGAGGCTGCTCAGCTGCTCGATTCACAGGAGGGGCCGTGACAACCGGGTGGCTCCCCCCGCCCTCGGCCTGCCCTCGCCTCTCGGGGCTGTAGCTCAACGCCACTCACCCAATATCCTCGTGACGCCCAGGGTGAGCTTGTCCAGGTAGGGCTTGATGCCGGTGGGGAGTTTTTCCTCCATCCTCCGCGGGACCCTCCTGCCGCTGCCCAGCCCGACAGAGAACAAAGCCTTTCTGTCCTTCCTACTGCCCCGTAGCCGCAGGGCACGCTGGGAATAATAGTTCTTCCGGGCGGTGCCCCGGTCGACGCATGGCGGCGGCCGGCGCTCGAGGACCACGATTCCCGGCATGCCCCGCACGCCGCCGCGTGCCTCCGGCGCAGACAGCCAATGGGCGGCGAGAGACGGGGGGGCGGCGGAGGTATGCAGGGAGTGGCGGCTGTTTCAAGATGGCGGCGGCGGCCGCCGGTGAGGGTGGAGGTGCGCGCTGGGGCCGGTGCTGTATCCTTGTCTGGGGCTCGGTGTGGGAGGACAGCGGCGGGAGGGGTCGCCAGGGGCGTGCGGGAGGGTCTGTCAGGGGGGTTGGTGTGGAGCCGATGCGGCGCTATGAGTCGAGTGGGGTTTTGTGGCCATGGCAAAGGGTATGTGGGGTCTCCTGTGGCAGGTGTGGGGGGCCTTGGCCTAGGGAGAGGGATTGGGTATATGCCTGTTTGTAGGGGATACACGGGATTTCAAAGCAAAAGTGACCTGGGAGGGTCGTAAGTCCTTTTCAGTATGACCTAGCTGTGAAAACCCGAGGCAATTAAGTATATAGGAAATGGGGAAATTGCGTTCAGGTTATGAGAACTCGTAAGGTAATCAAGCCTGGAGATAAGGAGGCTCGGGAGTGACCCTGTCGCTCTCTACAATTGCCTGACAGGAGGTTGGTTGTAGCCGGGTGGCGGTCGGGCCCTTCTCCCAGGTGACAAGCACCAGGACAAGAGGACACAGCCTGGAGCTGCTCCAGGAGAGGTTCTGGTTGGGCTTGGTTCACACAGAGGGTGACTGGGCACTGGAATGGGCTGCCCAGGGAGGTGGTGGGGTCACTGTCCCCGGTGGTGTTTAAGGAAAGACTGGACCTGGCACTCAGTGGTTGGCACGGTGGTGTCCAGTCACAGGCTGGACTCGATGATCTCAGAGGTCTTTTCCAGCCTCATTGATTCTTTGAAGCTGGGTCTAGAAGCTGAGCAAGGAAGAGATGTGTCTTTTGAGACTGGCACCTAAGCTTGACTACAAGCACAACATTTTGGATGAGCCTGTATGGGACTTGGAGTGCTTTGTGAGGGATGAGTGTGAGGTTGGGATGGTTCATCTGCAGAGGACCTGTAGGCTCCCATTGTGGGACACTACATGGGGCTGGACATGTAGGAGGGCTGGGTGGTGGTTGTGGTGTTGGGAGCTCTGCCTGTGCAGGTCTGGTTAGGGAGAGATGTGCTTGTGTGGCTCAGAGAGCCAAGAGCTACCACTGGTGTTTGGGCTTGTGTGGCCGAGTTGGAGGCTCAGTGACTGAAGTCATTGGGGTAGAACTGACAGTCTGGCCTAGTGGAAATTTAGAAGCTGACAATTCAGTTCCAGTTATGAGGGTTTTGAGGCACTGCTGTTAGACAGAGTGGGATTTCAGCATCAACTGGAAGTGATTGGAAAGAATAGTGTGTGTGTGTGCTCTTTTATTTCTGTTTGACTGCACAGCCATGAGGACAATGTGCAAATGAATGGGCCAACCATCCCATGGCCTCTTTAGGGAGCACATTATTATGATTTCCCATCTGTGTAAAGTAAAAAAGATTATCTACAACTTTTTCTGTGCTGTGAATGGGAAGAAGATGTGTAGTACATATCAGATCTATTGCCACATTGTCACTACTCTGCTTAGTTGTGGAAGTGTTTATGCAATTATATTGACAGTCTGTTTTTATCAGTTAACAGGTTGTTTCCCATGAGTAAGTATGGTTTCTGGAGCCCAGCAGTGGTTTCATGCATCATGATATTCCAAGGAATGATGTTCTTTCTGACAACCATTTCCATTCTACATGGTTTAGTGAATAGGCGGTGTTGCCTCTGATCTCGGAAAAGTTTAAATTCTTAGAAAAGCACATGGTACAATTTAAAAATAATAGCAGTGTATACTTTCAGAAAAAGAAGAGCAGGTAGGGAACTTGGTAGATGAGTTTAATACATTTGGAAAACTAAAGTTCTGTCCATCATTGTTGAATTGACTCAGCACAGCAAGGCAGGTTGTATAGGTGAGCTGTACCCAGATGTTGAGTTTGTCCAGTGCCTCTCTTTGCTGAACATCAGCTGTGGTGGTGCAAGGTTTATAATGCTACACCTGCCTTACTGGCAGTCCTGGGAGGCACGTGGCAGTGGTGTAATGTTAAAAGCTTGATGCTGGTGCTGTCCCCAGTCTGTTACTCTGAGGCAAGGACATTGCTTATGAATCAGCCTCTGAGTCACTGTGATTTTCAGTCCGGCTGATTGAGGTAGCCTGCTCTGAGTTGTTTGATACACTGGGCTGCAAAGCTTTGCTGGAGGAGTTGTCCTGGTAGCTGGAGGAGTAACTTTGACTAGTCTTTGCATCCTGCAATAATCCTAGCAATTTATCCCCAACAGCTGGCAACACAGGAGGCACACTCTCAAAGCAGGATGTTGTTTGGGCAGATTGTTTTATTTCCTATAGCCGTGTGTTGACACACAGATTAGCCGTATGTCAGTGGAGTAGGAACTGCCTGTGCTGAAGTTTGTTTCTTGGAGCAGTGTGAACTGAACATACACTTCTCAGTACCCTGCAGCTTGCTGTTGTGGTTGTGCTGACACAGCTGTTTGGGCTGGGCTGTGATCCAGTGTCAGACTTTTGATCCACATTGGTGCTTTTTGAAAAGAGGGGACACACAGTGCCTTCCTCATGGAGTTTGTTCAGCTTCCTCGCCCAGTTCGTGCCCCCACAGTGTGTCCTGGCAGCTGGAGGTGGCATGCTGCAGCTCACAGGTGAGAGCAGAAATGCTCTCAGTGTTTGTAGAGAGAGCTGGCTTTGACAGCAGCACTCACTGAATGTGTTTTTAGTCTGGTGTGAGGCTGATGAGTGATAATTGCTGACAAGTGATAAAGTGTGTCAACAAGATCATAAGTGAGCCTGCCATCAGGCCCTTCCACTGTCACAAGTACCAGTTTTGTGGTGGACAGTGGGTGTTGATTGAAGTTACTATCCACAGGGGGAAACTCCTAGGCTTTTCCTAATTTTCTCCACTGTGTGCCAATTTACTAAATTAGGTTTTTGAGATGGTGCTATCAGAATCAAATTTTAGTTCAGGCAAGAGTTTGTATAGGTCATTGAAATATTTTCACAATTTTACTTTATTGTATGAATGCAGCTGCAAAACCATAAATGCATTTATCTGTTAACAGTACAGAAATTAGATAATTGAGTTAATTGGACAACCATAGAAGGTTTGGGAAAGTAAAGAGGGATAAACAGAAGATAGTGGAGGAGAATTTTGTGCCCTGTACTTTTGTTTTCCACTTTAGTATTGCTCTTGTTTCAGCTGGAATAAGAGTTATGTTTTTTCCTTGTACTTGGTATGCTGTGTTTTGTATTTTGCATGAGGATAATGCTGATAACACGCTCATGTTTTGGATGTTGCTCAGCAGTGCTTACCCAAAAACATGGACTCGAGTGACCCGTGCTCTGCCAACAAGCAGATGCAGAAGGAGATGGGAGGGATCCTGTCCAGGAGAATTGACCTGAACTGGCCAAGGGGAGATTCCATAACAGAACATCATGTCCAGTACATAAACTGGGGGGTGTTGGCTGGGAGCTGCCAGTTCCTGCTGGGGAAAGGGTTGGGCATTGCTCAGTAAGCAGCTGTGCTGTGCATCACTTGTTTCTCACTTCGAGTTTTAATTCTCTCTCTCTCTCTTCCCTTTATGTTGCAATTAGTATTATTATCGTATTTTGTTTTATTTTGTTTCAGTTATTAATCTTTTCTTATCTCTACCCATGAGGCTTACTGTTTCTCTCTGATTTTCCTCCCCACTTGGGGCGGGGAGATGGACAGGGATTGGCTGTGTGGTACTGAGTTGCAGGCTGAGATTAAGCCACAAGTATGTTCGTTGTTTATGTTGGAATAACAATCTTTACATTAAGCTAAATGAAACTGCTTCTTTAAGGAAGACAGTATGATTTACACCCTTCCCTGAATTATATTGAGTCCTATTTTTAGTGGTTTTTAGGGGGCAGATATTCAAGTTCAGTGACTCCGAACAGTCACAGTGACTGCTAATAGCACAAATAATATGGTGTCCTGTTGTTTCTGATTTTAAAGTATTTTCTAGGGTCAAGTAATTCAATAGTTAAACCTCTGGGATATTTGAAAGTTCTTGAAACTTCTTAAAGAAAATAATTCCTCAGACTTTTATGTATTACTCATCATGTGATGATCAGATGAGAATGACCAGTATGAAATCTTTTCCATTTATCCTTATGTATGTTTCTTAGAGTGTATTTCCCAAAACGGATTTCATTGCAATATCAATAAACACTGTTTCAGAATTTGCTTTCCCTACACATCAAGATGTTCCCTATATAACGATAAACTGTTTAAATTTAAATAGATAGTATTAGTTCATTATCTTAGTAATTGCTCTTGTAACTGGGGCTGGTCCCTGGGATCTTTTGCAAAGGTGACCTCTAAGATAATCTTTATAGGCTGAAAGTTAATTCACAGTGAAGAAGGAGGAAGGCCTTTTGTTTTAGCAATCTCTGTGGTGATTTTTTTTTCCCTGATCAAGTTTTCCTTGCTTTTCTTGCTTCCAAAATGTTGACTGTTTTCTTACCAACAGCTGTGTAAAATTAAGAGGCCAGATAGTTCTTTTCACAGTCCTGTTTAAAGAGCCAAGCTTGCACTCCTTTTATTTCCTTTAACAAAGCCACATGCAGCTTCTGATGAAGAAGATCCCCTGGTATCTATTTCAGGTAGGACCTTCTAATAGACCTAAACAAAGGTTTTTTCCTGTGGATGATAAAATTTGCAATGTCTTTTCAGGCATGTGGTTTGTGTACATAAGCGTGTGTAAGGTAGAGAGTCATCATAAGTTGTAATGGGACATATATGATTATAGCAGAGGATTTATGCTCTGCTGCTTAGATAAGCATACTGTATAAGATGAATAGTTCCAGGGGAGTTGTTTCTGTTGCAGGTACAGCATGGCTTTATCCAATTTATATGGCAAGCTGAATTTTTAATGTGGTCTCCAAAGACTGTTGAAGCATTAGAGGTGTTACGTCTTTTGTAAATTTTGAAGATATCAATTGAAATGAAGATTCATTGTGTACAGATAAAGCAATTATTTTTTTTTAAATTAGTTCTTTTGACCTTGATTTACTGAGTGCATACTTGGGTACATCACTGGGGAAAAGATGAATGTTCTTAGTCCCCCTTCAGAATTCTCTTAATTGTTTTCAAACATGCCTCTTAAAGTGACACGAGGTCCTGGAAATATATCTGGGGATGGTTAGCTCCAAACTGAAATTGTGTGTGTGTCATGCAGCAGTTGTAAGTTTTGAGGAATTGTACTCTTTATGTTTGGGGTAGCATGGTTTACCCTTCAAAACTACTGGCAAAACATCTCTGTTGAAAAAACACATCTCTTTACAAAATACATGGAGAGATTTTTAAGATGGAGAGATTTTTAAGCCAGGTGATGTTGGATTGTTTTTCTCTGTGCCCTGGAAAGAAAGCAGTTGTCCTAAATGATGTACGTTGGTTCACTCTGGGACATTTTCTACCACTTCTGTGGAAGAAAATTTCAGGACCATTGTTTTCCCTTGTGTACAAGCATGGAGGTATTAGAATTTATAATTTAGTTCTTTTACTTGAATTGCCAGTACACATCTGAAATTAATTACCCAAATAAATGTAATTGATCTGCTAGTGTGAAGTTAATATTTTTTGTTAAAAACTTTTTGCACTTCTGAAAAGTCAAAAATCAAACCTTGAGGCAGAACCAAGTAGCTATGGGCTTTAATCTGGCCCTGGGAGGTTTTAGTGTTAGTGTAATTGTTGGCACTTTGTAATTGCAGCATCAGGATTTTCAGTGCTTTCATATTCTTACCATTTGTAGTGGTGATCTAATTCTAATTACGGCAGGAAGTGTTTGACAAATGATCTGTGGAGTGTGCACTGCAGTGTTGCCTTACTCATATGCCTGGTCCTGAAAGGAACAAACAGCCTGGGCATCAGTAGGCTGGCTGTGTAACAGAAAGAATGGTATTTTATTTTATGAGTGGTACTTTTAATGGCTTTACTGCTGGTTGGTTCCTTACTGTCTTTGGGTATCAAAGCAGAAGCTCAATTTTATGCTTTTGTGTCTTAATCAAATGCAGTTTATTTGCACTGAACTTCAGTCTGAAGACATAATATGCATTTCAGAATTTATGAAATGTTCATTGTGGCTGGGTGTGCTTCAGAGCCATGCACCTCTCTTTCTGCTGATGCATTCATCTTAATGAAATTTTGTATGGAGTGAGAGGCTGGTGGGAACTGCAGACATATTCCTGAGGTGCTCATTCTTTTCAAAAAAAGCTGCTACGAGCTTTGTGGAAGTCTGGTTATGCAAGGCAAGAATAGGGCCCCTTTTCACGCTATAATCTATCTGTTCTGCTTGTCTTTCATTTACAGGAGTGTCTACAAAAGGAAATTTAAGAACAAGCTGTTTGCCAAAACATCAAACAGGTCAAACGGAACTGAAGGTGCCTGTATCTGTTGCTTCTGTTTCCATGGATCCTGATAGAGGTACAGGAGGTGTGACAGGGCACCAGGTCAGTAAAGGCAAATTTTTCTTGCTCTTAAGAGTGCACATAGTAGAAAAAACAGCTGAAAATTCTTAGATTGAAAATGTTAAAACAGTTTTATGGTAGTTATTTTTACAGTCTCTTACACTTTTGCCCACTTTATGAGGTCGCTTTCAAGCAGAAATAATCACCTAAACAGAACAAAGGCTGAATGCTCTAATTTATGTAAGCGGTGTGTAAGTGGAGCTATGTAAAACAGATTATCTATATTTCTATGTGTGTATTTGTACAGAGACACTGCATGTAGCCCTGGGTAGTGCCTAACCTATACTTTACTAGCTAAACATGCAAGAAGTTTTGTTCAGTTTATTTCTTTCTATTGCTCTAGTAACCTCATTTAGAAGTAACACAAGTAAAAACTCATTTTAGAGACCTTTTTGCTGTGCCTGCTCGTGTTAGAAGGGTAAAATAACTTTTTGTTTTTGATAATAAAAGTTCAAAATGCATTTGAACAGTAGAAATAGGGTTGTCAGTTGATGTCAGCTGCTTTGAATTTTGCAGTCTCCTCCCGTGAGACTAGGTGATGTTTTTTCCTACAGTTCCTTGCATTAGAAATTCCAAAGCAGTGGGGTTTGCTTTGGATAGTTTTTCTGTGTTGGGATAGATGCTGTGATGCTTAGAAATCTGTTGAGAGATGCCATTTTCCTAATGTAGTTTGTGTAGTACAATGACTGTGTAAGTCATTTGAGAGCTGTTGAGTCTCTCACCCAGCCTGTAAATCCCTGGGGTTTGGCGTCCACTGGCAGGCAGGAACTAAAACCTTTGACTGCTTCTTCATCACTGTTTCATTATCATGCAGTTAAATCTTGTTCTTCATCTAAGATGTCCTTCTCTGCCTTCTGTGTGCTGAGTAACTGCTGTGTGCCACACGTGTATGTTCAAAACTCTGATGTGAAGACTGGTTAGTCACTTCTTGTTGCTTTGCCAATGTCGTTGCCCTTCAAATCCTTCAGCATGACACATGACTAGTTATTAAACTAGTATTAAATTTTAGGGCTTTTCCTGGACTTGCATATTTCCCTTTCTCTGTTTATCAGTACTTGCTTTTAGAAGCTGGTATGTACCTCTGCTTTGCAAATGACGCTGTTAAGTGGCATGCAGATAAATTCCACAAATAGCCCCCATTATGCAGAGTCTTTATGTAGAAGCATCTCTTCATAAGTATCTACAAGCCTGCTGCCTCACAGATGCCTTCATATGTCACATTAAAATCTGTTTTGTTGAATGGTGCATTGATTGCGTTTCTTCTTGTCTGGAGAGTTTTTACTCCTTTTTTGTGAGAGCCATTGTATAAATGGGTTTTGGTGTGCTCTTTTTTTAAATATAATGCTTGATATGTGAAATCTTAATTGGTGACTCGTGCTTTTGTATTATTGACAACAAGATGTGTTCAAAGCTATGTTTCATTTTTGTCTTTTTAAACCTTCTGTTTTTTGCTTATCTTGCCAAATTCTCATGGAAACTTTGTGCTCTGAAGATAAGCTCTGAATACTTGAAACAAACAGAACAAATGTTTTCGCTCGTTATTGGAAAAAAACTTCTTTTGCATGGAATTTTCATCAGCAACTCAACTCACTTTATGCGAAATGTATGCATGTCTAGGGGGAGCTGATGGCTTTACTATGATATAGAGTAACAGAATAATTTGGGTTAGAATAGAATAGGATCCTAAAGATCATCCAGTCCAACCCCCCCTGTCATGGGCAGGGACACTTTTCACTAATGCAGGCTGCTCAGAGCTTTATCCAGTCGGGCCTGGGCGTAATTCTGAGCAAAATGCTCTAGGCTGCAGTAGATGAGCTGCTCTGTGATTCTATATGATTTTGTCATGCAGTTGTCATCTTCCAAGTTGTGGAGAATATCTTCCCAGTACTGATTTCCAAAACCGTATTCTATCCTGAGCTGTGTTGAAATCTGGGAAAAGGAGACAAAACATTCTTGGCCTCTACCTCTTTTGTGGTCTTCTTTTGATGGTCGAGCTGTTGCTGTGCATTATTCCACAATTTCATTTTGATGTGTGTTACGGTACAAGTCTGTCTCTTGAGAATTTCTTGTATACCATCTATGCCTACCTATGTGTGATAGAAAAAACTGATTTTCCTCTTCATCCCACAAAGGTTTGTCTGGCACTATGCACAGTGGTTTGGGTAGTAGTTTTAGAGACCTGTTAAAATTTCTATCAATAATGTGATCAGACTTTATTCTCTTTTTTGAGAACGGTAATTTTTCATTTTTCTTAAAGATGTTCTATCATCTGTCTGCTAAAAAAAGTCACAGATTTTTAGCATGGGAAGTGAAATTCCTTCAACCATGTGTTTAGTTGAATTCAATCAAGTTAAACATTCTCTCTGCATTGGTAAGTGACATATGTTTGGGAAGAAAACTGAAATCAAATGCCCCTTGAAAAGTGCTGAAATTTGCCTTGTGAAATTCCTTTCTCCCTCACCCCTGAAAGGATACACTGAAGTTAAAATGAAGACCTACGCAGGTACAACAGGAGTCTGTGTGAAAACATCACCTCTTTGGGGTGGACATTATTCTTTAATTGTTTTTAAGATGCTGTTTAAGAGGCAATTAGCTAAGAAGGAAAGGGGTCACTTCCTCTCTGGTATGTGTAGATCAGCTGCTGTTACTGATAATGAGAGAAGCCCACTGTTGGATTTATATTCTTTTGTGCACTATTGTGTTGACTTGGCCAAACTGCAGGGCATCTGGTGGCATTCTATTATCTGGTGTAAAGCACTGCATGCACTTGAAGGAGTTCGTAAAAGTGTGAACTGCAACTCTGTCAGATCGAGTGGACAAACTGAAACTTTCCAAAATCCTGGACAGAACGTCATGGCTCTTATTGCTGCGTTTATCTTTGGGTTCGTATTTCGTGCTTGCTTTTAGCACTGCCGAACTGAGCCCCCGATCACAGGATCTTTTGGTGAATAAAGCCAGTTTGGGAACGGTTCCCGTCGGGAATGCCGGGCAGCAGAGTGCCCTCTGGTGGGCACACGTGGCAAGTGCAGCGGTTCTCTCGGCGTTCCCGGGAATGCGTCAAAGATCCGGGATGCTCAGCCCTGCTGCAGCCTTCTTTTGACAACTGTCACTTACGAAAGTAGCAAATAAGCCATTTAAACAAAACTGTAGACACGCGTGAAGGTGTGTGTGTGCTTTTCTTTGTATTAGAGAAATGAAACAAGGGACTTATTCTCTGCCAAAAATATTTTTCTGTTTTGTATGCTTCGGTCATAAATGCTAAGGCAGCATGTTTTTTTTTCTTACTCCCTATGTTATAATCTTAATATGATAAAGTTCTAAGTTGGATTTGGGTATTGCTGCACTAGATTTCCAAGTCATGAGAACCTACTTCTCTTTAGCTAGTATGAATCAAGGAATAGTGCGTGTCTTAAAACTTTACCCAGTGTGTTTTAGTATTGAAGCTAGCAGCTTGCATTTGAATTACAAATCTCTTAAAATAATTCTTCACAATTTGGTAATTTGTTTCACTGAAATGTACTTACGTTTTAAAAAATACGAATTTTATTTCCAGTTGGAATTGATCTACTTTTGGCGTCTAATTATTAGGTCTTGAAATGCTTTTAATAGCTTATGAAATATTTGTTTTCTTTTAAACAGTACATTCTAAAATGTAACTTTAAATTTTCAGGGCACTAATGAAGGAGGAATGAAGAGTGCTTCTTTAAAGGATTTGTGTCCTGAGGACAAGAGACGCATTGCGAACTTAATTAAAGAACTTGCCAGGTAAGAAGAAGCATCACCTGAAAATGCATTAAGTTTAAAGAGAGTCATTTCTCTAATTAACATCAAGCAATGTAGAACTGCATTAAAAACCTGAATATTTGCACAAGGTAATTTTTCTTGCTCGAAAAGATACAAAGCAGCCTGGTTGATTTTTCCTTATTTCCTGAGCCTCTAAATATATATTTAAAACAGAGGACAAAATTTCATGACTAGCAGTACTCCTTCTGTAATAATGTCATGATAGAGCTGGGATTTTGTTTGTTGTGTGTATCAGGTGCTGTAAACAAACACATTCTGCCTTTGGATATGACAGACTTCATTGCTGTGAAACTTGTAGTGCTTATTATTTGGCAGAGATAAGCTTTTATATGGAAGGCCATGTTAAAGGTGCATTGCTGATCTTGTGGCTAAAACACGTTGATAATGACTTTCCTCTGTAATTTTTACTTGCCTAGCCAAACTTCTTGCTTCCCTTAATTTCTTCAGATTTTCCCTATTCCTTGAAGGGAGATGTAGAAACAGTGCCAGTTTCTCAGCTTTAGCAGAAGTCTTCTTCTAAGTTTCATTCCAGTGCTAGTTAGATTCTCAAAGGTAAAGGAGGTAAAACAGAGGTTGAATTAAAGTGAGGAGATTTCTGCCCTACTCTTTGTCCCTAACCCCTGAGAATCTCTGGAAATCTGTTTCCTACAGAGTGGCTGTAAAAATGAGGAGGAGCACATGGGCCTTTGCCAGGCTTTGCCATATCAGTGGGGAAGTTCTTGTGAGGTGATCCTAGGTCCTTTGGGCTAAAAGTTATTGTACATACTTAGAATTTTTAAAGGCAAAGTTTTTCTAGAACAAAATGTAGGTTTTCTTGTAATATTTAAATGCTTTTTGATGTAGATCCCTTATGTCTGTGCAATAGTTGGCAAACATTACTGTCCATTTTCATTATATGTAGGAAAATTTGGAAAATTAGAGAAATGAAGTGACTTGCTCAAGGTCATGCAATAAGTCTCTGATGCAGCTAGGAATATTTTCTCTCTGATTATCCTTATCCAGTGGACCATTTTACCTGCTAAGAATTTGTACTAATATAGGATTTCTTGCCGTACAGTATTTTAGTAATTTCTGAAGTTCTTCATGCTTGCAACTCTATTTTATCGTGCCTTGTGTTAGAAAATGTATAGTTAAGACTGTCATAAAGAGTAGATTGGTGGGAAGCCTGGTTACAAATTGTCAGATGTTGGAGCTATTCGGACACTGTTGCCACTGTTGATATATAGAGGTATATTCTAATATTAAAAAAAGCCTTTTATTACATTGTTCCTCATAATACACTGCTCCCTAGTGAATAGTAGTTCAGTAATTCATTCGAGCATGGGATTCTTCTTAAATCTCAGATGCTGTGATTTTTCCCTGAGGACAGTTTGATATTTCTGCCTGACATTTCTTTGAAGAAAAATAGAAGGTGCAGCAACATTAATTTTGAAAAGTAAAATTAGTGGAACACTATTATTTTATACTTAGTTCTCTTTTATTTTTAAACCTAATCATATTTTTATTGGATGTAATTAAAAGTCCTTTGCAGAGTAATAGGGAAGTTGAACTTTAATTCCGCTCACCTCGTCACTTTTTTAAAACTCTCCATAATTTTCATCCTTAGTTGTGCAATGATAGAGAGTTTTTACAAGCAGTAGAACATTCTTTCCTACTTTTGAGAAGAAAAAGGAACAGCAGAATGTTGAAAGTTTTACAGGAACAGTGTCGTGCAGTAAATACTTGGAATAATAAGGGTCTCACTTGAGCTGTACCTCACTGTTCCTTATTGTGCTACAATTTATGAATGGTAGTTGAGGCTAATCCATGCATGCATGTTTCAGGATGGTGAACAGAAATAGATTGGTCAGTAAGTAGCTGCATGAAGGCTCTTGTAAAGTTTCTGTTTGTGTGGAAACCTTGCAAAATATGATTGACTCCTGGGGCTTGAATTTCAGCCAAGTCTTGCTTGAGCAGTTCAGGGTAGTGGTCTTTCCCCAACTTCTATGACTGCTGAAGGAGAGAGCTCTCCTGTACTTTTCTTCCTCTTCCCATTTTTTACTTCTCTTCCTCCAACTCTCAATCCCACTACACTTTTGAACATTGAGGGTATGTGTACCAGTGCATTTGTCACTTTGTTGAAGTGTCAGATTTTTTCTTGGTATGAGTAAATTCTGATGCTGGCTACATTAATATAATTTTCTCTGATAAAAAGAGAAGAGTTTCTGGACTGTAGAAATCTGCTGATGGAGATTCCAGTGGCTGACATCACCTTAGCTGTTCTGAATTTTATGGAATTGGATTTTGAGACAGTGTCTAAAGAAAGGACTCAGCTGTATCCTTTCTAATCCTCCTTTCTTGGCTAAATAATCGTAGTTTTTGATCTGTGCTGGCACCTGTAAATCCAACCATTATCTTGCCCTTCTCTGAATGTATCCTTTTAAGGTGAAATGAGAGTGTCAGATTGGAGCTAAACTTGAAAATACTCGAGTGTTGCAAATTCGAGCTTTTTAATTTATTGTGTCAGCAGATTCTTTTAAAATTGCTTTTGTAGAGGAATTTCTGAGAAGAATGAGTCATGCCCATGAATGCCAAAGTGCTTTGTGAGTAAGTGGGGTGCTCTTAAGTGTGATCAGTCATTATTTCCTAAGACAACTAGTGTGGCACCTTCATGTTTTCAGTAAGGTCCTCCTGGCGAGGTGGTGAAAGTGGCACAGTAAGAGCAAATTTTATCTCCTCCTATGAGCAAAGTCCTATCAAAAGAGGCAAAGAAGACTCTCTCTGAGCTTTTATTCCTGCAGGCTGCTCCTGGAGCAGTCATCAGCTTATGTAATGAAATGAGCAGTGACATGGTGAAGACACAGAAAGATTCTTATGCTCGTGCTCGCTGCCATTGTCAGGACACATTAGCCTCTCCTGAGAGGGAGCAGCCCAGGGCCTTCTGGGACGTGGCCAGTTGACTGTGGAACATTAAGGACTTGCTAGACACCACACTGAGACTGATTATGAAGTATTCTAGAGTGAAGTACTTTGAGTGATATGCAGATTTTGAGAGCTTTCTCTGTCTTGGTGTTTGGCTGAGCAGAGAGGATCATAGCTCCTTAGCAGAGAGTGTGGATGCGTGCGTGCTTGCAACTATTCACTTCACTCCAAACTGATATATAGATGTTGCTCTGTGGCTTGGGGCAGGTACATCATAAATACTTCTTCCCTGATCACAGATGTCCATACTGCTCACCTAAATGCCTTTTGAGTGAGCAGGGGCATTGACTAAGTGATGTAGAATGGTTGATGAAGGTTTAATTTTTGTTTTTAGTGATGAAAATTGGTATCAAGCTATTTAGCATTCTTTCTTTCTTTGAGTAAGATAAACTTGGAGAAAGCTGGCTTCCCATTGTCTTTGCAAACAAATCTTCAAAAGCAATTTAAGTAGAAGGGTATCATAATGCCCTAATGCACCCATGGGAGGGAGTGATTTTCCTTTCCAAATGAGATCCAAGATGGTTTTTGCTATTATGTTGTTGTTGTTCTGGCTAAGGTCACTAGCATGCCCAGAATGACCTGTAACTGGCATCTACTAAAACAGCCTTCAGACAGTCCTTTATCCCTTACTGAGAAAATGCTTCCCTCTTCCCAAGACCTTGGATCCCTAAACCCTTTGTAGGGTGCTAGCAGTTTGGGATACTAGTCTTTTCCACTGTCTTGAGATGAAGCTGAAGTTGACCAACTAGAATTGAAATATTCTAACAAAAGGTGAAAATGGGTGTCAAAACAGAACTTTAATTTGGCTACAGACCTGGAAACCATTGCTAAGCTTTCTGTAAAGCTATTATAGTGTATATCTGCTTTTTTTCTTCCAGTCCTTTAGATCTTCAAAGGAAAACTTGCCTATGGTTTGTATTACAAATCTTGTGTATTTGGCCTCTTGTGTTGTCTTCTCTCCTGGGTTGCACTGTTGCATATTTAACCAAATTGTTACCTGGCTTTTAACATCAAAATATTTTCTCCTTTTTTTGTGCGTTCGGAGCAATTTTGTGCTGCAATTTTCTTAATTGGTCAGGCAGTGAGACTGCAAATGAGATATCCTTAAGCTTGTCTGGAAATTACTTTGTGTTGATAGATAAAGCATGCCCAGATTATTGTATCGCCAGTCACACTTACTTTCTGTGCTTAAAATGTCATTTTTAGCTATAAATTCTTGCTGTGAAATCTAGTTTTGTATTTTGCAGGTTGCATATCATAAAATTTATCCATTGTGTAGGAATTTCAATTAGGTTTTGGGCCCATAGTGTTTTTTTTTTTTTTTTTTTTCTAATAACTACACATGATGCTTGAGTAAAATGTATCAGGTTTGTGAACTCTGATCCTTGGATAAGAATTCTGTTTCTTTCTCTCCTCCTTCTCTCTTTACTTCCTCCATGGTGGTCTTCCCTGTTCCAGATGCCATTCCTTGCCTGGAATTTAAAACTTGTAGTTTTCAATGGTGACCAAACTTTTTTCATCTTTTCTTACCAGTTGACAGACTGATTGGTGTTTACTAAAAGATAAGTGTTTGCAAGGAGTGTTAGGTCTGATCAGTGAAGTTCTCAGTGCCTATATCTCTGGTTTTTTTTTAGTTTGACTTCTGTCTTAAATAGCTGAGCCAAAATGTTCTTACTGTGTTTCAGATATCTTTTGATAGAAGCTCATTTTTTAAAATTTTAAAAAATACAAAACCCTGTGTTTATTTTGCTTTTTCAACTCTACCTTCAGTCAGAAAGAGCTGAGTTCTGTCCCTAGTGTAGTATTGATGTGAGTATTATCATGGCTCTTTCTTGTTCATGTCAGTTTTTCATTAAACAAATAAAACTTGAAGTGCTGTTGACTTGTGCAGTGCTTCAAAAATTCCACCTGGAGAGCATCAGTCCTGCTTACTCAGTGGAATGAGTCAGTGTCATCAGCAAACTTCTTGATCAATTCCTTCTTTAGATCAGACAGAAATACTAGTATCAGCAGTGAACCTGGGAGCACACAATAATAATTGGAACTGGTGAACTAGGAATTAATTTTAACCCTAAGGTGGATGTCCTAGGAGTGTTTTTTGTCAATATATTTGTGTTATAATTTTTTTCTGAAGAGGCTCCTGTAAAATGAAATTGTTTCTTTAAATGCATCTAGAATTATATAGGCTTTGTACTGTTGAATTTAAAACAAATCTTGAACAAAGATGGTGCATGTCCTTTGGCACAAGGTAGGGGAATGTGAATTGCATGCAAGAAAAAGTTGCAAATTCCTTCTAAATGGAAGGAATAGTTCTACTGATTCATCATTCTTTGCTTTCAGCTGTCAGTTGTCTGTTTGATCCTGGAAGCAAGAGCAATGGAGCTGGATACCAGCATGTTGCTCAGTGGAGCAGTTGAGCCCTTTGTAGTTGTGTCTTCATTCTTTCAGTGCTCTTTTCTGACCCAAGTGTGTGAACAGAGGGTGAAAATACTTTTGAGGAGCGTTACATGATCCTTGTAATGTTTTTGTACAGCATCACTGAAGTCCTCTATAGTTCTGCTAAAAATCATCTGTTCTTTACTGCCAGAAGGCAAAGAAATAAGTTTATAATAAAAACAAAAACTACTCACTGAGCTATTTATAGGAAGTGACATAAATCCAGCATAATCTGATGACATTCTTGTACTCCTTTTCTCTAACTTACTTTTGCCACCTCCTGTGAGTAACTGTCTTTTGTATCTTGCCTGCCCTTTATGGGCTGTCTCCTGCTTTGTGATACATAAACACATACTGCCACATTTCTTCTGAGATCACTTACTGTTCTCAGTCATTTACTGAGTAAGATATGTGGCACAATATATTCATGTGTCTGGGAGTGTGACAGCTTGCTGTGATATGTGTTAAATACAAACACAGCACGTGAAGTGATGCACAGTGATATAAGCAACAAATCACAGAATCTAGAGATGAGTAAAACCTGCTGGGTTTCATCTGATTTTTCTAGTGCTCTGTTCTTTTATACCTTTTTTTCTTATACTGCTGTTCAGTTTTAGTGGTACTGAGTGCCAGCATGGCCCAGTGTTTGTTTCCCCAAACCTTTCTCTCATGCAGCATCACTCCTGGAAGTTACTGAGCAAGCTTCCTTCCTTTCACAGAATCCTGGAGACAGTCAGTACTTGTTCTCTCTTTCCAGTTTCCTGCCCTGCTCTTGTTTGGTTCCTGTCTTTCATCCATGTGGTCATTGTGTTTTTCATTGTGGCTTTCTAATTAACATTTTTTGGTGTTGCATCTTTCACTGATGATGTGAAGGAGGGTTATATGTGCTGTAGTCCTTTAGGTGGCTGCACTGGACTCAGAGGAAACAGATGGGCCAGGGTTGGCCATGAAAGCCTCTATCTGCAGCCTGGGGCAAGTGTGCCGTGGCTGTTACTGCAAGGATGTGTGGTGGATATTCCTGCTTAGCTAAGGAATGCAGAGGTGTTGGTGTGGCTCCAGAGTTTATGCAGGTGGTTCCCTTTACCACGTTTCTTTAATGCTGTGTGCACAACCCTTTTGATAGCCTGTGAGTGGAGGGGAAGGGGCCTGGGAATAGGCTGAACTCATCACACCTTCCCAGGCTGGGCCCAAGGTTGTAAATGAGACCTTGTGCATTTGACTAATGGAATGTTTTTACACTAAGTGCATGTCTTTTTTTTCCTGTGCATTAGAAACTTTACAATTAATAGTTTGATCCAAGCTTTCAAATTTCTAATTTAAAGAATTTGATTATATGGTATCTGTTTTTTGTCTCCCTCTAGGTTTTTAGAGAAAAAGTGTGAGTTTCAGTATTATGGTTTCAAACTTCATGCTGTCTGTTTGAGCTGATATGGGAAGGGCTGTGGGTTGATCTTGGAGTTGGGAATACTGCTATAATTCACTCTAGGGGAGTGACCCAGTTGTGGTATTTATGACTTTTCCACTGGAAGATCAAAACAAATCTCTGCCCTCTTTAAGGGAAACAGTGATATCAAATGTATGGCTCAGTCCTTGAATGAAACATTCTTTTAAGAATATTAGTCTAATGTGACGAATGTAAGGTACTTATATCTATCTATCTATCTATCTATCTATCTATCTATCTATCTATCTATCTATCTATCTATCTATCTATCTATCTATCTATCTATCTATCTATCTATCTTTTATTTTCCACCTCTTTCCTCTTCCTATGAGATTGTTCCACTTTAAGAAAGTTAAAGTTGGAGTTTTCTAAAAGTTGTATTGCTTTGGTCTCCTGTCACCTGTGTTGTGGCAGCTGTTTCATCATCATAAAAGACTGAACTTTAAGAGCCTTCAGCAACAGAAATTGCCTAAGTGCAGAGCAATAATATTTATTAGTCTAAGCTCGTTACTTAATATTTTTGTGGAGCTTTTATAGAACCATGATTTCCAAGACACGTTTTTTAGCATAGTTACAGGATCATCTGTGCATAATGATCTTCTTGCCTACGTGATACCAGAATAATTGTTTTTACAGCCTGCTCTTGAGGTGCAGGATGAATGATCATTGTAAACCTTTCTCACATTGTCATCTTTTAATCTTGATCCAATTATTTACACTGAGCAGCAAGATACAGGGTGCCATGCCCCAGACAGAAAGGAAAATTTACTCCTGCAGCTTGATATTTGAAAATCCTAGAAAAGGACAAACTGTTTTGTTTGGAGAAAGCTAACAAGAAAAAATATTATTTCCTGGACTTGTATTTGACCAGTAAAGGTGAAAGAAGGATTAGTTTATAGATTAAGAAACAGAAAAGTTTTCCAGAATTTTCTTCCTGTTATGTCAGCTAAGCTCTCCCATCTAAGTTTTCTGTCTTCATGTCCTGGGTTTGTAAGTACTGCAGTGAATCTTCATTAAGGCTTCAGGGAGTCAGACTGGACAAACCTGATTGTGGGTTCATGTCCTAACTTTGTTCTTCCATGCTGCCCATTAATGCGCATGTAGTTTACTGAGACCAATGTTTTTGGAAAAAAAGAAAAAAAAAAGAGATGAATTGCATAAAGTCATATGCATCTTCCTGTGTAATATATTAAAATAAACATTACCTGCAGAGTTGTGGAGGAGTTGGAAGTCAGGCACTGTAGTTATGGGCTTATATTTTATTTTTCTCAAATTCTTTTCAGGGTAAGTGAAGAAAAAGAGGTGACGGAAGAACGGCTGAAAGCTGAACAGGAGTCGTTTGAGAAGAAGATCAGACAGCTAGAGGAGCAGAATGAACTTATCATCAAGGAAAGGGAAGATATCCTTTAAAAATATGTGCAATGGCTCACTGAAATAAAAAGTGAAGTACAGAGAAATAATTGTTTTAATTTATGGCATAGAATAAATCTGCATGTGCTGCCATTCAAAAGCAATCAGAGAGATGACTTGTCAGCATGTGACACTGGTTCATTTGAGCTTAAACTGCTATCCAGCTGTTCCTATGATGTTGTTTTGCTATGAAATAGATATTTGTCAACTAAAAAAATGACAATAAGGAATTTTCACATTAAATTATGATTATAGTTTTTTTGGGGTTTTTTTTTT